>NW_004624850.1:356597-386398 GCF_000247695.1 Heterocephalus glaber | reverse complement strand
TAAAAAAAAACACATTTTCTTTATCCAGTCTCCAGTTGATGGGCATTTGGGCTGTTTCCAAGTTTTAGCTATTACAAACTGTGGTGCTATGAACATGGGTGCACATATATCACTGTGGTATGATTAAAAGAGCCAACTCATTGATTCATTGATTTTTTTGGTATTGTTTTCTTAATCTCAATTGCATTAATTTCTGCTCTGATGTTTATAATTTTATCTCTTGTACAAGCTTTGGGCTTGACTTGCTCTACTTTTTCTAGAACTTTGAGGTTCAACATTAGGTTGTTTGTTTGAGCTTTCTTGGTTTTCCTGATGCGAGAATTCACTGCTATAAATTTCCCTCATAGGACTACTTTCATTGGGTTCCACAGGTTCTGGTATATTGTATCAGTATTATCAGTTAATTGCATAAACTATCTAATTTCATCTGTAACCCATTGGTCAAGAGGATATAACATCCTCCATCTTTTTCATGTTTTTATGTATTTTTTGTGGTTTCTTTTGCCATTGACTTCCAATTTCATGGCACTATCATCTAGTAATATACATGGAATCATTTCAATTTGTTTGCATTACTTAAGCATGTTCTATGAGCTAACATGTGGTCTATTTTGGAGAACATACCATGCACAGTTGAGAAGAATGTTTATTCTGATGTTGTGGGGTGGAACACACTGTAGTCATCTACTAAGTCCATTTGGTTACGAGTTTGGTTCAGTTCTGATATTTCTGTGCTGATTTTTTTTTGTCTAGCTGATCTGTCTATTATTGACAGTGGGGTATTGAGGTCCCCCATTACAATTGTATTAGTGTTTATTTGAGTTTTCATGTCTGTTAATATTTGTTTTATATAGTTAGGTGCACCGGTATTTGGTGCATATATATTTATGATTGTTGTCTCTTCCTCTTGGATTGTTCCCTGAATAAGGATGTAGTGACCTTCTTTGTCTCTCTTGATCAGTCTTGGCTTTGATGTTCACTTTATCTGCAAAAAGAATTGCTACCCTTGCTTTCTTCCGAGGTCCTGTCACCTGAAGTATTGTTTTCTATCCTTTGGCTTTCAGTCTATGAATTTCTTTTTGAGTTTAAATGTATTTCCTGTATGAACCAAATTGTTGGATCTTATTTCTTGATCCATTCTGGCAGTCTGTTTCTTTTGATTGGTGAATTGAGACCATTTACATTGATGGTTATAACTGATATGTATTGGCTTATCTTTGTCATATTGTTTTCCTGTTGTTCCCTGTCTTTCCTCTCTAATTGCTTGTGTTGCCTGGTAGCTTTTTTCTTTTTTCTTCTTTTTGGTACCGGGGATTGAACTCAGGTCCTTGTGCTTGCCAGGCAAGCAGCAGAACCACTGAGCTAAATCCCTGGTCCTGGTGGCTTTTTTCTATTGGTGTTCTTTGAATTGTGGTCTTTGTTAGGTCTTTCTAAAATATTCTTCAGACCATTTTGTAGAGCTTGTTTGGTGGTCAAGAGTTTTTTAGTTGTTCTTTGCCACGGAAGTATCTAATTTATCCATTAATTGTGAAAAATAGTCTTGATGTAGTCTTTTGTTTTGTTTTGTTTTTTTGATACAAGGGATCAAACTCAGGACCTTGTGCTTGCAAGGCAGGCATGGAGCCACTGAGCTAAATCCCTGGCAGATTATGAAAGATAGTTTTGCAAGGTACATCAATCTGGGTTGGAGGTTTTTTTCTTTTTGGACATGAAATACTTCAGTCTAAGCTGTCCTTGCCTTCAGGGTTTATGTTGAGATATCTGCTGTGATTCTGATGGGTTTTCCTTTATAGGTGACTTGTTTCTTTGCTCTAACAGCTTTTAATATTCTGTTCTTGTGCTGAGTTTCTGGAATCTTGATTATTACACGCCTTGGTGTAGATTTATTTTGGTGATGGCTAATTGGAGTTCTGTACGTCTCTCTTATTTTTATGTCAAATTCTTTTTCCATGTTTGGGAAATTTTCTGCCATTAATTCTGTAAGCAAGTTTTTTTTTTAATGGCATTTGTGTTGTCCTCCACTTTCTCATTGAGTACAATCAATCTTATGTTGTTTTTCTTTGCATCATCTAGTAGCTATTGGATTGATTTTTCATGGTCCCTTGCTATTTTTAAGGAATCTTTCTTTTCATGGTCGTTAACCACAATCCTGTCTTCTAGATCTGATGTTCTGTCTTAACCTTGGTTCAGACAATTGCATATACTTTCAATGGAGTTTTTAATCTCCTGGATGTCTGTTTGAATCTGTTTCATGGATTCCATTTCTTTCATATGTTGGGCATTCATGGTTTCCATCATTCTCCTAAGCTCCTCTATTTTTTTTTAATCTCTGTCTACTCTATATTCACTGAGGAAGTCTTTCATTTTGATCATCATCTTTTTTTTTTACCTGAGAAATTATTTCTGATCTGATTTTCTCTATAGCCTCATGCATCTGGGTTTTTGTATATATTTTTTTTATCTCTGCTGCTATCATTTCAGGAAATTCAGATGGGTGGCTCCTTATTTTCTCTATCTCATTGTCCTCTGGATTTGTCCTGTGTGGGTTGGGTCTGGAGTTGCATTTTGCTTCTGTATCTTGTCATTTTCTACTTTTTAATTTTAATATGCTTTCTTTTTTTTTGATGCTTATAAATTTCTTATGGTAGATATCTTTATCACTATTATTGAGGCTTCCCTAGGAAATGTCTATCCCTCAGAAATGTGTTTTAGGTGTAGCTGGATCTTGGTCTTTGTGCCTGAACCAAGATTCTACCTTCCCAATTTATTAGAGATGAGAAGTTGCTATTTGGCTTAGCACTGAGTACTTTGGTACTCGACTATGGTAATGGTTATGACCCCAGACAATCACTGTATTGTCATACAAGGAAGAACAACTGATTACAATAAGGATGGCATCCTGGTTAAAGTAATGCAATTAGCAGTAACAATAGCATTGGTCACAGCCTAGAAACTGAGAAACTTTGGTATCTATTAATTTGGTAACTAACTATAGGAGCAAGATCTACAGGTATAAAACAAAAATCCAACACAACCCAAGAACTTGTATGCATTGAGTTTCCCCTTAGTAGAGTGATTTTACCCATGAGGCATAAATCTAAGAGGGACAGAGAAATAACTGAAGAAGACTATAGTAAAAACAGAGTTGAAGGACAGAGTATCACCCAAGCTCTGGGAAACAGGAGAAGAGGACAGGAGAGAACAAATGAAGGGGAAAGCAAAAGAATACGAAGCCAAGCAGAAAGAGTGGAGATAATGTTCACTCACATGAAAATATTAAAAAGTCAAAAAAGGCAGTTAAGGAAATGGAGAAACGAGATGAACAAAACAAGCATTAAAAGTTAAAACCTAAACAACAACAACAACAAATAAACAAAACAAACCAGACAGATAAATGAAAATGAAACAAACAAACAGAGAAAATAAGAAATGAAAAAAAAATCAGTGAAATTCCTCTGGTCCCCACAGTTCTGTGGCAGTGTTCAAGTCAGAGTGCAAATCTGTGCCACCAAGTCTGCAGTAGGATTGGTGCTGGGTGCCAGGCTGGTCTTGGGCTCTGGATGTGAGGGCTGGGGCCAGTCATTCACCAGCAGCTTTCTGGATGTCCCTTGGCACTCCCCATCTCCTTACCCTGTTGTCTCTGTGTGGCTCTCCGAGTTGCTGTGGCACCCTCGGCCAGAGACAGCCTGAGGGTGCTCTCTGTCCCATGTACAGTTGGCCCTTCCCAGACCTTATGCAGTCTCCTCTGCGGCACTTTGTTGGCTCCTTTTACGCTGCTTATCACAGGGTGGGGAGTGCTGTCTTCCCACTCATTACCCCGTGGGTGGCCCAAGGCTGCTTGAATCCTTTTTTCAAAGTCTGCTTCTTCAGTCCCCATTCTTCTCTCTGGCTGCTGGTCACAGGGTAGAAAGGGTGTATTCTTCCACTTACTATCTGCTGAAGTCCCTAACCTTGTTGTCTCTAGAGGTTCTAGTTAGTCTCTATGGTGAACAACAACAACAACAAAACAAAACTGGTGTGGGTCAGGGAAGGAACAGCTTCCTGGTTACTTGTCTCTGTGTGCACTGGCTGAATTTGCTGCCAGGCTGCAACATCTTCTGTTTGCAGGAAGGCAGAAAGGGGCCTTATATCCCAGAACTATCCTGTGTGGGTTGAGTTTGCCACACTTTTGCAGTTTTTTTTTTTTAAAACATCCTAGAATGGTGATTCCTGTTCCACTTGTTGCATAGTGATGGCAGTGCTGCTGGTAGCCCTGTGGGCTTGTACGTTTTTTATGCAGTCCTGTGCCTATGTTTTGTTTGATCTACAAGTTTCTTATTTCAAATTTATTTTGGCATCAGGACGTATGTCCCTCCTTTTCTTCCAATTACCTGTGGGATTTTTGGCAGTACAGGGGATTGATCTCAGGACCTTGCACTTGTGAGGCAGGCACAGTGCCACTGAGTTAAATCCCCAGCCCTAATTACCTGTGTTTTTAGTTGATTTTCTCTGACTAGCCCTAATGTGGCTCCTTCTCTATTTAGCTCCTCTATTTATGTTGAAAAAAAAAATCTATGTGTCTGTTTTTATGCTAATACCATGCTGTTTTGGTCTGGTTACCATGGCTCTGTAGTATGTCTTGAAGTCAGGTATTTTGATGCCTTTAGCTTTGTTGATTTTTTTTTTTTTTTTTTTGCTTAAGATGGCTTTGGTTGATTGGAGGTCTTTTGTACTTCCCATATGGCCTTTATTATGTTGAGGTCTATTCTGTATGTAACTTTTTCAGGGCTTTTTATCATGAGGGATGTGCAAATTCATCAGATGTTTCAGGAATGCTTTTCTAGTTCTGTGAAGAGTATCATTGGGATTTTGATGGGATTTGGGGGGAAGTATGGACATCTTAATAATAGTAATTTTTTCAATCCATGAACATGTGAAATCTTTCCATCTTTTAGTACCTTTGTAGACTTCTTTCATTAGTATTTTGTAATTTTGTCCATGGGAGTTTTTTACTTCCTTAGTTAAGTTTAATTAATAGGTATTTTATTTTATTTTTGTAGCTATTGTGCATGGGATTGCTTAGATGATTTATTTTTCAGCAAAGTTGTTATCAGTGATTGAAAACCTATTGATTTTTCTATGTTGATTTTTGTGTCCTGCTACTTTATTGAATTTGCTTATCAGTCTGAATGGTATTTTTTGTTTTTGCTTTTCTTTTTATTTTTGTTGATGTTCTTTTGAAACAGGGTATTGCTATGTTGCTCAAGCTGCCTTGAACTCCTGGAATCAAGTAATCATTGCACCTGAACCTCTTGAGAAGCTGGGTTTACAGAAGGCTTATACCATCACTCTTCACTCCAGTTCTAGCAGTCTTTTAGTGAAGTCTTTAGGTCTTTCTATATATGGAAGCCTATCAGCAAATAGAAATAATATGACTTCCTTTTTGGGGTATGCCTTTTGTTTCTTTCTCTTGCCTAATTGTTCTGGCTAAAATGTCCACTACCATACTGAATTAGAGTGTACCTTCTTTTCTAGTAGGTAGGATTCATACATTCACACTTCCATGAACGTATTCCTATTTCTTTCACTTCTGGTTTAGGATTCTCTCAAGCATCTTTTGGAGGGTCATTCTCAAGGTTATGGATTTCCTCAACTTGCTTGTCTTAAAGGGCCTTTATTTTTCCTTCATTTCTGAAGGATAGCCTTGGTAAGTATAGTAATCGTGGTTGACATTTATTTTTTCAAGATTTGGAATAGGTCATTCCATTTCTCCTGGTTGGTAGTGTTTCTGCTGAGAAGTCTGCTGTTACTATAATGCAGATACTCTTACATTTGACTTGGTGCTTTTCTCTTGCAAATTGCAAAATTCTTTATCTTATACTTTTGAAAATTTGACTATACTATACTGCAAAGAATCCTTTCTGGTCATGTGTATTTAGAGATCTATAAGCCTTTCTGTGCATGGATATCTACATCTTTCCCAAGGTTAGGAAAGTTTTCTCTTATTTCATTTACTAGGTTTTTTATGCCCTTAATTTTTTCTCCTCATCTTTAGGTGTTTCCAAAATGTGTAAGTTTGTTAATTCAATGGTACTCCATATATTTTGAATCTTTCTTTCTTTCTTTCTTTCTTTCTTTCTTTCTTTCTTTCTTTCTTTCTTTCTTTCTTTCTTTCTTTCTTTCTTCTCTCTCTCTCCTTCTCCTCCTTCCTTCCTTTCTTCCTTATTCCTGTCTTCTTTTTCCTACTTTTCTTCTTACTGGAATATTTCCAGAGATATTTTTAAGTTCATATATTCTTACTTCTATTTGATCTAGTCTGTTGTTGAAGGTTTCAACTGTATTTTTCATTTCACTTATTGAGCTCTTCACTTAAAAATTTTTCATTTTGTTCTTTTCAAAAATTTCTATCTCTATGCTGAATTTCTTATTCATATCCTGCACTGACTTACTAATTTCATTTAATTATTTATCTGTAATCTTTTGTATCTCATTGAGAATTTTTAGAATCATTTTTCAAATTCAAATTCTTTTTTTTTTTTTTTTGATACTGGGGATTGAACTCAGGAACTTGCACTTGTGAGGCAGGTGGGGGCACCACTGAGCTAAATCCCTAGCCCTAAATTCAAATTCTTTATCAGGAATTTTCCAAAGAATTCCATTTGTTTGGGATTGTTGCCAGAGAATTATTACATTCTTTTGTAGGCACTATATTATTTTGTTTTCTTATATTTCTTGTGCACTTAAATTGGGATATATGCATCTCACTTTCTTTGTAAGCAACTGTCTCCTGAAGATTAAAGTCTTGGGGTGTTGGTTACTTATGTAGTTGTAATTGTATGAAGAATTGTCCTCCAAGTCCTAGCTAAAGTAACTTCATCTTGTACTGCATCCTTGTATCGTAGCTTGAGACAAAATACATGCATTGTAACAATATGGAAGAGGTTAATTTTGGCTCTAAGTTTTTTGTTTTTTGGGTTTTTTGGTACCAGGGATTGAACTTGGGACCTTGCACTTGTGAGGCAGGTGGTGGAACCACTGAGCTAAATCCCCAGCCCCTTTGGCTCTAAGTTTGTAGAGGTTCCAGTCCATGGTTGTTCTGGCTCCAAGGAAGGGTGGCATGGCCCAAGGGCCTGGTAGAGGAGAGCTTCTCATGGCATGGTGAACAAGAAGAAGAGAGAGTGAAAGGAAGAGTGGAAAAGAGAGATAAACTCTTCCAGGCCACACCCACAGTAACCTTTCTCTTTACACACCTCCTAACATCAAGTTAGCTGCAATGACCCCATAATCCAATCACCTCCCAAAAGTGCAACGTATGATTGCATGTAACTTTTGGGCCACATCTAGATATAAAACATAACAGTCTGTCCCTGGTGCCTGAAAGATTCATGTGCATCTCTTTATGCAAAACACATTAAGTCTATGTTAAGATATTGCCAGTCTTAACAGTTTCAATATTGCTAAAAAGCTCAAGTTCAAAGTCTCTTCTGAGACTTAAGGTAAACGCTTAGCCATGAGCTACATTTTGATAAATATTTTTATATTTTGATAAATATCAAAAAGACATTAAACATCAACACACAAGGGCACAATATTCCTATTCTAAAAGAGAGAGATAGGAAGATAGAAACCAAAGCAAGATTGAAACCCAAAAGGACAAATATTAAATCCTGTAGTTCCATGTCTAGCACCTGGAGCAAGCTGTGGAAATGAGATTGAACTCCAAAGAGCTCTGCTCCTGCAGCATTGCTGGTGATTGTGCTCTCCTGGCCTCTCTCTTGGGCTGGATTTATTCACTTCTTGGAGCTTCCCTCAGACATTCCATGTTCCTAGATTCTCCAATATTCCAGGATCTCCCTGCATTTTCAGCTTCACCCTCAAAGCTTCACACACTGCATTCTCTGGGGCACACTATCTGGCCTCCAAAGCCTTCTTCTGAAATCTGAATGGAAGCCACCCTGACCTCACAACTCTTGCATTCTCCATTCCTGTAAAACCAGCACCATGCAGATCATGCCAAGTTCTGCTGCTAGCTGGAGCAGTAGCCAGGCTTCCTTATATTGTTGTGGTGGTCTCTAAGTGCCTGGATAGCTGAGTGCTATGAATTGAATGTTGAGGGACAAATTCTCTAGGCAGCCCTTCTCCAGCATGGTGCCCTGGTGCTCTCTCTTCAAAGCAGTCTCTTCACTTTTTCAATTTTGAGCCTGCAAAAGATGGTGCCTTCTGGTTCCTCATATGCCTTTAGGACACTTTTACTATTGTCTGTTGTAAACTACTTGGCTTCTTTTTAATGCTAATCTTTTTAGCAACCAGACACTCTTCTGCTCCAATTTTGCAGGTCCCAAATTTACCAGAGCTTTCTTTCTGGTCAAACTCAAAACATTTTAAACTATTCAGCTGTACTGTTTGCTCTTAATTCTCAATGTATAGCTGACTAAAAGCCCCCAACAGTATCCATACCATAATCCCAACACTGAGCTGCCTTAAAATTTCCTCCAGCTGATGAATTAGTCCACTCCCCTTAATCTCAATCTCCAAAAAAGGTCTCAAGATATGAACAAAATGTAGACAAAATTTCTGCCAGAGCATAACACACATGGTCTCAATTCTCAGTGCAAATGGAGTCCTTATTCTCAGCAGAAACCTCCTAAGCCTGGCCTCTACTGTCTGCATTTCTATCAGCATTTTGATATTCTGAGCTCCAACCAAAAATCTCCCATCAGGCTTGACTTACAACAGTCTAGACCATCTCTGGCTGGCACCTCCAAATCTTTCCAAACTCCTTCCATCAACCAGCTCCAATGAGTTCTAAACCATATGGCCAAGTATAGTCACAGAAATTACCCCACTTCTCTGATAACAAAAATTTACCTTAGTCACTTTTCTCATTGCTGGTACAAAATACTGCAACTTTAGGGAGAAGAGGTTTACTTTGGCTTATAGCTTGTAGAGGTTTTAGTCTACAGTTGTCTGTCTTCAAGGATGGATAGCATGCCCCAAGGGCATGGCAGAAGAGAGCTGCTCATGACCTGGTAAATAGGGAGCAGAGAGCAAAGTGGGGATCAGGGAAGTGAGAGAAACCCATGCCCAAAGTGATCTTCCTCTTCCAAACAGGCCTCCCCTCAACATCAAGCTATACTGCCCACATAATCCAATCACCTTCCAAAAGTGCCACCTATGATCACATGAGGTTTTGGGGAGGACATCTAGATATAAACCATAACACCCTATTTTTCTGTCCAGTGGGCTCCCACAAGATGCTGAGGCTGTGTGCCAGACTGCAGCACAAGGTCATCCATCATTGCAGCTGGGCAGTGCTTGCAGAGTCTGCAGGATTACCACAAGATGGGATACGAATAGAGCACACACAGCTATCCCATGGACTCCTTCTAACTTTTGACTTTCTTTTGTTGTTCTAATCAGAGCCTTATAAAACCAATAGCTTAGCAAAGGGGGTTAGAGACTTTAGTGGTCATCCACTTCTGTGTAAGAAACCCCTAATAAACTCACTTACTTGCCAAAGCAGACTTGTCCAAGTTGTTCTTTGGACTGCTGGCCCATTCCAATTCAGAGGCAGATGATTCTTTTATGTTTCTCTGAAAATTGTATGCTTTAATTGGCTTTAATTCTAGCTGACCACAACAGTGTGGTCTCCTACAGCTTCTTTGGCTATGATTAATGCATTCTGTGACGGAGTCAGGAAGACCCACTGTCTCTGGGACACTCTAGGAGTTTGAACAAGGTGCTGCACACAGCAGTAGTTGTGATGTGCTCACCATGACTACTCCTACAGTGGGAACAGTGGCCTTAGCAGGTGATGAGGATTTCCTTAGGCACTGTGGATGCTACACACCTCTACTGCTAACATGGGCCTCAGGCACTGTGGCCCCTGAAGTGGTGAGTGGCCCAACACACCTGTTTCCTAACTAATCTGTGATGCAGACCTAGACGCTGCACAGGGAAGGATGGTGGCAGAACCAGCACCATCTCTCTGTGGTGCTTGTGCCCAGTCCTAACAGCAGTCTGGCATGGTATGGTGGTGGGCAGGGGGTGGATACTACATAAGGATGGCAGCAGGAACCTTGGCATTCTCTGCCTCTTTGGTGACAGTGTCCACTCAGGAACAGAGCCACAGCTGTTGCTAGGCCAACCTGTTCTTGGGGGCTCCCTTTGGTCATGTGCACCTAGGGCAGGGTGACACCAGAGATACAGAGTTCTCAAGGTCCCTCAGCATAGCCCTGCAGTAGTGCAACTGTGGGAGCTGCCATGCTCCTGCCCAACTGTCAATAACAGGTGCTTGAGCAGGGCATGGGAGAAAGGGGAATGGAAACTGCCTGAGCACCTGCCTGCTGTCCTGGCATCGTGTGAGTACACATAGGGCTGGCCACTCTCATGATCTCACCAAACCAGCACTATGATCTCCTGGGTTTCCAGGGAAACTCCTTTCCCCTGCCATGAGAGCACATAGCAGGTGTGGGTCACAGGCTCTCTGCTGAGCTCAGATAGGTTTGTGATGCAGTGGGATGTCTGTGGGGCTCCCTGAGACAAGAATGCATAGGGCTTTCTGCCTCCCGGAATAGTCAAATTCAGACAATGGCTCCTCTGTGTAGATGGCTCCTGGCTACAGGATCTTGGGATTCCCTGGCAGCTGGTGTGAGATCTTTTTCCAAATCCAGGCTACTGTGCAGAGTTCAGGCCACTCACCTAGTGGACTGCTAGCCTGTGAGGACTGCAAAACCTCCTGGTGGCTGGGATTGCCTGCAATGCACTGAGGGCTTGTGGACTTGCACCTTGACTCCTGATTCCCCTTTCTCCTTCTTTCTCTGACTATGCCATTGTCCCATGGCCCAAATCTTACAAGCTTCAGCCACTTTTCACCTTGTCACTTGCCAGGGTCTGCAATATTGAAAGCAGGCTATAAGCAGTCCAGGCTGTGAAGTTAACCCCACAATTGGCTTGTTTATAGAAATGAGCCTGGTCATTGCTGTGCTGAGGTCAGAGTAACTCGCACCCAAATTCTGTTCCCACAACAAAAACTAGAAGGACAATGTTCTAATTACAACCATATATTTTGTCTATTCTGTTCCTAGTTTGAGAATGCTTTGTCTTGTCCTTTGCAAGGCTTGCTTTCATTAATTTCCTTAGAAACCACACAACTGTGTTTCCTCACATGTAGTTATGCCCTTACATGTAGCTTGCCTTTACCTCAATTGATTACCAATAAAAATCAGTAGCTTGGACTGGCCAGTGCCTTTGTCAGTTGCAGTGCCATTGGTCATCCTGGCACCCTTCTTTGTGTCTCTTAGTTCTGTCTTTTAGGTGTTTTTCCTTAGGCCTGCATCATATACTGAGCAGGAAACTGGAACCTAACTTCAGGGGTCTCCAGTAGTCACTCACCTCAAAATGTGGCCCCACACCTGTTACTTTGGTTCCTCTTTGTAGAAAAGCAGACAAGCTCTGTGTGCTTCTATTTAGCTCTCTTGGATACCCTTGAAGACTTTTTTTAAACTCTGAAAAGAATATGCTACATAGGGTTCTTTTAAATAACAGGCTAGAAATCACTGTTACAAGTACAATTTAAATGCAGGTTTCCAGGAAAAGAAAGCCTAGTAGGTAATATGCCTTTTACTTCTTAATATTCTTGTGTCAGCAGAGTTTAGGCTGAGAGAGTTGAGGGGGCTGTTGAAGGTCTCTGTTTGACAGAATCATCAGGCTCAGAACAAAGCTTGTCTCTTGCACACTGTCACCATTGTTGTACAACAGACATGTCCATGTTCAGGTTTATCTGACACCCTCAACAGGGTAAGAACAGGAACTTTCTAGGCCTATGAGTATAAATGTCTCCAAGATGAACCAGGTCACTTCAATCCTAGTAGAAACTTTATTTTTAAACCATATTCTAATATTTCTAAAATATGGAGATGTACCTCCCTACTTATGTACATATTTAATGTGTTAGTGTCCTTTTTTTGTAATCCTACCCCAAATGGTTATTAAATTGAAGGTCCATTCCACAATAAATGGCACTTA
Organism: Heterocephalus glaber; assembly: GCF_000247695.1. The sequence goes on along the minus strand of NW_004624850.1, from coordinate 374,392 downwards.
GGTATTAAGAAGTCTGAACAACCGCAGTTCTCCACAGCTCTCAGCCTACACATGTTTCCAGTTGAGGTCCAATCCATGTAGAATTCTCCTCATAGCTCCAGGAATCCTGAGCACTGTGTGACAGGCATAAGGTGGGTGTGCCTTGGGCTGGCCTGCTTGGGTGTCAAGTAGTATCAGTCTCTTGAGCAGACTGTCCTGGGGTTTATCCCTCCTACTCTGTGGTCGTCCATCTTTCTTGTTTCCTGAGCTAGGGATCCCCATGGTGGGTGGTGAGGGCTGACTCACAGATACTTGGAGCTGGTGTCTGATTGTCTCCCTGGCTGCTGCTAGGGCTGCTGTGCTCTGTGCTATCTCTCCTCATGCACGTCAAAACTACCCTTGCCCACCAGCCTCCACTGGCCTGTGAGTACACCTCAGTGACACAGGGATGCCACCCTATCTTGACTTCTGATGCCAGTGGGGCGTGGAGCACCCTCATTACCTGCTCATGATTGCTAGCCCAGCCATCTTTCCTAGAATAGGGGCAGGCCATCTCCTTCTCACACACAGCCCCTCTTGGGGAACCCCACCACAGGAGTGCTTGGGCCCCAGTGACTGACACTGGGCTTAAGGGCCAGTTTGGTAGCAGGAATGTTGGTGGGGTCTGTGTTGCCCTCAGGCCACAGTTCCTTTGAGGACCTGTGTCTTGGTGCTGAGCCTGGTCTTCCTGCATACTCCTTAGCAGCTGTGATGATTTGTGTCCCAGGATCCCCACTCTTCCCTGCAACAGCCTCACTTGCAGCCTCCTCATCTCAAGAGCCTCAGCCACATCCATACAAACCTGTATCCCAGCATGGAAGAGTCAAGTTCACTCTCATAGAAACCTGACCACCCCAGGGACTTCCTGTTCAGGAAGCAGAAAGAAGATGGACTGTGACATAGCGGGTGGAGCCAACTTCAGAACAAACTGCTGAAGTGACAAGCCATTCCTGATATCCAACAGGTGAGCCCTAAGGCACACTTGGGTTATACCTGTCACAGGTGCTTAGGGACTTGGGCTTATTAGGCACTCACAGCATCCAGCAGTATTTATGGGGCTCCAGCACCAGGGCCCTGCAAAGCTCCCTCTGTGATTCTTAAATATAAGAATCCTTCACATTCCACAGTGTCCCCAAAGTTTCAAGAAGCACGCATACATTTTTGCATTATCAGTTGTCATTCTGTCTCTATTCTTCTGTTGACAGTAGTTTAGTCATAGTGATTTCTTCTGCTAGATTTTATTGGTTCTTTGGTAGCAAAAGCTACCAGGGCATAGGATAGAGACATGGCAATGTGGGGTAAGGTAAAGAATTTGGCCTAGAGGTGGAATCATGTCACTTGAAGTGACAGCCTCCTTTGAAACACTTGTCAATTTCCTGGGCCTTGTTTATATCTTCCAATTACATTTTAAGAAAAAAAAAAAACCTCTCTGAACGGGTGGGTCTTTCTCCCCTTCTCTCTCTGGCTTCCGATCTCCTTTGGCTGAGTTACATCACTGCAGCACTGGTGAGATGCAGGCCAGGCTGCCCACCCTGGGCTAATGACCCTTCAAGGTGCTGCCAAGAAGCCTGTGCACTGCTGGCCATGAAGATTGAGAGCTTCAGCCTCATCTCACAAAATAACACTGGGGTGCTGGGGTGGTGACAAGGTCAGGTTGAGGGAAAGAAGCAGGGAAAGATTGGGGGCTAAGCAAGGGAGCTGGGAAATCACAGGTATTTCTACTTGGAAATGTGGCATCAACGCCACGGAGAAGTAGAAGGGCATGGGACCAAGGGCCAGAAGATGTTGCCAGGAAGAGAGGAAACCCTTTTCCTTGTCCTCAAATTCTACATGTGGGGCCCCAGAAGTTAAATGGACAAAAGACAGATTAACGGGAGAGTAAGAGGGACAGATGGGGACTTCACCAAAGTGAACTGAAATGAAAACCCTGGAGAAATGATCAAACCTGGAGGCTAACACACCATTTTAACAAAGAGTGATAAAACTGTGGAGAAGTAACAAGACAAAGGAACAGTTTGAGCCTCTAGGAGAGTACATTTTGGGAAACTAAATATTTGGGGAAGCTAATAGAAGATAAGGGTTATCTTAGTAAAGTTTGTTGTGTGGATACCTTGGTGACCCAGAGTCATTTTGCCCTTCCTAGTGCAAAAAGGGAGGGAGAGACCTTCACAAAGGAAAATATATGGCCCATTTTTAAGCAAATAAGTAAGTAGAGGTTGGAGGACTCTTTTTCAGTCTGTTGTTTCCCAGTTGCCTTCATCGCAGAGCAATACTTAAGCAAATCAGTAGATTCTGATCTCCTTTGCGCAATCAATCCATCATAGTCCCTTTCCTGCTGGTCTGGGAGCACGTAGTGGCAGGAACTGGCTAGCATGCTGCCTTTTTCTCTCCAAAGCCTAGCACAGGGCTTGGCCCATTTCTTTGGCTGCAAATTAATGGGTAAATGATTTTGAGCTTTGAGCCTTAGTTTCCTCATCTGTAAAATGAAGACAATGATGTTGTCTTAGTATCTGAATCCATCCCCCACCTACCCTGATTTACTGTTCAGAAGAGGTTCCGGTGGTGGTCATGAGAAAGAAACAGGATTCTTTCTTGATTTAAATAAATAGAGCAAATGTACAAATATCTTTTCTTTCTTTTTGTTTTTATCATTTGTAATTAGCACAGAATAATTGTACACATTCAGAAGGTACACTGTGATAATTCAATATATGTATACAGTGTGTTAAAAATATCTTTTCTTTCTTAAAAGGTATTGGAATGTTCCCAGGAAATACCGCAATCTATAATGGAGAATAGATCAAGACATAGCATAGCCAGGCATGGTGGTGCACACATGTAATCCCAGCACTCTGGGAGGCTGAGGGAGGAGGGTTGCAAGTTCAAGTTCAGTTTGGGGAACCTAGAGACTTGGCAAGACCCCATTTTAAAATAAAAAATAAAAGAAGGGCTTGAGTTCAACTCCAGTTACCACAAAACACAATGAAAAGACACATCTTAGCGAATGAGCAGTATGCACTTTCTCATCTTGCCTATGCCTGTGCAGAATGTCTCCCTGGGGGTTAAAGTGTATGGACATGCACACAGGCACTGCCTGGTCACCTGCTGAGGAAAACATCCCAAGGTAGGGCATAGCTGGAGCAGTGAGCACCATGCTCCTAATGCCACATTCTCAGGGGCAGGAAGAGCAGGTTAGAAGCACAGCTACAAAATGGAGTGTTTGAGAAATGTGGCCTGGAGTAACCACACTTGTTTTCAGAGTGCTTCCCAATGAAAGCAAGAGCAGAGAGTCCACGACTCAGTGGGAAAAGGCCTCCTGGGTGGGGTCATCTGTAGTAGAGCCTATCTGGAGCTCACCCTTGCCTTGCCCTGTCACGCCACGCTTCTCTGGCCTCAGTTTCCTCTTTTAATGGAAATGTCTCTAAGGTCTGCTTGGCTCTGATGGAAACTGCAGTGCTAATTTGGATTAGCTGAATCCAGACACCGCTGCTTCAGGGCACCTCTTCCTGTTTCCGGGTGATGTTGGCTCATCTGCCTGGCAGCAGGGGTGGCCCCTGACCAACCCCAGTCAGCTCTCCCAACCTGCTGACCAGAGCTGGTCGGAGATGCCGGCCAGCCGTGCCTGGGACAGAGGAGCCCTGAGGCCGCCCTAGCAGGGAGGAGTTGGCTCTGCTCCCAGCAGGCCCAAGCAGTCGCTAACTGTTAAGCTTCCAGTTCAGACCCTTCAAACCTAAAGCTTTCCAAAAGCAGTCGCACTCATTTGGCTCCTGTGCGGTACTACCTGGGGGCTGGAGAGCTGAGGGGTGCTGTGCTCTTTGAGTTCAGATAAACTGCTTCTAATTTGTTAGAAGAGGAGTGAAGCGCGGGACGGACACTTGCCTTTCTCTGAAGCTTATGACGTGCGGAGCATGGCAGGACATGGAGAATGAACAGAGGTGATCCGAGGCCCTGCAGCATGGGGGAGCTGACTGCTGTGACATTTCACTCTTCACTGGCTGGGGGTAGATCCAGAAAACGCTCTGGGAGGACTCGTGGAACTCTCCTGAAGGAGCTGGTGGAAGTGCAGGGTGGGAGAGGCAGAGAAAGGGCGTCCTAAATGGCAGGAGAGTCAGGGTGCCACAACAGCTAGGTGTCCCTGGTGTAGCCTTGGCTAAGCAGACAGCCCTCACTCAGGACAAGGCGGAGGCGAGATTAGAAAGATGAGTCAGAGTCAAATCATTTGAGGCCTAGTTCATGATTTTGCTTCACATTCAAAGTTCATGATTTTGATTTTAGCCTGTAAATCAAAGGTCAAAAACTGGTGGTTTCCATTCATCCTACAGATTTTCTCCCCCTTCTTTTTCTAAGTTGAGACAACCTAAAAACATATGGACATTTCCTAAACAACCCAAATCTCCAGCTTCTTAGAAATGGGAAGACCTGGCCCCATTGAGACAGTCAGCAGAAGCTGAAGAGCTGCTTCCCTGTCGATGTCATCAAGGGTGTGAACTTGTCTGCCTGTGACCTCAGCCACTTGACTCCCATGTGGTATGCGTGACCTTCATTTGTGCTTGAGTTCATGGCCTCTGGCAGAGAGCAAAGCCACTAATGGTCTAGAAAATCATCTACAAAATTTGGGTCCAACAGAGCAAGATCATGGGGCAGCTGGACTAACGTGGAGTCAGTGTTTTGACTGGGCAGGAGTGAGAGCAGAGGCAGGCTCCTGACAGAAGACTGTTACTCAGGTTCAAGTAACAGGATGCAAGGCCTAAACCCATTTGCCTCGGGCAGCTTGTACTTCTCTACATGGCTCAAGGCATCCCCCTTTCAAAGGGATAAATTCTCCAAGCAGGAGAAAGTACTTCCCTTCTGTGACAGTGTGCACACCGTCACTGGGTTGTATTTGTCTAGAGCTTTATGTGAGAGGGGCGCTCAAAGTGAATGTCAGTAGCTCACTTCTGGACCATAGGCAGCGGAGCCAGCCTGCTAGGTGTGAATCTTGTCACATCTACTCACTGGGAGGTCACTAAACATCTCCATGCCTTCATTTCCTTGGGAAAATGTCAGCAACTACCCAACGGGGTTTTGTGAAGATTCGGTGAATGAATGTGTAGTGCATTTAGCACATAGAAAATGCTCTCTGGTGTTGGCTCATTGTTACACAAGTTCTCCATAAGCCAGTCTACAGCCATGGATGTCTTGTGATGAGAGAATGGGGTGAGGAGGGTTAGGGAGAAATGGGGGGACCTGGCAGGAGAACTGGCACAACCCACTCCACACAGAGCTTACCAGTAAGAGGAGACAGCATTGATCCTGTCATGGTGGCAGGAACAGAAGGGACAAAATGGAGGTGGCCCTTGCTCAGCACTGGTGTTATTTCTGGCTCAGCCAGAGGAAAGAATGGGAGCTGGCAGAAGTGACAAAGCTAACATGTATAAGGTGCCAGAAGGTGCCTGATTTGTGATTGTGGCTGGTGTCATGACGTGTGCTAAACTGTTGGTACTGTGCTGAGAATGATAGGCACCTAGGGACACTGCCTTTGAAAACTCTGTGCTCCTCACCTGCAATAAGATCTCTCAGAATGGAAGCACAGAGGTTGAGCAGTGTTGACCAAGCCCAGCCAGGCATAGTATCCAGCAGATGATAATCCCTCAGAGATGCCCACTTCCTAATCCCTAGAGCACATGACACAACCTTATGTGGCAAAAGGGACTGCATAGATTAAGTTAAGGACTTTAAGGTGGAGAAACTGCCCTGGGTTACCAGGTGGTCCTAACCTAATCACATTGGTCCTTAAAAGGGGAGAAGCTTCCCCAGCTGTGGTCAGAACATCAATGTGACTAGAGAAGTGAGGCCAGAGGGAAGGAACTCTGCTGGCACTGAAGGGGTGAGGGTGTGGGCATATGAGCTAGGGAATGTAGGCAGGCTCTTAAAACTGGGGCTCCTACTGCTTCAAAGAAGAAATGGAGATTTGTAGCAACCTAGCCCATCCAGAGTCATGTCAAACTTCTGACTTCCAGAACCATAAGATGATAAATATTTATTGTTCTAAGTCACCGAGTTTGTGGAAATTTGCTGCAACAGCAATAGAAACCTAAGAACAAAATTAACCACGTGTGCCAGTTGATTCTCGTGTCACCTTGACTGGATTAGGAGACTCATGGAGAAGTGATTGGTTTTAAGGGTAGTGACTACATCAGTGAGCTAGCCATGGATAGGCTCATAACTGAGTTGGCTATTAGGAGTTGGGGCTTAGTCTGAGGAAGTGGGTCACGGGGTGTGAGAAGGGACTATTTCTGCTCCCCAGCTGCTTCCTTTCCACTCTTCCCCTGTTCTTTGTTTCCTAGATGTCACGAGTTGAGCAGCTGACCTTCACCACACCTTTACATTGTGAAGTTTCCACCTGGGAGCCACCTGATCATGGACTGAACTCTCTGACACCATGGCCAAAATAAACCTCTTCTCTTTTAAGCTGTAGATGTCAGGTGTTTTGTCCCAGCGATGGGAAAGTTGGCCAACACCAGAGACAAATAATATCCATTCAGGGTGCTTTTAGATGAAGAAAATTAAAACTGGAGGCCAAAGCTTGGCTGGAAGGCACACTTAACATTTTTAAAAAAGATTTTCATTAATGCGTATTAGTTATACATATTAATAGGGTTCAGTGTGATAGTGCCATGTACACATAAAGCATGCATAAGTCATATCCAACACCTTTTTTCATCACCTTCCCTAACCTTCCCAATCCCTACTAACAACTATTCTAGTGCATGGTTTCTCTTATTCGAAGGTAGAGAAATAGGAAGTAGGAGAAGTTCAAATAATTCCCCAAATTCTCTATTCTGTTGTTTCAGAAATATCTCAATATACATATGCTAATTTGCTTTATATATACCACTAGATTATCTTAGTTCACCGAAAACAAGGTTTTGTGCTATTACCTATTTGTTTCTTTTTTTGCAAGAGTGTTTTTTTATCTATCACTTGTACTCTGAGTAGCATTTTGGCCACTCTTTTAAGATTATAATATACAATTTAATAACTATTATTATTCTCTAACTTTTTGGTTAGGGATTTTTGTTTTATTCTTTCACAGAAGTAAAAAAGGTGTTTTAAAATATTTACTAATATCTACTTGTATTACATTAAAATAAAAAAATTTTAAAATAACTATTCTGCCTTTATGTGGACTTGTTTTAGTTTTTAGTTTCCAAATACAGTGATGCCTTGATTCAAGAACTTGATTCTTTCCACGATTCTGGTCACAAACTGAGTCCTAGAGTCCTAGATTACTGGTGTGTACCACCATGCCTTGCTGTTTATGCTTTTTGATGAGGACTATTCTAACTGGAATGAGATGCTATCTAATGGTAGTTTTGATGTGCATTTCTCTAATGCCTAATGGTATGGAGCACTTTCCATATATTTATGGGCCATTCATATATCTTCTTTTGAGCAGTGTCATTCAGATAATTCACTCATATTTTAATTGAATCACAGCGGTTTTTATATTGTCAAGTTTTGTGGGTTCTTTTTTTAGTACATGTGCTACCAAAGCGAGCACTTGTGAGTTCTTATTAGATTCTTATTATACTTCCTCTCTCTTGGTTCTTCCTTGTTCTCTGTGTTTGCTGGCTGCCATGAGGTGAGAAGCTTTCCCCCTCCATGTCCTTCTATCATGAAGTTTCTGCTTTGGAGCCAGCCAAGCATGGATGGAAATCATGGCCCAAATAACCCCTTCCTCCCTTACATTATGTACATCAGGTATCCTGTCCCAGCAATGCAAGGCTACCATGAAAGCAATCCTACTCACAACAGCTATAATGTAATCAAGAAAGTAAAAGACCTAGTCAATGAAAATTATACAACACTGACCAAAGAAATTGAAAAAGACACAAAAATATGGAAAGACCTACCATGATAATGGAGTATAAGGATCAATATTGTTAAAATGTCCATACTTCCCAAAATTATCTACAGATTCCAAACAATCTCCATCAAATTCCCCCAGTGAAATTCTTCACAAACATAGAAAAAAATGATTCTAAAATTCATCTGGAAGCACAAAAGACTCCAAACAGCCAAAGCCATCTTAAACAAAAAAACAAAAAACAAAACAAAACAAAAAAAACAAAGAAGTATCATAATATCTGATTTCAGGACATACTACAGAGACAGTTCCCAAAACAGCAAGGTTTTGGGCCTGGGATTTAGCTCAGTGGTTCCAGCGCCTGCCTCCCAAAATAGCAAGGTTTTGACCTAAAAACATACAGACCAAAGACCAGAATAAAGACCCACAAAATAAATACATGTATCTACAGCCAACTGATTCTCCACAAAAGTGCCAAAAAATATGCATTAGAGAAGGGACGGCCCCTCAAAAATGGTGCTGGGAAAACTGGATATTTACACACATACATTTGGGATTTGACACCTGTCTTACTCTGTATAAAAAGATACTTGACATGGATCAAAGACCTAAATGTAAAACCTGGAATCATGAAATTTATTCTAAGAAAGCAGGGGGACATTGCTACATGCAGTGATTTTCTTGATAGGATCACAACAGCACAGGAAGCAAAAGCAAAAACTGACAAATGGGATTGCTTTCATGTACTGGCCCTTCAGCCTCCAGCGCAGACCCTGTGGCCTCCTGATATGGACTCTCACAAGACACTGCAGTGAGCCCCAGGCCTTCGACTGCATCCTGTGGATTGCCAGCACACAGACAGCCCTTTTGTACTCTTCCACACATGACTCTGTGGGTAGCTACTATAAGCCAATCTTGTAAAAATTTGTATATCTTGCATTAAATCTGTTTCTCTCATAAGCATTGATTGATACAGCACATGAGCCTTTTGGTGAACAGTTTTCATTGGAACCATAACTTCTTTCCCAGCAAGTTAGTTATCAGTGTACAAAAAAGCTATTGATTTTTGTATGTTGATTTTGTATGCTACTGCTTTACCTAATTCATTTATCAGTTAATACTCTTTTGATAGAGTCTTTAGGTGTACAGAATGGGTATATAGAATCACATAATCTGTAGGCAGGGATAATTTTATTTCCTCCTTTCCTATTTGTATTCCTTTCGTTTTTTCCTCTTGCCTAATTGCTCTGGCTAAACCTTCTAGTAGTATATTAAGTAAGAGTGGTGAGAGGGACATCCGTGACTTGTTCTTGATCTTAGAGAAAATGCTTTCAGCTTTTCCTCATTCAGTGTGATGTTGGCTATTAGTAAGTCATATTTAGCTTTTATTATGAGCTATGTGCATCTTCTACATCTTGTTTGTCCTGGGCTTTTATCATGAAGGGATGTTGGATTTTATCAAATTCTTTCTCTTCATCTACTGAGATGATCATGTGATTTCTATCCTTCATTCCAAAGATGCGATGTGCTGTTTATTGGTAGGTCTATGTTGGAGCAATTTTGCACCCCTCAGTCAACACCAGGTTGGTCATCATGAGTTATCTTTATGTACTGTTGCAGTCAGTTTGCTAGTATTTTGTTGAGAAGCATTGCATCTATGTTTATCCAGCATATCAGTTACAGTTTCCTTTTTGTGTTGGTTCCTTATCTACTTTTGCTACAGGGTAATGCTGGGTTGAAAGAATGAGATTGGATGGGTTTCCTCACTTTCAGTTCTGTGCATTGTTTGAGAAGAATTGGTACTGGTTCTTTAAAAGTTTGGCAGAATTGTTGGGTATGGTGTCACACATCTGTAAATCCAGCATTCAGGAGACTGAGGCCAGAGGATCATGAGTTTGAGGCCAGCATGGGTTACATAGCAAGTTCAAGTTCAGCTACATGCTGTCTTAAAAAGCAAAACAAATGAACAAGCAAACAAAACAAAAAATAGTTTGGTGAAATGAAGCAGAAAGCCATTCAGTCCTGAGTGGTAGGCAGTCTTCATTATCAATGACTATGTTTCGTTAGTTTTTTTGACCTATTCACTTTTTTAAATTCTCATGGTTCAATTTTGAAATGACCAGAAATTTTCCATTTTTTCTAGGTTTTCCAAATTGTTATCATAAAAGAGTTTTTGTTTGTTTGTTTTATTTTTTGAGACAGGGTCTTGCTATACAGATCAGGCTGGCCTTGAAATTGGGGCAATCCTCTTGCCTCAGCCTCTTGAGTGCCAGGATTATAGGGATGCACAAACATACCTGTATAACATAAAGTTGTTCATAGTAATCATTAATTTTCCTTTGCATGTCTGTGGTATCAGTCTTGAGTCTCAGTTTGCACACCTATTTTTATTTGTTTCTGTCTTCTCTTTTCTTGTATGGTCTATCGTACAGTTAGTTAATTTTTGTTCTGTTTTGTTTCCTGAGACAGGGTCTTTTTAGGTAGTCCACGCCCTTCTTGAACTTGCTATGTAGCACAGGTTGGCCTTAAACTCATGATCCTCCTGTGTCAGCCTCTAAGTGCTGGGATTACAGGCATGCACTGTCATGCCCAGCTGTTTTTCTTTTTCTCTTTACTTTTCAAAGAACCAATTCTTTGTTTCATTTTTGTATTGTGTTCATGTCTGTTTCATTTGCATCTTCTTCGGTGTATGCGATTTCTCCTTGTAACTAATTTTGTTTGATTTGTTCTTGATTTTTCTAATCCTTGAGATATATCGGTAGTTTATTTGAAATCTGTCTTTTAATTTTTTTTCCTTTTTTTTTACAGTGCTGGCAATCAAACTCACTTCCTCCCATGCTAGGCAAACACTTTCACACTAGCTTCAACCCAGCCTCTTTTTCTATATTTTTAATGTAGGTCCTCATTGGCAGAAACTTCTCTTAGTTCCTTTTGTTACATCCATAAGTTTTGTTAGGTTGTGTTTCCATTTTCACATATTTCAAGATTTTTGTTTTGTTTTGGTACCGGGGATCAAACTTGGGACCTTGTGTTTGGGAGGCAGGCGATTTCGAGATATTTTTGAGTTCCCCTTTTGACCTCCTTAATGGTTCATTCTTCATTCAAAAGTATGTGGTTCAGTCTCAATGAATGTGTATAATTTCTAATGTTTCTTTGGTTGTTGACTTCTAGTTTTATTCTATTGTGATCAGAAAAGTACAGGATATGATTTCCACTCTTCTGAATTTGTTGAGATTTGTTTTATGGCCTAATTTATGGTCTGTGCTACAGAATGTCCTATGCATTGTTGAAAACAGTATATTCTTCAGCTGTGGATGGAATACTTTATAAATGTCTCAAGCCAATTTGACCTATAATGTAGATCTAATTTTGTTTTTGTTGATTATTTTCTGTCTTGATAATCTGTCCACTGATAAAAGTAGGGTGTCAAAATCCCCCATTATTATTGTATTGAGGCCTGTGTCTCCTTTTAAGTAGTAGTGTTTGTTTCTTTCTTTAAATTGGGTGCTAGGATGTTAGGTACATACAGATGTATAATCATTGTTTCTTCTTGTTGAATTTCTTTTTTTTTTTCTTGTTGAATTTCCTCTGATCATTACAGAGTTGCCTCCTTTGTCTCTTATTATAGTTGTGTTTAAATGTATTTTGTCAGATACAAGTATAGCTCTTCCTCTCCCATTAGGTTTCTGTTTGCTTGGAATACCATTTTAAGTTTCTCTGTGTCTTTATTTGGGACTGAGTTTGTTGTAGGTAGCATGGCAGTATATTATTGAGTCTTTTTAAAATAATCTATTCTGAGTCTTTAAAAAATCCATTCTGAGTTTTTAAAAAAATCCATTCTGAGTCTTTTTAAAAATCCATTCTGAGGGCCAGGGATGTAGCTCAGTGGCACTGCACCTGCCTGGCAAGCTCAAGGTCCTGAGTTCAATCCCTGGTACAAAAAAAAAATCCATTCTGAGTCTTTAAAAAAAAAATCTATTCTGCCAGTCTAGCATTTTTGTTTTCCTTTTGTAAGACAGAGTCTTACTATGTAGCCCAGCCTCAAACTCACACCTGGCCAGGCAGGTTCTGTTTGGTTTTTGGTACTGAGGATTGAACCCAGTGCCTTTGGGTTCCTTACCCTTTTATACTCTTTTAAATTTTTTTTCACAGTCTTGCATTTATTCATACAGAGGGATAAGAATAGGTATAAATAAAAAAAACATTGCTTTAAATACAAATAAATAGTTCTTGTTTCTAAAGAAAACAACTCTATATAGTCCTAAGTGTTTTCTAAGTTCCTATTAAAAATAGAAGGCTATTTGCATTAAGTTCTACTCCACCACAATCCTTTGGGGACTTAAAGATGAAATGGTGAATTCTATACTCAAAGACAAGACCAGAAAAGTGGGAGACAGCACTCCCACTTCCCTGAACTATACCCTAAATGGAAGGAGAGTTACTCGCATCACAGACACACACAGCTAATAAAAGGAGAGTGTTATTTGGATACCTAAAAAGACTGACCTTGAGAAAAGTGGTAAGAATGTCTCTGAACCAGTTCTGTGGATTCTAAAACCTCACTATGCTAAAGTTTTGATTCAAGTTTTTTAACTTCATTTATATTCACAGGAAAACTTAAGTTCCTATAATGAAAGCTAGGAATGATAATGGTAAATACTCTCTAATCACTGTGAATGGCACCTGGAGTAAATACTAAAGTGATCTGCTTACTAAAGAAGCAATGGTGCTGCTCAATGAAACAGTCTGTTGAGGCTGGCACCAAAATGACTAAAACTGTGTTGAAGAAACACATTCCCCAAATCTGTCAATTTATGTATCGCTCTCTATTGTTGTGTTTAGAATGTTCAGAGTGCCAAAAATATCTAGGGAGAAGAATGTCCTATGAATGAAGGATCATTTTCAAGGCATGCAGTCTTTTAAAACACATCAGTGGTGGCAAACCTTTGGCATGTATGCTGCAGCCAGCTGTTTATCATTGAAAGCTCTAAAAGTTCACCATCACTGAACTACATAAAGCATGAGGTGATCACAATCTCAGTGCTAGAGTTGTACCCGCTCCACTGACTGTGCCTGGTACACATTCCCTTCTCACCCTGCACAAGATCATTCAACCTCTTCTACCAAATCCCCACATCATTATGATAAAGTAAATGTTTGATAATGATCAGTGTAGCAATATTTGTTTTCAAAGAAATTCTGCTTTTTTAAAAAAGATTGATCACAATATAATTCCAAATAGAACAATCTCATGGTATAAAAACAATCTCATGCAGTAAGTGCAATTTTAAAAGTCTTCTGTTAATAACAACATTTGGTTATTATAGAAGGCAGGATTATTTAGATTTTTTTAAATGATCACTATAGAATAGTTAAGTTGCCAAACAGAACTTCTGTTGTGGTATAAAATACTAAACTTGATTCTACAGTTTGTTGACACAAACAAGTTAAGATATACACCATGTTTTCCTAATTGGGATTTTAAAACAATAAGCATAATTCTTTAGCAGATTACTACATTTGCTCAAAGGATCAGCTTTCTTTTCCCAAGAACTTTATTTTTTAGTCCAGTTGGAGGGAGTTCCATAATAAATTCTCCAACAGCAATTCTAAACACAATTAAAGATCTGTCTCTCACTTCCCTCTCTAATCACTGTTGTAAAAGAAATGTCCAAGAAAAGTGCTGTATTTTTTAATTGATGTTAATCAATTTAGTTTTAATTTAAATAATAACATTTTGTACATTTGCCTTTCTCTCTGGCACATTATATAGTTTTTGGAGTTACAAATTCAAATAGACCAGCCAACTAGAGCAACTTGGTGTTCAAATCACAATTTGGACACAATTCTATTTATTCTGGATGCTGCTCAATTTCACACATAGTTCAGAGAAGACACATCCATAAAACACCCAAAAACATTATGTTACCAAACTAACATGTGATTGTGCTCTCTTGGACAGTACTATTCACATCTACAAAGTACAAAGGCAGAAGAGATCAGGTATAGAGATCAATTTGCTTTTGCTGTTACAGTATTCACAACCATCATCTATGAGATGTCCATGCCGTTCTAGAATAAGGAGTAGTCCTTTTTTTATCTGATCGTTTAAAGTAGGAATAAACAGGTGCTGCTGGATACTCTGCATCAGGATTTTCTGCCATCATTTTCAGCTTGGCTTCAGTGGCTTTTATCTTTGCAGTGACACTTAGGTTAGACTGCGTGGGCTCAGTGCTTGAGGATGGCACAAGACTGATTGGAAGAATCTTATCATTCTTGTTATGATCGTATCTCTTTATTTGGGCATGTGCCCATTGTACCACCAGCTTCTTAGATAGCGCCAGTTTGCCATTGAGACACTGGATGGCTTACTCTGCTTCCTGCTTAGTTTCAAAGTTAACAAAACAGTAACCTCGAGGCTGTCCTTCCAAAGCACCTGACTTGTGGAAGAGGAAGTAAAACTGTTTCACCTTCCCAAACTTCTGGAGGAGCTTAAGGAGGTGGTATTCTGTGATTTTGGGGTCCAGGTTGCCAATCCATAATCAGTGTCCTTCCTGTAGAGAGCCCTCTGAAAGGATGGATGCATTTTCCAGGAGAAGAGTTTTGGTTTCTGCTTCCATCAATCTCTTGTGCCCTTGGTGTGCTGCCCTCTGCTCATGCCCCCAAAACAGGTTCCAACTCGTGGATCCGATGGCCGGACTAGGAGCATCTGCTTCGACTCCACCAGCTGCCAGACCACCCCACACTCTTTTAAATTTTAAAACAGGGTTTCACTAAGTTGCCCAGACTGAGCTCTGCCAGATGGACTTTCACTTCGAGAATTTAGTCTGTTTACATTCAAAGTTACTGTGGATAGGTAAGGACTTACTCTTGTCATTTTGTTGATCTTTATAGTTATTTTTAATATTCTTAATTATTTCTCTTTTATTCATCTTTTTGGTATGATGGCTTCCTGCATCGATAATATTTGATTGTTTTCTATTTGCAACTACTCTTCTAGTGGGGTTTACACTATCACATGCTTTTATAATGGTAATTATATTTCCTTCTTAAGCATCTTTCTAACGGGAATATCCTCAAATGTGACGTGGCACTTTTCTCTTGGAAATTTTAAAATTCATTGTCTTGTATTTTAGCCAATTTCACTATAATATGGCCTAATGAAGATCTTTTCATGTTATGTCTTTTGGGGTCCTATGGGCCTCCTGTACATGTGTGTCTACATCCCAAGATTAGGGAAGTTTTCTGTTGTTATTTCATTGGTTAGGTTTTCCATGCCCTTAACTTATTTTTTCTCCTTATCTTTGGGTGTTCCAAAAGTGTACATATTTATTCATTTAATGATGTCCTGTAGCTCTTGAATATCCTCTTCATTTTTCCCTCTTTCTATTTTGTGTGACTTGGTTATTTCAAAAGACCTGTCTTCAAGTTCAGATATTCTTTCTTCCACTTGATCAAGTCTTTCAATTGTATTTTTTTACTTAACTACCGAGCTCTTCACTTTTAAGATTCTTGTTTCTTTTTTTTTCAAAATCTCTTTGCTGAAATGCTCATTCATATCCTGCATTTTCTTTCTAATTTAACACTATCTGCATTCTCTTGGAATTCACTGAGATTTTTTTTTTAAAGAATAGTCATTCTTTTAAATTCTTTATCAGGCACCTTATTCATTTCAATGTCTTGGAATCTGTTGCTAGAAAGTTATGTTCTTTTGGTAGCATCATGTTACCTATTTTTCATATATCTTGTGCTCTTTATTGAGATGTGTGCATCTAGTGATTCAGATATCTCTACCACTTTTATGGGCTTGCTTTTTAAGTAATTGCCTGTCTCATAAAGATGTGGCTTGGGTGTTGGCTTTGATTCTAGCTGGGGACAACAGTGTAATCTCCTATAGTTTTTTTGGCTATGGTTACTGACTTTGGGCACAGTGCATACTGTGGTGGACTCAGGGAGACCTGCTGTCTCTGTGGGACACCCCAAAGTGGTACACTCCAGCAATTCATGGAGGTGTGGTCCACACAGCAGTGGGTTTGGGGCACTCCCTTGTGTGGTCACACCTCTGGGGAATTTCACACAGTTGACCTGGTATAAACAGAGGTCTCTGTAATAACTAGGCGTTGAAAGATAATGCTTCTCACACTATGAAAGGTAGCATTTCTAGTCAGGAAAGGGCCAGGATTTAGCTCAGTGGTTCTGGCGCCTGCATCACAAGCACAAGGTCCCGAGTTCGATCCCCAGTACCAAAAAAAAAAAAGAAAAATTTCTAGTCAGTAAAATGTCTATGCCTCTGGAATGACATGACGACATCAGAGAAGACTAATTGTCACCGAAGTGTTCCTCAGTCCAAGAATTCAGGTTACTGCATCTACAGTCAGAATTCATTAAATTTACACCATGCTCTCAAACACTCAGTATCCCATACCCCACGTCTCATTACTGTGGTGGCCCCCATTTCTGCCTTCCCCTTCAACCTCCCCATCCCAAACCCTGCCAGTACTGCTCCTGGTGAAAAACTATGAAAGCAATACTAAGAATATCTTCCTCAATAGACTAGTATCACATCGCACATAGGACAAGAACAGGATAACCATTAGCAAGTAGCAGATATTAGGCTGCCAGATGTGAACAGAGCTAATGTCTAGTGGTTGATTTATGTGTAATCCCTAATTTTTTCTTAAGGCCTCTCTGACTTTTCCAAAAGGAATATATTAATTATGTATCAGAAAAAGTTTAAAAATTTATAGTCTCTAAAAAATAATACAGAAACAAAGCAAATCTAGAACCTGTATTTTTTTTCAAACTGACTCAGATTCTAAAATCTGCTTTTCAATAATGTTGCCAAAAAGTTTGAAAAATTCACAGATGCTTCCAAGTCTGCTGTACCATTGGGAAATGGAGGAACAAGCACAAAGGAATACTGGCTGTCCCTGAAAGATGAGGAGGGTAGCTGTGCCAGACCTCCAGGATGGCTGGCCCTCAGGTACAAGAAACATGGCAGTCACATGGGCAGCGATCCTCACATTGAGGAAATTTGCTTAATGACAATCTCAGTAGGAAAAGAATAGCTTTTTGCAAAAGACTTTTCATCTTTACATTTCTCCTGACTCTTCACGTCCTTCAGGATTATTCTAACTCTAGTCTGCTTTGAGACTATTGTTTCTGCTTTAAATACTGCAATTTTGTGTTGAGTTGGAACAGGCACATCCAAGGCTAGGAACAAGGATCTTCTACTGTATTTTTCTAGTCCTCATGACTTACAAAGGTCATCATTTGTACACTATCATTAGGGAAGAATCAGATTGTCCTGTTTCTTACTCAGTTCTTGTCAGGAGTAGAGCCCTCAAAAAAATTTATTGAGATGACATACAGAAATTAGAGCAAATTTGATTCTAAAAGGGCAAATAAATTTAGGAACATGCAAGGCTTTCTTGTTGTTGACTGTTTTGGCTGATTACAAACACTGCTATTCAAACTAATGTTTACAAAGATGAGGATGGGGATTTGCTTACTTTTATGTTCTTTTTTAAAAATTTTATTTTATTGGTACATTTTAGGCATACAATATGACATTCATCTTTGGAAAATTGCGCCTTTACATAATCTCTCTTTCTTATTTTTTTCCCCCTTCACTTGGCCTCCCTTCAATCCCTCCACCCCTCCCTGTTTACAAAGACTTTGTTTCCATTTTTCCATTTTCTCATATTAATTCCATTACCTTCTTTCCTTTCCCCTATCCTTCCTACTTCCCCTCCCCTTTGTCCCTTTTCTTCCTATTTCACATTATCTATTATACCTTTAAGTCCTTATTTACCCTTTCAGTTTCTCACGCTAGAGAAACTATTCAGTATTTACATATGTGTGTCCTATTTATTTCACTTAAGAGTATCACCTCAATGTGCATCCATTTAGCTATAAATGTCTCTAA
>NW_004624850.1:340116-351762 GCF_000247695.1 Heterocephalus glaber | reverse complement strand
GCTGTTATCTGAGAAATTATTTCTGATTTCATTTTTTCCAGATCCTCTTTTGTTGCCAGTTCAGGGAGTCCAGGTGGCTGAGTATCAGTGTTCCATCTCATTTCCCTTTGAGTTTGCTTTATGTGATCTGGAAGTCTGGTTTTGTGGCTTGTTTATGTGTCTTCTCATTTTGACAGGGGGAGCATGGCAGGTGTTGCTAGCACCTGCACAGCTCACCTCCTCTGTGCTGAGAGCAGTGGTACACTGGCCTGGAAGCCTCCTCCTCTGCACTGGGAGCAGTGGTCTATGTTCTATTCTTTTGTGTCTTTGTTTATCTTGGGTTCTGTGGGCTTACTTGGGGGATCCCAATATTCTGAATTGTTGCTTAACTTTTCTAGGCTATTTCTCAGACCCTTCTGGCTACCCCTTCTGGGTTGCTTTTGGGCAGAGTTAGGAAATCATTGAAATTTTCCAGTATAGTTTTATCAAGGATTTCCCATGGTCTTGAACACCTTTCCTTTTATATCTGCCTCCCCTGAGCTTCCCAAAGCCTGAATGGTGCCCTGGACTTCTGAATTCTTGCCTGCATTAACAAGGGCAGCCTCACCTGTTGGCATCACTAACCAACCAGTCACACCATCTTCCCCGTTGATTGCAGGCTCAGCCTCAACATCTTTCCAAGCCTGTGCTTCAGGTGACTGTTATCACCTGATCAAGCTCATCAGGGACTCAATCATTAAAGTCTATTTGCCCCAGATGAGGGGCTATCTGGGATAAACACCCCAGATGAGGTGGGTAAACAAGTAGTCTTGGTTTGTTGTTCTGGGGTTTGTGCTTTAAGAATCTTCTTTCTGGGGGCATAGAGTTCCCCTTTCCATTGCCTCCAAGTATTGCTGTCCTTCTGGATAGTCCACCATTACAACAGGGAAGGACAGAAATAACAGTTTTTCCTCAACCTCAGTAAGTTCATTGTTGGAACAGATTCCTACAAGAGAAGATAGATTAACAAGAGAGAAACAAGCATGTTATTAACATGTGCAGTGTGCACCATGCCATGGAGAAGCACCAAAAGCCATAGAGATTGAGGAGTCTGCCTTAAATAGTATTTCACCAAAGCACAACATTCAGAGAAGCAACAAAGCAAAGCAAAGCAGTTCTAGGATTCAAGAGCAGAAAAACTGTAAGAAGGAAAATGTACAGGGAGAAAGTCTACTTGCAGATTTCTTTGGTGCCACTCTCTCCAAGATGATAAGCAGGTTTTGTAAAGAACTGACATCCTGTCTTCAGGTGCAAAGGGGTGCAGGAGGGTAGAGTTTTTGAATCTGTCTTGCTTTCAAGCAAACAGAAAAGGCAAAGTTCCCCTGCATTTTGACTCTCTTCAGCTCAATAATCCTTTATGTTTTTGGGGAGAAATATTTAGGTTCTTTCAATAGCTTTCATTTATAGAGGGCCTAGTATGTGCTGGCTTTAACATTTCTCATGTGTTATTGTGACAGTAACCCTGCAGTAGTTTTCATCATCCTCATGTACAGGTGAGGCTCCAGTGATGAAATGCCTGTGGCAAAGTTGCTGGTAAGGTGGGAGTCAAGCCCAGGGCTGTCCAACTCCAAAGTCTATGGCAGGTCCACCATGTTTGGCTACTTTGTTACTGTCAAGTTCCGACTTAGGGAAAGGCCTTTGGCTTTCATGTCTGAATAGAATATAACCCTATTTTACCTATTCAGGTCTCCAGGAACTCAAAGAAATCATGTTTGGGTCTGAAGGGCCCATAGCTAAAAGACCCTTAGAAAACCCAGCACCACTATTGTCGGCTTGAAGTTGGGGCAAGCAGGCAAAGACTCCTCAGTACATTGTTGGGAAGAAGGCCACAGAGGCTGCCCTCCACTGCAGGGCTCTGATGGTTTGATTGGAATCAGATCACATTCACACTGTGTGCTCGGGTCTCTGAGCTCATGACACAGATCAAATCTGTGTCTTTGTACCACATCACACAGCTAGCTCTTCACCTCACAGGGCTTCCAACAGACCCTTCTCTAGGGGGTTACACAGGGGCACCACAGACAGGATGAAGCTGAATGAGACAGGAGGAAAAGTGTGTTCCTAGCCTTACAATTTAAGGAAATGTAAATCATAAGGCCAAGGGAGGGCATCTGTCCATATCAGCTTGGAATTACAGGGACAGGCCTGGAAGAAATTAGCCAGTCACGAAAGGAGTGGGACTGACAGTAGGACACATCTGAGGAAGCAGAAACTGACCTGTGGACTCACCGCCTTTTCCAGTTGTCAGTAATCCCAGCACCAAAGCCTTTGTTAGCCAAGCCCAGAAGCTAGTGTGCATTCTCAAGGCCTCCAGTCAATGGATGTGTTAGAACTTCCAGAAAAGTAAAATCATGGAAATTAGTGGGGCCTAATGGAAATCACCCCACTCTTCACACACTAGGAAACGTTTTAGGCAAAAGGAAGAAAAATAGCAAGAACAGAACAAATAACCTTCATTCCAAGGTAAATCTGATGAGAAGCTAATTGTAGGTCATTGGCCTTGAGAGTGACTTCTCATCCCAATTTGCACAGGAGAGTCTGGTTCATGATGGTTGTTCTAGTGCAATTATTAAAAAATATTACTCTTTCCACTAAAAAGTACTCTGGTTTTGACAATAAATTGACTATATGACCACTTCACTTATATAGTAGGTTTCAACTTACTACTCCTTTGTCCTGAATACAATAAATTGCACAGAAAAGTAATTTTGTCAGCAAGAAGCCAGTGCTACTGTTATTTCCATACTATCATTCCTCAGCTGCTACATACACACACACTCACACTCACACTCACACCTAGCGTATTTTTTCTTTTGGTACCAGGGAACAAACTCAGGACCTTGCTCTTGGTACTGGGGATCAAACTCAGGACCTTGCACTTGAGAGGCAGGCAGCAGCACCACTCCCATCGTGTATTCTTAAGATTGCTATGCATGCTTTCCTGGATCACAGTTCTGCTGCTGAATGGACTCACAGCAAACAGGTGCAAATATGGAAGCTGTGAGTGAGTTTAACAGCCTTCCACCGAAATCTATGCCCTGAGCTAGACTACACAGAGGGGCCCTGGGGCCCCAGAAACAGGCACAAACCGGGTCATTTGTTCACAGCACAGGGGCAAGTTGGCCTCTCTTCTGCTCCCTCCCAACCTTCCATACCCCAAGTTGCTCACCCCAGGATTTCTTTCCTGTTTATTCCAAAGCAGAATATTCAATTTCTTTAAACAGCCATGATCAAATGGCCAAAAAATTGACCAAGGAAATCAAGATTTGGTTACTTGAGTGCAGCACAGCAAAGTGTACAGCCCTTTCACCATTTCCTTTGGATACGCAGTTTAATTTGCAGAGCCTACCACTTGCACCCTTGAAGATCAGTTGGAAAGATCGAAGTGCTCCTATCTGTGAAAATCAGCTCCCTCAGCGCTGACCACAAGTAACAAAATTAAAAGCTCCGGGCGGGAGTGCCATCTAGTGACAAAAGCCTGCACTTGTTCCATTCTTTCAAGAGTCCGCGGAACACATTAGCTTCATAGAGATTATTGTCTTTAAAGCTCCCAACAGAGAGGGGCTTGGGAATCAAGGACTTAAAGGAGTTTGGCCCTGTCCTCAAAGCACAGACTTTGATAGCCCTGGCATGCGTCAGGAAGTTAGGCTGGAGTGTGGAACAAAGCTTCTGGAGCTAACTCTGTTCCAGCCCTCAGGATCTGCTGTGAGCTTGAGCAAGTTCATGTCAACTCTCTTTTCTATTACTATAAAATAGAGACAATATTTGTGTTTTATGATCACCAAGTGAGGTCACTCCTATAAATTAAAGCTTTTTGCCCCATACTTAACACTAAACTCTTAAAATTTTGTTTTATGCTGGCATTGTGAATTGAACCTTGTCTATTTTATTTTTTGAGATAGGGTCTCACTAAATTTCCCAGGTGGGGCTTGACTTTGTGAACTTCCTGTCTCAGCCTCCTGAATACTGGGATTATAGGTGTATGCCTCCATGCCCAGCAGGCTCTTAAATTTTTAAATAACTTTATTATTATTTACACATAAGTTCCTTTTTCTCCATATTTATTTTTTATTGATGAATCATAATTGCATACATATGGGGCATAATGTGATGTTCTGAGACATGTATACATTGTGGAATGAGTAAATCAGGTAAAGTAACATATCTATCACCTCACTTAACCTTTCATTATAACATCTAAAATTTACCCTTTGAGCAATTTTGAAATATACATTGTCACTGCCATCCTGCACAGATCACTAGAACTTATTCCTCCTGAAACTTTATATCCCCATTACCTATCTCTCTTTTCCCTGCCCTTGGCCTCTAACCATCTTATTCTCTACTTCTATGGCTTTTGACTTTTTAAAGATTCTGCATATAAGTGAGATAATGTGACACACAAGTTCTTAGTGGGCATTCTTTTTAAAGAGTTTTTTTGTCATTTTTATTAGTACATATTTGTAGCATATAATGCTTACATTCCTTATGGGGAATTGGTACATGCACATAAATACATCTTAATTCCTTTTTTCATCCTCTTTCCCTTCCCTCTCTCCCCTCCATCCATCTCTTAAAGCTGAGTACTTACTACTGCCAAGCCCTCTGCATGAATTCTCCCAGGAATCTTGTCAAGGCCCATAGGCTGTGACGGACCAGCCATCACCAGTCGAAAGGTTCCTGAATGGGGGAAAGGAGGACTGAGAAAAATCAAGAGAAGAGACAGAGTCGGGAGGGCTCCCAAGACCGAGCAAGCAAATTTATTTACACCTCTCTTTTATACACTCAGTGAGTTAGGTCATTAATCATGACCTTTATCCAAAACACCTGCTTTGTTGTTTGCTAGTTTTCTAGACACTCCTCACCCTCATGGGCTACTTTGTTTCCTGGGGTTACAGAAGGTTCACCTTGTTGCTAGGGCAAACTCTAAAGGGAAACATCGGAGTTAGTGGAGACACGGTTCCCCATTACATAGTCTCCTGGCTATTTATAACAAAGGGTAAAATTAAAATGAAGCTTTTTTGGCTGACACCGCTCCCCACAATAGGCCCAAACTAGGTACATAACCTCACTTCCGTTAACAACCGAATTATGGTCCTGTGACTAAATTAGTAAAATGCATTGGTTGCTAAATGAGGAAGTATATATAGTATGTACAATATTCAGAACAAAGAAATGGTCAAAGGAAACTCCAACTTGATGACTTTGCTTTTATTTGTATAACTCTTACATGCAGTACTGTGTAACAATATAAAAACCAATTACTGTGCCATACAGTACAATCAGCAAAAATTACAGTACTATATAAAGGCGTGCTGTATAAAAATACATTGAGGCTCTATCAACAAGATCTATAGAACCATACAAAAAAAGAGATGGAAGTCTGAACAGTCGATAAACACGTCATTAAATAAGGAATATCTATAAATGACTTCTAAGGTGACTTTCAGCTTTAGCCTCTATTTCATCAGAAATTTAAAATAAATTTAGCTATCATGTTTGTAATAAGGATCTGCCTTCCAGCATTTGATTTTTTAGTCTCTTGTTTCATGGATGCCTTTTTCTCTCCATGAAGATATAGCTTTGTATTTAAAATTTATGCTACTACCCATATTTTAAAATTTCCTGCATGTTCCTTTTCTCTTTATTGTTTCACTGTGTTCCATACTAGAGACTCCAATGCATGGCGCTCCTCTTGTCCATTGATAACCAGGAAGATGCTAAAATGCTGATGTACATGTGCGCAAGTGCTGACAAGTGTGGGGTGCACCTGAATTGTGCAGGCTCCTAAGTGTCAGTATCTGTAGGTCTGTTTAGAGGAAGGATGGTAGGGCTGCCTTCCTAGACAGGAGGCCCTCTTTCTTGCCCAGTAAACCTAAGCTTGGCACTTTGGACCCTGTGGCCTTTGGAGAATCCTTCCTTCAGTGTCTTGCTGTTTCCTATGGTGCCTTATCTTCAGTTAAAGGCCAGCTGAGTCTGCCCTTTTTAGCTTCCCCTGTACCTGGCTGAGGTCCCAAAGTCTTTCGGGAACAACAGTAACACACACATAACAGCAGCTATTTTATCAGACATTGTCCTAAGCAACTGACATGGAGTCTACTATTCCACCACACTCTTGGGATAGTTACTTTATTTCTTCCAAAATATTGTTGACATAGAGAATTAAACTTGCTCAGTGTCAGTCATGGACCCAGTGCTTCAGTTCAGCCTGCTTTCTACTTCCTAAATAGCAAACCGTCTGTTAGTGCCTCTCCATATCCTGGAGGATTTAAGCCTTTTCATTTCTTTGATGCCATTTTAGGAGAAGGTGCAGATAAATGTACCTGTTGTGTTCACATACACAACTAAGACTGAAATCACATTTTGGGTATAGCTGGCTGTCTGGTTAGCATGACCAATGGACATCATAGTGAGTGGGATCCTTCTACACTGCCCTATCATTCGTTCCTGCGGAGTCCAATTAGACTGTGTAGCCTTAACCTGCATGTGTTGTGGTTGTAAGTTATGTGGAGCTGTTGCTTACACTCAGCACCATCACTGGGGAAATGATGGGTCAGCTTTTAAGATTCAGAATATGAAAGCACCAGATCTGAAGGTGTGTAAGTGAAAATGGCATATACATGTGAAAGAGCTGATGACTAACACGAAAAGGTGAAAAGATTCTGTTGGTAACAAGTGATGTTAGTTCTATTAATCTATTTTCCAGTTTTTCTATAATACATTAGTATTTGCCAGAAATGTTTAAGATATTTAAAAACCTTCACCCTTTAATTCAGCAATTCTACCTAGAAACATTCTAAGAAAACAAAGACCTGTGTGAAGATGTAGCCACAGTAACATTCATTCCAGAAATACTTATACTAGCATTAAATTAAAAAACCAAAATATCTGGAGATTGTAGGATTGTGAGGCCATTAAAATATTAATAAAATGATGTACATGACATAGTGAAGAGAAAGAAGGTCTATAAAACATTATGTACAGTATTTTTGTGCACTGTGGAGTGAACCCAGGACCTCAGGTATACTCAGCATGCACTCTACTACTGAGCCACACCCAGAGCCCCATAATCCCATAATCCATGCACAGAAAAAAGAATCAGAAGACAAACACCATGGCATTGTGAGAAATTCCTCCAGAATCAGGGATAAAGGATTTGAGGCTGATCTGAAGCTCTGCCTTAGATGTGTTTCAAGTCCACACACCCAGCTTTCACAGAGCTCAGCAGTTCCACCTTATCCTCACTACAGTACAGGAAGACACTGGGAGGAAAGGGCAGGTGAGGCAGCAGTGGTGCACATGTTTATGCTCAGGCTAAATTCTTGAGGGCATCTCCTGAGCATAGGGGTTTCAAGTGGGATATGCAATGCAATTTTGAGAGAAGGCTTTTGCCAATTTTTCAGTATCAATATCACTCTGGATACTGCTATCAGCTTTCCACAGTATGGTTTTCTACAACATCTAAATAGAGCACAGGAAGGGCAGTCCTGAGATTACAAACCTATGGCAAGACATACAGAGAACATTACACATCTCAAATTCTTTCTGGTTGTCTTATTATTTTATTTTATTCTAATTTTCCAACAATAAATGTATACTGCCTTTGTATTTTTAAAAAGCAATTAGTTTAAGCTATGTGTAGTGGTACACACCTGTAATCACAGCACTCTCAGAGGATAAAGCAGGAAGACTGAAAGTTCAAGTCCAGCCTTAGCAATCTAGTGATCAATCTAGTGAAGCCTTGTCTTAAAAACGGGGAGAGGGGGCATCCAGTCCGCACCAAACACACCAGTGGAGACCAGCCAGGTGAGGACCCCTCGCCACTGGCCACACCCATGGCAGCGATCCACTTAGGCCCCCCCACCCCACTCCTCTAGCCTCTTGCTTGTACCGCTACCTGGTTCCACACTACAAACACACAGGGGACACCAGACCACCATACTTGCTAAGTTGGAGGGATCATCACTTCCCATCGGAACCTGGACTATCTTCAGGGGAAGGGCAGCCAGAACCTGCAGTACAACCTTGCAGAGGTTGTTCAACCCTGCAGGATGGCAGAGCTCAAGTTGGGACTTGCAGTCAGAAATCTGCCTGAATCTCATGGGTCTGCAACTGGCTTGCTGAGACTCACTGACATATCTGCACACTGCTGCCCACGTTGCCTACTGGGAAAGCAGAGACATACCCTGAAGGAGGCCCTTCATTTTGATTTTTATTTCCAAAATTAGTATTATTGGATTTTTTTTTCTCTAATTTTAAATTTTTTCTCTACTCTTCACAAATTTGTTATTCTTTTCTTCCTCTTTCCTTTCTTTCTCACACTCACTCTCTTGCTGTCCCACATTGTTCTTCATCTCCTTTTTTGTTCCTGTTGTGGCCCTAATTTGGATTTCTTCTTTATTTTTCTTTTATTCTTTTTTCCTTCTCTTGCCTGTGTCCTCTGGCCTCACTACTAACCTTCCCCTATCCTTCTACCTACCTATCCCTCCCGCCCCAACTTCTTCTAACATCCTGAAGGGTAAAGTTACTATATTGAAGAGTTTATTCACTATAAACATATGTTGAGTTGGTCCTCAATTTTGATTTAATTCACACAGTTAAAGGTGATAGATTAATACAACAAATTGTCATTTTCTAAGATGTACTTGATGCTGTGGTGTTGCTGATTGTATCACTTGGGCCAAGGTGCTGTTATTGATCTAGTCAGTGGTCCTTCCTGGTATAATGAAAACAAGATAGCTTCAGTCATTAGAGACTCAAAACCTAAAGACCAGCTATATCTGGAAGACACCTCTGAGAAGCAATCATTCCATAAGGGTTCTGAATAAAATCAACAAAGATACTTACAATAAGCAATTTCGAAGTATCAACCCAGGAATTAAACCAAGGACAGTATCAAAATCAAAAATGAGAAGACATTTAAGACATTTAAGCAAGGCACAAACTCAGACTTCCACCCCCTCCAAGGGTAAATTCTGGGGGAAACAAGGTGGAAAAGTCTGATAATGAACCACCTGGACACCCTGAACTGATAGCACAGGAAGTAACAAAACAGATGAATGAGGCTTTAGAAAAATTCAAAGCACAAATAATCTCCCAGATAACTACAGAGATGGTGAGCAGAGTGAAAGACATGATTAGAGGCTCTAGAACAGAAACAGATTAAAAAAAAAAAATAGATGAGCTCAGAAACATGCTGGAAGCCATGAATGCCCAGCATTAGAAATGGAATCCATGAAACAGATTCAAACAGATATTCAGGAGATCAAAAACTCCATTGAAATTATCCACAGCAGATTAAGGGAATCTGAAGATAGAATATCAGATATAGAAGACAGGATTGCGGTTAAGGACCATGATAAAAGAGATCTCTTCAAAACAGTAAGGGACCACGAGAAATCAATCCAGCAGCTGCTAGATGATGCAAAGAAGAATAACATAAGACTAATAAGGAGTCCACAAAAAAACAGGAGAAAGTACAATTGACATAAAAAAACTGTTCACAGAAGTAATAGTGAAAACTTCCCAGACAGAGGTAGAGAATTGGACATACAGATAAGTGAGGCATACAGAACTCCAACTAGCCATGATAAAAAAAATCTACATCTAGACATATATTAGTCAAGATCCCAGAAACCCAACAGAAAAACAAAATCCTACAAGCAGTTAAAGAAACAAATCACCTACAAAGGAAAGCCCATCAGAATCACAGCAGAATACTCAACACAAACCCTCAAAAAAAATCTACACCTAGACATATAATAGTCAAGATCCCAGAAACCCAACAGAAGAATAAAATCCTATAGGCAGTTAAAGAAACAAATCATCTACAAAGGAAAGCCCATCAAAATCACGGCAGACTTCTCAACATAAACCCTCAAATCAAGGAGAGCCTGGAGTGAAGTATTTCAAGCCTTAGAAGAAAATAACTTCCAACCTAGACTGTTGTATCCTGCAAAATTATCTTTCAAAATCGATGGGGAAATTAGATACTTCCATGACAAAGAACACCTGAGAAATTTCATGAACAGCAAACCAGTACTCCAAGCAACTCTAAATATCCTAGAAAGAAACAATGAAGGTCACAACTCCATGAGGCCCAAAAGAGGGAAGCCACCAGGCAAGGTAAGAAACTAAAGGGAAAGGAGGAAAAATAAGAAATAAAAGTGACAACAAAAGTAAAACATCATGACAAGGATGAGTCATATCTTTCAATTATAACCATCAAGGTTAATGGCCTTAATTCACCAATCAAAAGAAACAGACTGGCAGAATGGATTACAAAGCAAAATCCAGCAATATGCTGTATACAAAACACACCTAACTCAAAAAGAAACTCATAGACTGAAAGTAAAAGGATGGAAAACAGTTCTCCACATGACAGGAACCCAGAAAAAAGCAGGCATAGCAATCTTATTTGCAGACAAAGTAGATTTCAAAACAAAACCAATTAAGAGAGACAAAGATGGACACTACATCCTTGTGAAGGGAACAATCCAAGAGGAAGAGATGACAATCTTAAATATATATGCACCAAATACAAATGCCCCCAACTATACAAAACAAATATTAATGGACATGAAAAACCAAATAAGCACTAACACAATTGTAGTGAGGGACCTCAATACCCCACTATCACAAATAGACAGATTATCTAGACAAAAAATTAACAATGAAATTCTAGAACTGAACCAAGCTACTGAACAAATGCACTTAATAGATGTTTACAGAGTGTTCCACCCCACAAAATCAGAATACATATTCTTTTCTGCTGTACACAAGTCATTCTCTACAATAGACTACATGGTAGCTCATAGGACATGTCTAAGTAAATGTAAAAGAATTGAAGTTACCCCCTGTATATTATCAGACCATAGTGCAAAATAATTGGAGATCAATAACATAAAAAAACTGTAAAACTCCCACAGACACATGGAAACAGAATAACACCCTCCTGAAAAACCAATGGGTCACAGAGAAAATTAAAGAAGAAATTAAAGAGTTTCTACAAGTAAATGATAATGCGAGTATAACATACAGGAATCTATGGGACACAATGAAAGTAGTTCTACCCTGGAAATTCATAGCAGTGAATGACCATATTAGGAAAACAGAAAGAGCTCAAATAAATAACCTAATGCAGAACCTCAAGCTCCTAGAAAAAGAAGAGTACAACAAACCCTAAGCTTGTACGAGAGGAAATTATAAAGATCAGAGCAGAAATCAATACGATGGAGACTAAGAAAATGATACAAAAAACCAATGAATCAAAGAGTTGGTTTTTTGAAAGAATAAATAAAACCGATAAACCTTTAGCCAACCTTATCAAAAAAAGGATAGAAAAGGCTCAAATCCATGCAATTAAGAATGAAAAAGGTAAAGTCACAACAAATCCAGAGGATCATCAATACCTACTTCGAGAACCTGTACTCTAATAAAATGGAAAACACACAAGAAATGGACAGACTCCTAGATACATACGAATTGTCAAAGTTCAATGAAGAAGATATAGAAATTTTAAACACCCCAATTACAATGAGTAAAATTGAAAATGTAATAAAAATTTACCAACAAAGAAAAGCCCAGGTCCTGATGGCTTCACTGCTGAATTCTAGAAGACATTTAAAG
>NW_004624850.1:323390-337413 GCF_000247695.1 Heterocephalus glaber | reverse complement strand
TGCACAGGGAATGGGAAAAAAATAAGAACCAAGATACATCATGTACAGGTACAAGCACCCAATGATAAATGTAAACGTATTGTATACCTAAAATGTACCAATAAAAGAACTTAAGGGAAAAAAAAAGAAACGGGAGGTGGGGTGGGGTGGGGAGGCTGTAGCTCAGTGTGAAGGCCCTAGATTTGACCCCTAGTACTACAACACAAAATAGCAGTATATTAAATATATAGAAAATGTATCTGTAAAAATATAACTATTTCCAGTTCTAAGCTGAAAGATAAAACTGCTTTAGTGCTTGCCAAGGAATTCCTAAGTTTGAACATGGTATCCACTTGCTGTCTGTAACAGGTTCCCTAATCCAGGGATGAACAGTGAAACAACATACTGCTTCAATTCTGCTTGCCTTTGGAATATATTTTTATAGCTGCATTTGACTGTTTAAAATAATGTTCTATTAATTTACCAAGAAGTCACACCATGAAAGCCTGCCTTTTTAGACAAATGGCTTTTCAGGTTTCTGCAAAAGCTAATATTTAAAGGTCTTTTGTTTTTTCTTTGAGACAGGGTCTCCCTATGTAGCCCAAGCTGGCCTTGAACTTGCAGAGATCCTCCTGAGTACTGGGATTACAAGTGTGTGCCACCACACCCAGCTCAAAATTCCTCCTTCTGTACACACTGGATATGTGGCTTTCATCCTTAACATATGCATTAGCTCTTTTTGTTTTGCAGTTTTGATGCTGGGAATTGAAGCCTCAGCCTCTAACACTGAGCTACCCGCCTGTCTTGATGGGTTAGCTTTTTTTTTTGAGGCAAGGTCTCCCTTTGTAGTTTAGGCTGGCCCTGAACTCACTATGTAGCCCAGGCTGGCCTCAAACTATCGGCAATCCTCCTGCCTCAGCTGCCTGAGTGCTGGGATTAAATGCGTGCGCCATCATGCCCAGCTCAGAATTAGCTTTTTAAAATGCCTGTCTTGTACTGAATTGTGAGAACTTATGAAGTGTCTTTTACTGTCAGTATGACCATGAAGCAATGATAGCTGTAGATGTTGACTTTCGAAAGTCACTCGACTTTTGTATTTTAATCACCAAAAACAAATATGAAGACAGTGGAGGTACACTATAGGCAAATTCTTATTACTAAGGAAGGGGTACTCCCTTAAGTAAAAAGGTAACATAGAATTTAATTAGCTGGCTTCCTCCCAACTTTCTCTTCTGAACAAGAGCCTACATGACCCTCAAGCAGTCTTATATGAGGAAAAATGACTGTGTTGTTGGAAAGTGTCCCAGTTCTGAAAGATGTATTCCTTCCCATTTACAGATTTGTAAGGCACTTGGACGAGGTCAAGACCTAGTCAGCTACAGCCTGGGTAAAGATAAAGACTGTGATGAAATGAGGCAGTAACTTGTAAGCCCCTATTGGTTCTCCTAGGAGGGCTGATTAAATATTCTCACATTTTTGAAAGGCAGTCCAAATATTTCCTTGAAAGAAACATTTATTTATGATCTTTATTGGTTAAACAGCATCATACAAATCCAGAACAGGTTTTCACATTTTGAGCCTTTAGTAAAGACTATGCCATGCGGGAAATAAAATACTTATCCAGTGAAGTTCTCCCCTGATGCGTTTAAGTATTAGGATGATCAGGCAGAAGATGACTTAAGTGACAGATATCTGTTCATAAATCTGCTTGAAGAAGAACATGAGTTTACAACTCATATAAAGGTTTTTCACAACATAAATGCACTTAAACTTACAGTTTCAAAACAAAACACCCTAAGAACCATGTATCTCTTTAAATAAAAAAAATAATTTACTCTTTTTAAAAGAATTCCAACAATTTAAAATAAGTTCCAATCCCGTGTGCGTGTGTGTGTGTGTGTGTGTGTGTGTCTGTATGTACATTTATAACTTAGGTGCTCTTTTGCACTATATGATTTTATTCATGCAACAGTGGAGAGACTGGGCTTGAGGCTCTACAGAGGCCTTTCTGAGAAAGCAGTGTAGCTCCTCACTCTGGCGAAGAACAAGGGGGTATACATCTTGTCAATCTCAAAAGCACTGACTGCTGTCTCACCAGTTGATCTGTAAAGAAAGCACCAAATTACAAGAAAATTTCAACACCTTGTGTGTTTGTTGAAGGCCATTTATTTTATGCATTAGCCTTTTACTTTTAATTCATCTCAGTAAATTCTAAATAATGTAGAACACTTGAAACATTCAGAGAAGTATTTAAAAAGTCACTCTTCATTCTACCATGAAGGACTTTCTTGTTTTTCTTCCATTAACTCAATCTCTCTCAACCTCTCTGTGCAGAGATCAGACTCTACTGGAAATCCTGCTTCTTTTCCTTGAAAATTCTGACATTAAGCATTTCCTGTACAGAACCATTTTTATGACTACATACTGTTACACTCTCTGCTTATAGTACTATTTACTTCATATATCCCCTCTGGGAGATTTACTTTTACAATATTTAGCTATTAAAAAAATACGATATTTTTGGTTATGTTCTTCAAGTATATTCCCAAGAGAATTTCTAAGATAAAGGATACAGACAATTTAAAACTCTGTTTAAAATTTATTATTTACTGTTAATGAACAGCAAAATCATAGGCAGGTGAGGGGGAATCAGGTGATGAAATATGCTTTTATTACTCTTCTCCCACTAAAAAGAAAAATAAGCAAAAGCAGGAAATTCTACAGACTTTACACATATTACAAGAAGTCAATGTGATCACTAGCAGCTCCAATCACATGAATGAGGCCTGAGTATCACACTGTGTGGTTGTGCTTTTGTAACATGTTAAGTATGGGAATTCAAAACAGATGAGAGTTTCTCTAACTGGGTATGAAGTATATATCTACACTGATCTTGGTCATTTTTTATTTCGTTCACCCACTTGTAAGAAATGTGACAAGAATGATGGATCCAAATAAGTTTGTTGAATCTCTGGTGGCCACTGGAACACAGCTGTAGTCCCACATGAAAACTATGCTCTGCTTCTTGTACAGGTACACGACGAAAATATCTGTATTTGTAATCAAGTGGTTTCTGTAAAAGAAAAGGTGCACAAGAGCCATTATGAAACTTACATTATATATTCCCAGGAACATTATTTAACAGTGACACTAAAAGTAACATAGTATTTGTATACAGGAAAGACTTGTCTTAGATATCACACGAAAGTGAGTCTTTTTTTTGGTACTGGGGATCAAACTCAGGACCTTGCACTTGTGAGGCAGGTGGCAAAACCACTGAGCTAAATACCCAGCCTGAAAATTAGTGTCTTGAAAATTTTTAAGTACTCTAAAAAGACCCTGTTTCTTCCCATCATCACAGTAACTCCATGTGTGAAATGACTGCATATTTCTATATAATGGCCCAAAAATCAAAGATCTAGGGTGGTCAAACAAGTTAACCAAAGTTATACAGCAGTTGTAAAACTTCTATTTCTTTCTACTAGTAAAGAGTTGGGAATTTTTTGAGAGATAAAGTGATAAACTGATGCAGACTACAGAAAAAGAGTGCAACTTACCTTTTGCAAATACTGTTGCTAAAAATCACAAAAATGTATAAACAACTCAAATGCTTTCATTACAGGAGCCAGAGATTTAGCTCAGTGGTGCCATCCCCTGCCTCTCAAGCACAAGGTCCCAAGTTTGATCCCCGGTACAAAAAAGAAAAAAAAATCCAAATGGTTTCATTACAAAAGAAAAGAAACCAACAGTCCGCACGGGTGTTCCTAAACACTTTCATTAGACAAAAGCAACCAGGAGCTCACAAGTACCACTTTTCACCTTAGGAAATGCACGGTCACAGCCTACACACCTACCTCTGTCCCTCAGACTGCTGCCCTACATTCCACAGGGAGGCAGAGAAGCCAGTGGTAGGTGGTCAGAAGGTGGTAAGAATAAGATGAAGCCTTGCCCTCACAATGCTACAGAACGAGGGGGAGTGAAGATGAAAATTTCTTTCAAAAGCTCTACTACTTTAAAGGCAACAGGCTAATATTTATTCCAACTCCTTCATAACTGATATCCTATGTTTTTTAATCAAGATTTAAAAAATGCATATGGAGAAATTTGTGAAAAAACTAGGCTTTCAACCAGTTCAGGGAGTTTAAAGTACTCTAGAATATAATAAATACCAGTAATTATGTTTGCTTGCCCCTTCCCCCTCCCCCTTCCCTTGGCAAAAACAGGAAGAAAGCAAGCTCATTTCTAGTAGAAACTGAAATTCTGTCTAAAAAACTGATTTAGATGGGGCTACTTTCACTTTAGGAAGGAAAAACCACCATCATTCAAAATGAGAAGAGCCAGGGCCGGGGATTTAGCTCAGTGGTTCCACCGCCTGTCTCGCAAGCGCAAGGACCCGAGTTCTATCCCTGGTACCAAAAATAAAATAAAATAAAATAAAATAAAAACAGATAGGTTGATATTTAAAAAAAACAAAATGAGAAGAGCCAAAAATATATTTAGGTGTAATTTTGCTAGTTATTTCAAGGGAGATTTTGTCTTACCTTTTATGAGTAAAAATACTGGGCTAAAAAAAGGAAAACTATCTAGAAAAAACTACCTGATCCAATGAAAAATAACATCTTAAAAATCCCAGTTTTCTTCAGAGATATGTATAATAATGAAATAGTGTTTTATTCTAATTGAAAATGCTTGAAACATTATTGAAATAATAAAACTGTCAAGTCCACCTTATATACTCACTTCTTCTTTCTTCTTAGTTATTACAGCAAATACTTTGGTCTGATTGTCTGTATCTTGTGACAAGCGATAATGACCCAGTAGAATTGCATCAGTTCTAAAAAATAAATACATTTTGTACTAATCAGTTATTATGTGTATTTAAGTGATCCATGAAATTATGAACTAGGAAGTTATGACTGCTTTTATAATCATGCAGAACTGAGTTAACCTGGAAATGGAGACTGGTCAGAAAAGTACAGAAAATACTACCTGGTATTCTTAGTTCTTAAGCGCGGAACAATGGACTGAGGCTCCTCAGGGGTTGTCATCATCATCACATAGCCATCGGGAAAGAACCTTATGTACCTATGTAAAAAGATAAAGAAACCAAAACACACCACACACACATAAAGTATAAAACACACTCTAACTTATCAGTACTCAAACCTATTCATAGCTGTGAAAAGGAAACTGAAATACCATGGGCCAAAACAATATCATTAAAGAAACATAACTGACAATCTTTAGCCTAGCAACAAGGCACTAAAGGCATTTTATTATGTTTCTTAGTGGGAACATTTAATTTAACTTACATTACATAAAAATTAGATATTACACTTTCATTAAAGTTCTAAGTTTTCCTAAAGCCCTAATTCATGTCAAACAAAAGTGAGATCCAATAGTTTAACACACAGTGGTTAATATGAGTCTACTTATTTCTCAATGATAATACAGTAAGTCCCTGACTTACGAATGAGTTCCATTCAAGGAGAAAGCTGGTAAGTCAGATTCGTTCATAATCTAATACAATGAGTCTTATGTAGTACACCTGTGAATCTTATACAGTATACCTGTGAAAGTTCGTAACTCGAATATTCGTAAGTCAGGGAATTACTGTACTATTTGGTGAACACTAAAGCTGGATAAAAAGCACAAGTTATTTTAAAAGGCAAATGTATATACCTGTAACAAAAGGAAAGCTCTGAAATATAAGCTAACAGAAAATGACTTTTATTATCTTCTGTTTGAGTGCAGTTCCTATGTCATAATACTGGAGAAAAATATTGAAGGTCATTTTGTGGATACATCAAAAGCAACAGACTAAATAACTAGCGTGCTAATACTTGGAGAGAGAGAATTTTCCACTCACTCAGTGTACTACAGTTGTACCTGTAATATTCCACTTGGTGCCAGGCTCTGTAGAAACCATCAAGAGACTGTTCCCCTTGACGAATATATGTGGTTTTACTGATATACACTCCTATAAAAATTTTTAAGAAAATAAAACTTTAAAAGTTATAGTCATATAACACATGTCCAGCTTTATTTTTGTCATGGTTTCCTTTAAAGAAGCTCATAGTTCTTAGGTCAATTATAGGAAATTCATAGGTCATTGTTTCTTCTGAGTTCTAGAATCCAACTTACCATCAAATCGAACACGAGGCCGTTGTAAAAACATCTCTCTCCAGGATGAGTATGGAACAAGTTTAACACAGCTTCTACCCCACACTTTCAAGCAGGCCAGACGCCATATTTCAGGGTCTCTAGATAAAAAAGCGTAACATCAATGAATTTAAAAAGCTGAGTCCCTACAGGCTGACATAATGTCACCCTTTATTCAACAAGTATTTGTCAAGCACCTGCAAGGCACCATTACAATTGCTACAGAGACACTGACCGACAAGGCAAAGTCCCTGCTCTTTTAGCAGTGGGAAAGTGAAAGTCCCAAGTAGTATTCTCAGGGCAAAACTCACGCAGGAGAGAGTAAAGCATACAAACAGGAATGACAGTGTTGAGACAGGGAAATACCTCTGGGAAGGAGACTGAAGTAATGGGAGGAGCATCCTGGGCAGCAGCCACAGCAGGGGTAAGGCTCTGGGGTGGAAGTATGACTGGGGAGCTCAGCAAAGACCAGAAGGGGA
The DNA here is from genome assembly GCF_000247695.1 of Heterocephalus glaber. Next base: position 330,793 of record NW_004624850.1, on the reverse strand, counting down.
AATGCAGCAAAGGAAACAAGGTGCAAATGGACTTCATGATCTGAGAGTAGAAGGGGCAGATGAGGTAGGGTCTTACAAAAGGGAGTGGCTATTTATACAACCGCCCAAGCCACTGTGAGCACAGTTTATGCTTTGAAAAGAACACACAGAGGGCTGAGCAAGATGGCAGAATAGGACTCAAAGAAATTTAACAGAGAAATTGAAACGAAAAAAAAAATCAATCAGAAACCCTAGAGCTGAAAAATACAATGAATTAAATGATGAAATGTAACAGAGAGTATCAACAACAGACCCAAAAAAGCAGAAGAATCTGTGAACTTGAAGGCAGGTTATTTGAAAACATACAATCAGAGGAGAAAAAATAATGAAAGAAATGAAGATTATAGAACTGACGGGACAGCACCAAAAGAACAAATGTACTAGTCAGTGGCAGTCTAGAATAGAGAATGATAAAGAGGTAAAAGTTTATTTAACACATTCATGAAGGGACCGTAATTATGTTTTGTTTCCTGGTGGCTCTCATTTGAATTTGATCACTCCTGCCAGTCTGAACCACCAGTGGTACAAGTATTATTGTCCTAGGGGGCCTTTGATTACAACGATGCAAAGAAAAGGCATTGAGTTAGCATACCAGATGTCATGATGTTATAGTTCTTTAAGGAAAGTATTAAAATGGTATAAAAAATGTAATACAGCTAATTTGAGGTACAGCAGTTGTAAATGTGTATTATATTCACCAGCAATGGGGTACTTGTAAAGTTTCCATGTTAAAATTTACAGAATTAATTACTGAGAAAGTATTCATGAATACAAATTTTTTAATGTAATGATATAAATTTGTTGGTCATAAAATTTTTTAAAAATGGTATGAATAGTATTAATATTTTTATATGGACAGTGATTATTCAAATTCAAGCAACTAAGCAGATTTGGTCCATTTATAGACTTTTCATTAATTTTACTAGTAAAAATACCAATAAGAGTGATTAAATCTGTTTATACCACCAGTGGTACAAACTGCCTGATGAGACAGTCATGTAGGTAGTACTGGTGGTTACATGTTAAAGAAATAACAGCAGAAAACTTTCCAGACCCAAAGATACAAATATCCACATACAGGAAAGGCAAGGGGGAGACAGACAGACAGACAAAGTAACATATAAGAAAAGTTCCAGTGTGCCTAGCAGCAGGTTTCTTGGCAGAAACCTTTAAGGCCTAGAGAGAATGGGATGATATATTGCAACTGCTGAAAGAAAGCTGCCAGCCTGAGAAGAAGGATCCAAGATAGCTGAATAAAAGTGACACAGAGAAGAGGCAACAAAGGAAAACGTGGAGGCCCCTGAAAATGAACAAAAGAGTGAGGAGAACCCTAAACATCATGGAGTCAACCTACAGAACAACAATTTCAACTCTGGCTTCCGGGCTGGGGAGGATTTCCACACTGCCAGGAAAAGGTAATAAGCAGCCAAGTACCATCAACTGCTGTCATAGCAGTAGACTATGGGTCCTCACTGCAGAATTCCACAATTCTCAGAGGCTGTATACTCAGTCTGGGGAGCTGGTTGATCTACAAGTGACTGCCCAGCTACAAAGAAGGAACTGATATTGGGGCTCCCCCAAGCCCCAGATTCCCAGTTTCTACAAAGCCATAGCTAGGATCCCATCCTGCCTTTGGGGCCAGCAGCTGGCCCCCAATGCTGCCAACAGCTTTGGGCCTCACAGGACGGAGGACGGCCCCTTCATCACCCTACAGCTTCAGGACCAGTGCAGCCACAAGCCCAGATCACAATCATGTTTGCCCCATGGCAACTACAGAAGGCTCCTCCCCAGCCCAGGGTCTTGGCACTGCAGCAGCTCGGGCAAAGTCTCAGCGTCAACTGTTCCTGTCCATCAGGAGCTGGGGAAGGTCCCAAGCTGCTTCCTGCAGCTCCAGTAACCCAATTTCCCGCGTCTCCCATGGTCATCCCTCAAGAACGGGGAAGGGAAAAAGAAAAAGAAAAAAAAAAAAAACAAAGAATGGGGAAGGGTCCTGCTCTAAGTCTAGATCTAGAATGTCCCCCAAAGGCCAATGTGTTATCTTGGTCATCAGCCTGTGGTATGCCTGGGATGAGGTGGAGCCTAATGGAAGAAGTTAGGCAACACTGGGCATGCCCCGGAAGGGATACTGGGGTGCCAGTCTCTTCCTCCCTTTGCTTCTCAGTTGCTCTGCTACAGAAACAAAAGCAATAGAGCAATGACCATGGACTTAAACTTCTGAAATGGTGAGTCAAAATAAAACTTGCCCTTGGTATTTATGATATTCTGTCACAGTGATGGAAAGCTGACTAACATAGATCATATCCATGCCTGCAGCTCCAGAAACACAAGTATCAAGAGTTCCAACCTTAGCAATGCCTGTACTCATCTAGTGGGAATTGGAGACATTCTCTTCCCAGCCTACAACCCTGGGACTACAGGGGCTGGTGCACAAGTCCAGCTTCAGCCACCCGTATTCTGCTGCACCTATCCCACAGATCCCAGAAAAGCGGCAATCTGAGTCTTCCAGGAATGCAGGTATTAGTGTTCCAAACTGGGCACCAACTGCACTTGCCCCATGAGAACTAGGGAAGGTCTCCTTCCCAGTCCACAGCCTTGAGACTGCAGCTGCTGATGCAAAAAGCCCCATATCACCCAAGCTTGTCCCTTGGGAGCAAAGGAAGGTTCTGTGTCCTGCAGCTCCAGGGGTATGGACACCAATGGCCAAGTCTCAGTCCCACCAATGCTTCCCCCACCTGACCTAGGGAAAATCCACATCCTGCAGTTCCAGGACAGCAGATCTCAAAGCCACAAGTCCCAGTGTCATTCAAGCTTGATCCATGGGCTTTAGGGAAGGTTTCACATCCTACACCCTCAGAAGCACAGATGCCAGCATCATAAGCCCAAATGTTACCTGCACACACTCTGTGAGATCCAGCTCACAGTCATGGGATAATAGCTTCTGTTGGTGTCCAATTTCCTGGTATCATTTATGCTCAGGATCTGGTGAAGGTAACACCCAGACTCTACAGCTCCAGGTTAGTGGATTCCAGGGCTACAAGGCCCAGAACCACCCACAATCACCCCACCCATGGGAAGTAGCAAAGGTCCCCCGTGCATCCCCAAATCTCAGGTCTGTCATTACTCATGCCACAAACCCCAGTATTACCTGTACTTATCCTGTAGGAGCTGGGGAAAGCCCTATCCCATCCTGTGGCTCCTGATGTTACAGGGATAGCCATCTCCTATATTCATCCTAAGGGTGCTTGGAAGGTCTCCTTCACATTCTATGACTTGAGGACCCTAACTGCTAGTGCCACAACCCTTGGTGTTACCTGTGCTTGCCCCAAGGGACACGGGGAATAGCTCTCTCCACATCCTTCACCACCAAGACTGTGGTAGCTGCTGCCACAAGCCCCTGTACCATCAGTGTTTAACTCTGAAGACATACACCCTTGGAAGTCTACACTTGTAACTACTTTCATGAACCACTATAGTCAAGACTACTGAGGCAATCATAGACACTGCTGACATGAGTCAGAGATGTGAAAAATCACACAGAGGCTACACTTTTGAGAACACCTACAATCAAAGCCAAAGCATAACTGGCACCCCATGTCCCATCCAAATAAAAACAAAAACTGTTCCTAAGAAAGCTATCCCACAAAAGCAAAGAAGCAAATGTTATATCAAACGTGTAGAGATCAATGTAGGTACAAAGGAAACATGAAAGAAAACATGACACCTCCAAAGGAGAACAGTAACTTTGCAGAAATACATCCCAATTTGAAGGAAATCTATGAAGTGACTGAAAAGAATTCTAAATAATGGTTCTAAGGAAACTCAATGAGACATATGAGAACACAGACAATAGAAAAAAACAAGAAAAACAATTTAGGATACAAATGAGAAACTCATCAAACAGGTAGAATTCATTAGAAAATAAAATTGAAAGTTTTAGAGTCACAAACTTCAACTAATAAAATGAAGAGCTTCCAGAACAAACTAGAACAAGTAGAATTTCAGAATGAAGAAAGCTTATAAAATATATGGGATAACATTAAGAAAGGAAACATTCAACTTATCAGAATTGCAGAAAGCAAAGAAAAGGACAAAGGCATCGAAAAATGTGTTTCACAAAATAATAGCTGAAAGCTTCACAAATCTGTATGAACATCCAAATACAAGAAGTTCAAAAGATCCCAACTAGATTCAACCAGAATAGACCTTCACCAAGACATATGATAGTCAAAATGTCAAAAGTACAAAACAAAGAACTGTAAAAACAGCAAAAGCATTAAAGTCACATATAAGGGAATGCCCACTGTATTTACAGCAGACACCTCAGCAGAATTCTTACAGGCCAGAAGAGAATGAGATGTATATTCAAAGTCCTGAAAGAAAAAACAATATCAATCAAGAATACTACACCTAACAATATTGTCTTTCAGAAGTGAAGGAGAAATATTCTGTCTCCAATAAGCAGAAACTAAGAGAATTCACTATCACCAGGCTAGCCCTACAAGAAATGCTTAAGAGAATTCTAGACTAAAACAAAAGAATAACCACTGTCATTAAATCACACAAACATACTAAGCTCAATAGAAGAATACTTGTAAAACGAGAATAAAACCTTAGCGCGACAAAAGAACAAATTAAAAAAAAAAGTGGTGAACAATAAATATGCAAAGCAATCTGAAAACAACTAATGAGCCTGGATTTCCCTGCTTTGGCCTGTAAGGGCTTCTTTCTCCTGTCTCCACCAAGTCACTGTGGGGCCCTGACCCTTTGGCGGAGAGCAGCTGAGTCGATCGGGTATCAATGAAGCACCCCCCTGCCGCCTCTGGCCACTGGGCCAAGCCAGCACTCAGATCCACACCACAGAGGGGCAATGGGTCAGAAAGGACATTGATCTGAGCTCCAGAAGATAGAACAGAAGTGAACAACAGAAAGAGGGCCTCTCTGAGGCTCCTAGATGAAAACTGAAGCCCACTGGAAAAGTGAAGAAAATCTCTGCAAAAAAGGCACACTAGACCACAGTAGTTGGTTTAAAAGTGATAGATTAATAACTACCACAAATTTTCATTTTCTAAACTGTGCTTGATGCTATTGTTGTTGCTGATTGTATCACTTGGGCTTAGGTGTTGTGACTGATCTAATCAGTTGTGCTTCCTGGTATACTGAAAACGAGATAGCCCAAGAGTCATCAGAGATTCAAAACCTAACGACCAGATATATCTGGAAGACACTTCTGAGAAACAATCATTCCATAAAGGTTCTAAATACACACAACAAAGATATTTGTAATAAGCAATATTGAAGTATCAACCCAGGAATCGAAACAAAAACAGTACCAACACCAAAAATAGAAATGAGAAGACACCTAAGCAAGGCACAAAATGAGGCTAGCAGCTCACCAAAGGCAAATTCTAGGGGAAACGAGGTGGAAAACTCTGATAATCAATTATCTGGACACGCTGCACTGATGGCACAGGAAGTAACAAAACAGATGAATGAAGCTCTAGAAAAATTCAAAACAGAAATGATTTCCCATATAACCAAAGAGATGGTAAGCAGAATGAAAGACATGATTAGAGGCCCTAGAACAGAAACAGATAAAAAATAGATGAGCTCAGGACCATGAATGCCCAGTATAGGAAAGAAATGGAAACCATGAAAGCCCAGCATAGGAAAGAAACAGAATCCATTAAACAGATTCAAACAGATATCCAGGATATTAAAACTCTACTGAAAGCATTCACAGGAGAATGAGCAAATGTGAAGACAGAATATCAAAAACAGAAGACAGGATTGTGGTCAGTGACCATGAAAAGACAGACTTCTTAAAAATAGTAAGGGACCATGAGAAATTGATCCAGCAGCTCCTATATGATCCAAAGAAGGTTAAGACTGATAGGAATCCATAAAAAATCAGGAAAAAGCACAAATGATATAAAAAAAACTGTTCACAGAATGAATGACAGAAAACTTCCCAAACAGAGTGAAAGAATTTGATATACAGATGAGTGAGGCATATAGGTCTCCAACTAGCCACGATCAAAAAAAATGTACATCTAGACATATAATAATCAAGATCTCTGAAACCTAACAGAAGAACAAAATACCACAAGTGGTAAAAGAAACAAATCACATACAAGAGGAGGCCCAACAGAATCACAGACATTTCAACGTAAATATTCAAGTGCAGAAGAGCCTGGAGTGAGGTATTTCAAGCTCTTAAAAGAAAACAACCTCCAACCTAGACTGAAGTATCCTGCAAAACTATCTTTCAAAATTGATGGGGAAATAAGATACTTCCACGACAAAGAACACCTGAGAAATTTCATGGATACCAAACCAGCACTCCAAACAATTCTAAACAATATCCTGGAAAAAAAAAATGAAAGTCACAACTCTGTAAGGCCCAACAGAGCAAATCCAACTGGCAAAGCAAGAAATTAAGGGGGCGGGGGGAGATAAAAAGTAAAAGAGCCAACAATAGGAAAATAACATGACAAGGATAAGCCAATATATATCAGTTATAATCACCAATGTTAATGGCCTCAACTCACCAATCAAAAGACACAGACCGGCAGAATGGATTAAGAAGCAAAATCCAACAATATGCTGTATAGAAGAAACAGAGTTAGTTCACAAAGAAATTCAAAGACTGAAAGTAAAAGGATGGAAAACAGTTCTCCATGTGACAGGAACCCAGAAAAAAGCAAGGGTAGCTATCTTATTTGCAGACAAAGCAGATTTCAAACCAAAACTAATTAAGAGAGACAAAGAAGGCCACCACATCCTTGTAAAGGGAACTATCCAAGAGGAAGAAATGACAATCATAGATATATATGCACCAGGTACAAATGCCCCCAACTATACAAAACAAATATTAATGGACATGAAAAACCAAATAAGCACTAAGACAACCATAGTGGGGGATCTCAATACCCCACTGTGTATAACAGACAGATCATCTAGACAAAAAATTAACAACGAAATAATAGAACTGAATGAAGCTTTTGAAGAAATGGACATAATAGATGTCTACAGCATTCTACCCCACAAAATCAGAATACATTCTCTTCGGCTGCACATGGATCATCTTCCAAAACAGACCACATGCTAGCTCACAGAACATGTTTAAGTGAGTGCAAAGGAATTAAAGTTATCCCCTGTATATTATCAGACCATAGTGCAATTAAATTGGAGATTAATAGCATAAGAAACCACAAGAACTGCACAAACACATGGAAATTGAGTAACACTCTCATGAGCAACCAATGGGTTACAGAGGAAATTAAAGAAGAAATTAGGGCTGGGGATTTAGCTCAGTGGTTTTGCCACCTACTGTGCAAGTGCAAGGACCCAAGTTCGATCCCCGG
>NW_004624850.1:276813-322836 GCF_000247695.1 Heterocephalus glaber | reverse complement strand
TAATTAAAACTTTACCAACAAAGAAAAGCCCAGGTCCTGATGGCTTCACTGCTGAATTCTACAAGACATTTAAAGAAGAACTATTGCCATTACTCATTAAACTCATCAAGGAAATTGAAATGGAAGCAAGGCTTCCAAATTCATTCCTGGAAGCAAGTGTTACTTTGATTCCAAAACCAGGGAAAGACCAAACCAAAAAAGAGAACTACAGGCCAATCTCCCTAATGAACATAGATGCAAAAATCCTCAATAAGATACTGACAAACAGGGCTGGGGATTTAGCTCAGTGGTTCTGCTGCCTGCCTCACAGCGCAAGGTCCGGAGTTCAATACCTGGTACCCCTACCCCTTCACCAAAAAAGATACTGGCAAACAGAATACACAGCGTCATCAAGAAGATCATACACCCTGACCAAGTTGGATTTATCCCAGGTATGCAAGGATGGTTCAATATACCTACACTTGATCTTAGTCAAAAGGCCCAGAAGTGATATGGTTCAATATACCTAAATCAATAAATGTAGTACACGATATTAACAGAGTCAAGGACAAAAACCACATGATCATCTCAATAGATGCAGAAAAATCATTTGAAACCATCCAACACCTATTCATGATAAAAACCCTACAGATAATTAGAACAGATGGTCTTTATCTCAATCTGACAAAATCCATCTGTGACAAACCAACAGTCAACATCATACTAAATGGTCAAAAACTGAAAACCTTCACACTAAAATCAGGAACAAGACAAGAATGTCCACCATCACCACTTCTGTTCAACATAGTTCTGGAAACATTAGCCACAGCTATTAGACAAGAGAAAGAAATAAAAGGAATAAAGATGGGAAAGGAAGAAGTTAAACTGTCATTATTTACTGACAATATGATATTCTACATAGAAGACCCAAAAAATTCTGCCAAAACACTTCTAGACTTAATTGACAGATTCAGTAGAGTAGCTGGATACAAGGTGAACACTCAAAAATCAATAGCCTCCTTGTACACAAATAACAGAATGAGAAAGAAATTAAGGAAACAATTCCTTTTACAATAGCATCCAAAAAATGAAATATCTAGGAATCAATCTAACAAACAAGACAAAAGACCTCTACATTGAAAACTACATCACTCTGAAAAAAGAGATCCAAGAGGACATAAGAAAATGGAAAGACATCCCTTATTCTTGGGTAGGAACAACCAATATAGTGAAAATGGCCATACTTCCAAAACTACTATACAGATTCAATGCAATCCCAATTTAAACCCCAAGAGTATATTTCACAGAACTAGAGAAAACAATCCAAAAATTCATTTGCAACCAGAAGAGACCTAGAGTAGCAAAAACAATTCTAGGCAATAGAGACATGACATAATCCCCAACTTGAAACTATACTACAAAGCCACTGTGATAAAAACAGTATGGTACTGGCAAAGAAACAGATCCAAGAACCAGTGGAATAGATTAGAAGATATAGAAACAACTCCAGACATACTCAACTATTTCATCTTTGACAAAGGAGCCAACCATCCTCACTGGTAGAAAGATAGCCTCTTTAATAAATGGTGTTGGAAAAAATGGATTTCAACTTGCCAAAGATTAAAACTAGATCCCTATCTTTCAGCAAGCACTAATCTAAAATCGAAGTGGATTAAAGGTCTAAATATTAAAACAGAAACACTAAATTTGCTGGAAGGTAAGTTAGGTAGAACTCTTGAAGATACTGGCATAGGAAAAGATTTTATGATCTTCAGTAGCATGGGAACTAGCACAAAGAATCAACAACTGGGATCTTATCTTATTAAAAAGCTTCTGCACTGCAACAAAAACCACCAAAAGAGCTGAGAGACAACCTACAATGTGGGAAAACATTTTTACCAGCTGTTCCTCAGACAAAGGTCTACTCTCTAGAATATATAAAGAACTCAAAAAAAATCAGACCCCCCAAATATAAAGACCCAATTCAAAAATGGGCATCTGAAATAAACAGACATTTCCCAGACAAATACAAGCAGCAAATAAATATATGAAAAAATGTTCAACATCACTGGTCATTCAAGAGACGCAGATGAAAACAACAGTGAGATTCCACCTCACCCCAGAAAGAATGGCTGCTATCAAGAAATCAACCTTTAAAAAATGTTGGCAGGGCTGTTGGGAGAAAGGAACCCTTCTCCATTGTTGGTGAGAGTGCAGACTGACGCAATCACTGTGGAAATCAATATGGAGATACCTCAAAAAACTAGAACTAGAGGTCCCATTTGACCCAGCTATTCCTCTGCTGGGGATCTTCCCCAAAGAATTAAAAGAATCATACCATAGTGATATATGTGTGCCCATGTTCATAGCAGCACAGTTTGTAATAGCTAAAACTTGGAAACAGCCCAAATGCCCATCAACTGGAGACTGGATAAAGAAAATGTGGGGTTTTTTTTTATAAAATGGAGTACTACTCAGCCATAAAAAATCAGAAATTAGAGATATTTATAGCTAAGTGGATGCACACTGAGGCCATACTCTTAAGTGAAATAAATAGGACACACATGTAAATACCAAATAGTTTCTCTGGTGTGAAAAACTAAAAGTGTAAATAAGGTTCAAATGGTATAATTGATAATGTGAAATAGGAAGTAAAGGTCTATAGGAGTAGGGGAAGTGGGAACTGTAGGGGAAAGGAAAGAAGGGAAAAGAAAAAATACAAGAAAAGGAAAAAATGGAAACAAAGTCTCTGTAAATAGGGACAGGTGGAGCGGGTAAAGGGAGCGCAGGGAAATGGGGAAAAAATAAGAACTAGGATACATCTTGTAAAGGTACAAGATCCCAATGATGAATGTAACTGTATTGTATACCTAAAATGTACCAATAAACTTAATGAAAATTTTAAAAAAAGAAAACAACAAAAATGACAGGAGGCAGTTCACGCCTACCAATAATAACCTTAAATATTAAGGTATTAAATTAACCGATCAAAAGATAAGAGACTGGCAGAATGGAAAAAAAGAAAGTAAGAGCCAACAATATGCTGCGTATAATAAATTCACTTCCCTGGTAAGGAACACAAACCGAAAATAAAGGGTTAGAAAAAGGTATATCACACAAATGATAACCAAAAGTGAGCAGGATTATCCACACTCACATCAGATAAAGCAGACATTAAATTAAAAAATGTAAAAAAGGTACAAAGGAAGTTATTATATACTCATAAAAGGATCAATTTAGCAAGAAGACATCAGGCAATATGGGACCACTGAAATACATAAAACAAATATTAGACTAAAAGGAGTGAGAGACTCTGATATAACAATAGTTGGGGATTTCAGCACGCCATCTATGTTGATGGACATATTATTGAGATAAGAAATTAGAAAAAAAAAATCTGAGGTGAACAAAGGGAGCAAAGTGACCTAACAGACATGGATATAACATTTCACCTAAAAGCAGCAGAATAGGCATTCTTCTCATTAGCACATGGCACATTCTTCAGAAGAGATCACATTAGGCTATAAATCAGGTCTCAATAAAGTATAAAAAATTAAAATCATATCATATATCTTCTTAGACCACAATAGAATAAAGCTACAAGTCAAGGAAGGAAAATATGCAAACACATATAAATTAGATAGCATGCTCCTAAATGATAAATGGATAACTTAAGAAATTAAAAAGGAAATAATTTTTGCAATTTTCAAAATCAGTGAGATACAGAAAAGCAGTATGAGTGAGAAGCTAACGGGAGGGACACTTACTGCAATAAATGCATACACCAAAAAAGTAGAAAGATCTCAAATAAACAACCTAACAATGTACCTCAATGACTCAGAAAAGCAAGGACTTAAGAAATAATAAATACTAAAAATAGCTAAAAATGGGCCGGGGATTTAGCTCAGTGGTTCCACCGCCTGGCCCACAAGTGCAAGGACCCAAGTTCAATCCCCAGTACCAAAAAAAAAAAGAAATAGGCAAAATTTAAACTGCTAAAAAATCTAAAAGTTCAATGAAAACAAAGAGTTTTGAGAAATCTTTGGGTACACTAACCATAAAAAAAGAGGCTAGGGATGCAGCACAAGGCCCAGGTTTGATTCCCAACATGGAGAGAAGGGGGAGGGATGAGAGGGGGATAAAGAATAAAGAGGAGGGCCAGGGATTTAGCTCAGTGGTTCTGACGCCTGCCTCACAAGTGCAAGGACCCAAGTTTGATCCCCAGCACCAAAAAACAAAGAGCAGGAGAAGGGAGAGAGGGGGTAGGAGGGAGGGAGAATAAATAAAACCAGAACTGAACTCAAATAAATGAAATCAGGGTTGAAAGGGAAATGTTACAACTGGTACCACAGAAATAACAATGGAACATAAGAAACTACTATGAAAAATTATATTCTTAAAATCCGGAAAACCTAGAAGAAATGAATAAATTCCTGAACACATACAACCTACCAAAGCTGAATCCAAAAGAAACAGAAAATCTAAACAGAGCAATAAGTAATGAGACTAAAACAATAATCAAAAGTCTCCCAGGCTGGGGATATAGCTCAGCAGCACCATGCTTGCCTGGCAAGTGCAAGGTCCTGAGTTTGATCCCTGGTACCTGAAAAAAGAAAAAAAAAAGTCTCCTATCTGAAAAAAGTCTAGGACCTGATGGCTGTATCCCCAGATTCTACAAAACATTTAAAGAACTAATTCTGAATCTTAAAACTATTCCAAGAAAATGAAATAGAAGTACTCTGCCAAATTCTTTATAAGGCCAGCAACCCAGATAGAAAGACAAAATACAACCAAAGATATAACAAAAATGAAAAAAGAAAAAAAAAACTATACACGCATATCCCTGATGAACACAGATGCAGAGATTTTCAAAAAATACTAATAATCTAAATTCAACAAGTGAGATTCATGCCAGAGATGTAAGGATGGTTAATCATACACAAAGCAAAAAACATTATAGATTAGATCAACAGAATGAAGGACCAAAACTTTATGATCATCTCAAGAGATGCAGAAAAACTACTCAAAAAGATTCAACACCATTCATGACAAAAATTCTTTTTTTTTTCACAACAAAAACTCTTCAACAATTTAGGTATCTAAGAAATATATCTAAACAAAAGTCTTTGTATATAGGGAAGGGTGGAGGGCATGAAGGGAGGGCTAGGAATGGGGAACAAATAAGAACCAAGATCCATTATGTAAAGGTACAACTCCCAATGAGAAATGTAATTGTGTTGTATACCTACAATGTACCAATAAAAGAATTTAATACAAAAAAAAAAAGAAATATATCTAAACATAAAAAAGGCTAATATGAAAAACACTAGGCCAAATGGGGAAAAATGGAAAGTATTTCCTCTAAGAATAAGAAAGAAAAAGATGCCCATTTTATCATTCTTATTTAATATAGTACTTGAAGTTTTAAGAAGAGAAATAGGCAAGAAAAAATAAAGGGCATATGAACTGGAAAGGGAGCAGTTAAATTATCCAAGTTGGCAGATGAAATTTTATACATATAAAAACTTAAATACCCTATCAAAACACTGTTAGAACTAATACATGAATTCAGTAAAGCTGCACAACAATAATTCTCAAAATACAAAAAAGTAGCATTTGTAGACTATTTTAGCATATTTTTAGACATTTTTAACATATTTTAGACAATAAATTTGCTGACAAATTAAGAAAGCAATTACACATTTGCAGTAGCTACAGGAGAAAGTTAGGAATAAATTTAACCAGGGAAGTAAAAGATCTTAACAATTAAAATTATATAACATTGATGAAAGAAATGATACAGGATAAAGCCCCCCACCCCTTAAAATCAAAAGATGCCCCATGCTCATGGATTAAAATATTGCTAAAATGATCCCACTACTCAGTGATTGACAGATTCAATGCAATCCACACCAAAACACAGAAATTGAAAAATTCTAAAATTTACATGGAATCACAAAAGATCCAAAAGAGCCAAAGTATCTTGAGCCCAAAACGTCTGGAGGCATCACGATACCTGACTTCAAAATGTATTATAAAGCTATAGAAATCAAAACAGCATGGTACTGGCATGAAGACAGATACACAAACCAATGGAACACAATAGTGTACCCAGAAATTAATCCATGTACATACAGCCAACTCAGGCCAGGGATGTAACTCAGTGGCGCTGTGCCTGCCTTGCAAGTAAGTCCAGGGGCCCATGTACATATAGCCAACTCAACTGTAACAAAGAATATAATGGAGAAATTATAGTCTTTTTAATAAATGGTGCTGGGAAAATTGGATATACATGTGAAGAAGAATGAAACCAGGCTAGGTGTGATGACACTCTTTGTAATCCCAGCACTCAGAAGGCTGAGGCAGGAGGATCACTGTGAGTTTAAGGCCAGCCTGAACAATATAGCGAGTCCCTGTCTCAAAAACCCAAAAAAAGATGCAATCAGATACCTTATTCTCAGTATATACAAAAATCAACTCAAAATGTATCAAAGACCTAAATGTAAAATCAGAAACTATGAAATTACTACAAGCAAATATACATGAAACACTTTCATGCACTGCTATAAGAATGATTCTCTAGTTAGCACCCCAAAGGCATAAGCAACAAAAGTAAAATTAGACAAATGAGATTATAATCAAACTAAGAGGGTTCTATACAGCAAAGGAAATAATCATGGAGTTAAGAGATAATATATAGAGTGAGAGAAAACATGTGCAAACTATTCATTGACAGTGATTAATACCCAGAATATATAAGGGACTCAAAAAGCTCAACACCAAACCAACCAACCAACCAAACATCACTGAAAATGGGCTAAAGGTCTGAATGGATACTTCTCAGAATAAGACATGCAAATGGTCAACAAGTATATGAAAAAATGCTCAATCTCACTAATCAGAGAAATGCAATCAAAATCACAATGAGATATGAGGTCACCCCCACTGGAATGATTATCATGAAGACAAAGTACTAAATGTCAGTGAGGATGTTGAGAAAAAGAACTCCTTATACATTACTGGTGGCAATGTAAATTAGTATAGCCACTGTGTAAAACAGTATAGAGATTCCTCAAAAAACTAAAAAGAGAATTACTATATGATCCAGCAATTCTGCTACTGGAGGGAGATTTACCTCGTCAGTCACTGTATATCTAGGCTGCGTCTGTACTTTAGCTATTGTGAGTAGTGACAAGAGTGCAAATATCTTTTTGGTGTAATGATTTCCTTTTGTTCTGTACATACTCAGTATATAGTAGTCCTGTATGTAGGCCAGAGCTCATGGATAAGAGACCTGAGAGCAGACAGGAAGAGCTTGAGTTTTGTCCCGTGTCATGGTTTTGTTCTGTTAGATGGAGTGTCTCCCAAAAGCTGATTGGATCACGGGGCTCTATACTCATCAGTGTATTCATCTACTGATGAGTTCATAGCTGACTTGCTGTTAGGAGGTGAGGGCTGGTTAGAAGCCAGCCACTAGGGGTGTGACCTGGAAGGTGTGACCTCAGCTCTTCCCATCTTTCTACTTCCTGACCATCAGCTTTCCTCTGGCAGGATTTTCACCATGCCACTCTTCCCTTAGAGCTGGCCAACCATGCATAGACTGAGACCTCTGAAATTGTGAGCCAAAATAAACCTCCTGTCCTTTAAGTTTGGGTGTTGCATATTGTGTCTTAGTGAAGAGAAAGTGACTAAGACATTCACCATCAGTTTCAGACTTGGAGAAAGCCATGGCACACTGACCCCCATCCCAAGACTGTGCAGGTTCCTGCAGCTTAAGGAGACTCAGGTCTGACCCAATTTATTGCCAGATCTGGTGGCCAAGCAACTATCTCTGCCCATTGGGTGGCAGAGCTATCATCAGGCCAGTGCTTCTAGATGGGGAATCTAGAGCTGCCCCAGGATCAGGCAGAGACCTGCACTCCAGTAGGAGAGATCTGTATGCCAGCCTGCATCACTGCCAGTGCACTCCTGAGACCGCCAAGTTTCTGTTATCTAAGCTGGCACAAGGCAACTTAGTATAAGCCTAGCTAGCCAAGGGGATGCTTTTACCACTACTATGCTAACCCTGAGCAGCACAGAAGTGTAAGACGCCATTCGCTGGAACTTAATGCTGGTCTGGTAAAACCTAACACTGGGCAGAGGCAGTGGTCCCATTCCCAAGGCCTGCCTGCAGATAGAGCCACCAGATTTGCTCGGGTGCCAGGATAAGACACATGACTCCAATTCATTGGTCTATTTCAGCTAGCAACATCTGTGGCTGGCTGCAATATTCTTAGTCCCTGAGTTCACTTCAAGAATGGGCAGCCCATAGCAGTGTGGGCTTTGGTCCTACACTGGTGATAGACTGATCGTGGCAGGCTGTGAGCTCATGGTATGACACAGCTTCAGTGGCCAGAGATGTAACATAGGACCCTAAGAGATGTCCATCCATGGTGACTCCAGAGGAGGTTAGAATCCTGCAATGCCTCACCAAAGGCTTGTGATTAGAGGGAGGCACCATCTAGGTCTACCTTGGCCCTAGGGAGAGGCTTGTCAGGATAGCCTACTCTTTATGTACTCTTCTGGTTCTTTCTGAACCATATACCAGCAGTATATCTGGGAAAAACCTTGGCTTGGATTGCCCTCTATTTTAGTTACTTTTCTCTTGGTGCTAAGACAAAATACCTGACATCCAAAGTTAAAGGGGGAAAGGTTTATTTGGCTTACAGTTTGTAGAGGTTTCAATCCATAATCAACTGGCTTCATGGCAGGGTGGCAGAGGGGCAACAGTTCATGGTGGTAGAAGACAGCAAAAGCAATAAGAGAGCTTAACAGTGTCTTTCTTTTTATCTTACTGAGACTACTTAGGATGAGTAGAACTCATGCCCCTTAATCCTAGTGCCCTCAGGCTTAGGCCCTCCGTGAATCAATCACACACTCTAGATTCAGCCACCTCTGAAAAAGCATGAGGCTTTGGGTGGACATCTAAGCACAAGCCTCAACACTCTAGTACAGAAACACTGATGATCCACCACAAGGAGACTCCCAGCAAATTTGGACCTCTGTGTCATCCCTGCTGAAATAGTGGAAGTAACCACAGGGTCAGAGGAAATAAGAAGCCTGCCCAGAATTTCTAGAAAGCCAATCCTTCAATGCTCAGATGATGTCACCTACCAAAAAGCACCAAGAGCTTTCAGAAAATCATAATCTCATCTGATATTCAAAACAAGGTGCTAGAAACTGACCAGGCAGTAGTCCAGATGGGAAAACTCTCAGAAAGTTTAAAATAGCAGTTGTAAAGAAACTCAATTAGTTTAAAGCAAACAGAGACATGTCTTAGTAATCTACCAGAGATTCTCTTTCTTTTGGTACCAGGGATCGAACTCGGGACCTTGCACTTGAGAGGCAGGTGGCAGAACCACTGAGCTAAATCCCCAGGCCCCAGAGACTCTTAATAAAGAGATGAAAGCAATTTTAAAAGGTCTAACAAATTCTTAGTGTGAAAAATATATTTAGTAAAATTAAATATATGATAGGAAGGCTGGGGATGTGGCGCAGTGTGCTTGCCTAGCATTCCAGAGGCTTGAGGTTGGTCTCTAGTACCACAAAAATGAAAGCAAAACATAAAGCAAGCCAACATAAAACAAAACAGAAAACAAAAGGCATAGCAAAACAAAAACTCCCCCAAAGCAACAATGACAACAACAAAAAATATGACAGAAGAATCAACAGCAGGACAGATCAAACAAAAATTAGCAAACTTTGAGACAGACTATAAATATACAGTTGGAAGAAAAAAAGAGGAATGAAGAAAACTTATGGGAAGTTTGGACAGTATTAACAACGTAAATATCTGGTTATTGGCATTCAAGAAGGACTTGAGCATACCAAAGGGACAGAAAGCTTATGAACAGAAAATTTCGCAAGCCTAGCGAAGGATACAAATATCCAAGCATAAGAAGGTTAAAGTCACCAAACTTAACCCAACAAAATCTACCTCAAAAAATCTTATAATGTCACTCTCAGAGGTAAAAGACAAAAATATTGTCAAGGCTCTAAGAGTAAACAGGTAACACACAGGGGTGTCCCTATTCTCTTGCCAACTGACTTAGCAGAATCCATAAAGACCAAGAAGAGAGTAAGAGACCTACAGAACTAGTACTGAAGGAACTGCAGAACACCGTGCCCAGTAAAGCCGTCCTTTAGGAGTGAAGGAAAGATGAAAGCATTTCCAGAAAAGCAAAAGCTGAGAGACTTTTTATGCAAGAAGTGCTAAAGGAGCTCTTGGAAGTGCAAGAAAGAACAGGGCTAAGTAGGAATATACAGGGGTGTGCACTCCCCAGCTGGAAGTAATTAGACAAATGCATTCAGGGGGCTCCAAGACTGCAAGCATGGTGGGTGGACTTCATAGGCTAAAGATTCGCCTCTTAGATGCATACCATGCAAAGATCCATATACAAAGACGAAAAATATCAAGAATTCAAAATGTAGGGAGGAATGCTGTGCAAGTGGAGAGCATCTTTTGTGAGTATATTTTCTATTCTTTTGTTTCTGTTCTTTTTTAACTACATGATCATGTTAAATTATTATCATTTCTAAACTGGGTGTGGCGGTGCACACCTGTAAACACAACACTCAGGAGGCTGATCCAAGAGGGTCCCTGAGAGTTCAAGGCCAGCCTAAACTACATAGTGAGATCCTGTGTCAAAAAAACCCCCAAACAATAACAACAACAAACAAACAATTGCTATTACTTCTAGTTTGTTATAATTAAAAGACTGTTTTTAGGCTTCACTGGTAATCACAAAGCAAAAATCTGTAACTCAAAAAACAAATATAATAAGGAATCAAAAAACACAACTGGAGTAAATCACTTAAGAAAGGAAGACTGGGACCGGGGATGTAGCTCAGCAGTGCAGTACCTGCCTGGCAAATCCGAGGACCTGAGTTCGATTCCTGGTACAAAAAAAATGAAGGGAAGACTGTAAGAGAGGGAGAAAGAAAAAAAGGAGAAAGCACAACAAAAGTAGAGAGCAAGTTAATAGTGGCTGTAGTAAGAACTTACCTATCAATAATTATGAATGTAAATGGATTAAATTATCCAATTAAAATCAGAGAGTGACTGGTGGATACAGTGCTTAATAAGGAACTCACTACATCTCTAATGACTCACAGAAACTGTAAGTGAAGCAACAGAACAAGATAGCCCATGTAAATGCAATCCAAAAGAAAGGAATAGTCATATATACATCAGATAAAATAAAAAGCAATCAAAAGAGGAAAGAATAAAGGAAACACTTCAGGAGATTGGAATGGGCAAGTATTTTTTAGACAAGACCTCAGAAGCACAGGAAACAAAAGCAAAAAGTGACAAATGAAATTGCATCAAACTAAGGTTTCTGCATAGCAAAGGAAGCAACCAACAGTGTAGGCAATATATAGAATAGGAGAAAATATTTTATTATACCTCTAATAAGGGATTAATATCCAAAATATGTAAGAAACTCGCATCAAGAAAACAATTCAATTTAAAATTTGGGTAAAAGACCTGAATAGGCATTTCTCAAAAGATATACAAATGACCAACAGATACACAAAAAAAGTGTTCAACATCACCAATTGGGAAATGAAAATAAAACCACAATGAACTGTCACCTCTTTCCTGTCAGAATGGCTATTATCAAAAAGGCTAAAGACAACAAGTGCTGGCAAGGATATGGACAGAAGGGAATCATTACAAACTGGTGATGAGAAAGTAAATCAGCCATTATTTAAAGTGGTAAACAGAACTACTGTATGACCCAGGAATCTATTACTAGGTATATTTCTGCAGGAACTGAATCAGAATGTTAAACAGTTATCTGTGCTTGCATGTCTATTGTAGCACTATTCAAACAAGCAAGATATGGAATAAATCTAGTGTCTATCAATGAATGAATGGACAAAACAATGTGGTACACTATACATACATAAAAGAATATGAGTCAGTCATTCAAAAAACTGAAATCCTGTCATTTACAACAATATGAATGAACCCAGAGGAAGTTATGGTAAGTGAAACAAGCCAGGCACTGAAAAATTAATATTGCATGATTTCACTTCTATGTGAAATCTAAAAATACGATGATCTCATAGAAGTATAGAATGAGATCTACTATATAGCATGGTGACTATACTTAATGATATAATGTATTCTCTAAAAACAGAACTTTGTTATGGAATTAGTGCAAAAAGTAAAAGACGTGCTGAAAATTGACATGACTCTGATACAGCTCAAAGTATTTTAAATTCTATCTGTAACCTAAAATACTCAGTTTTTTGTTGTTGTTGTTACCGGGGATCTAACTCGGGTCCTTGTGCTTGTGGGGCAGGTGGCGGAATGACTGAGCTAAATCCCTGCCCAAAATACTCAGTTTTGAAGAAGCAAAACCTACTTATATCCTTGGCAGACTGGAAAAGGTGAATTTAAAATCTGAATGTTAGTCAAAGCATATATGCTTTGAAATGTGTAATTTTTTCCTAACATTTTTTGTGTTGATGACACATAAAATTTTATTCCTGAAAATAACCAAAATAACCTTTCTTAACCAAATCTTTTATGTTTTCTGATGCATAAATGATGGAATAACTGCTAGAAACCTTAATTTGAAAAGGTTGATAGCAATTGAATAAATGCTTACAGGTATTTGTTAAATAACACACAGAGTAACCAAAAACAAAGACTTCAAGCAATTCAAATATATATGCCAAATACAAGATTCTGAAAGGAATTAGGTTATTTAAAATAATGCATCTGAGTTTAAGAACTAAAGTAATAAGAAATATTCTAGATGGTAAAAAAATATATATATATATACATACACACACACACACACACACACACACACACACATATACACACACATACATATTTCTCTTTTTTTTTTTTAACAAGAAACCCATGAAAGGTTAGCCTCAAATGATTCTGTATTACTATTATTTCTGACATAGCAAAATTTTAAAAGGTAGGATAACTTTTAAGGGGCCAAAAGAATAGTCTACTGCAATCTAAGTTAAATCATTACCACAAATGAGTTTAGAGATACGTAAAAATAACTTGAATATTGCTTGCTTCCGTCCCCTCCCTCCCTTTCTTTGGTTTTTTGAGACAGGGCCTCGTTATGTAGTTCAGACTGGCCTTGAACACACTATGTAACCTAAGGGGCCTCAAACTCGTGGCAATTCTCCTGTCTCAGCCTCCCAAGTGCTGGGATTACAGGCATGTACCACCATGCCCTGCTTGTATATTTCTAATATAATTTTTTTTTCCACATCATCTAAGCTCACATGAAAACTCCATGGAAGCAGTATGTATTACTGTATCTGTGTTACATATACGCTGGAAACAGCACATTCGAAACTTTAAATGCTATTGGAGAAAATCACATTATAGCACAGCTCTGCAAAACTTCTGTTCATTTTAAGCTTTTATTTATCAATCAAGTTATTTCACAAAATTGGCAAAAAAAACCCCCATAATCCTTTTCTCCACTGCCTGAGTTATATAAAAGCAAGATAAGTAAGTACCTGGCACAGATATAGAATCCTCTGCACACGAGTGACAATTGTTCCAATGATCTGAGGTCCAAGTCATTAGACACCACCCATCGGAAGATGTACATCAGGACCTCCATGGGCAGTGCTGCAAAAGAAGGTCATTTTTCAGTGAGTCATGCCACCCTGCTGTCACAACTACATTCTCAGGGCATGGGCAGATTCTTAGAAACTCATAAATTTATAAACACACCCTCAATATTGCTCAGAGCTATGGCATGAGTATACTGAACTACCCAATACCAACCAGTGGTTCCTACCATCAAGATTTAAGTATCTATTTCTTTAGTATACAACAGATTTGAAGATACTTATATGTAGCACCCTTTTCTTTTGCAAGATTATTTTACCACCAAGACATATTAAAATAATCTACTATATGTGATTCCATATTGCATTTAAACATTATCTTTTTGAAAATTTTAAAATGTCATATAAAAAATTACATAACAACATTTAACATATGAAAACATTAATTTCTAAAACATGTAGCCTGTCTTGGGATCACTGTCCACCCTGGCTGAGATAATCTATGATACCTGTATTCTAATTTTCTCAGGGCACCTCAGCAACTATTGACTCAACTTCACTGAAAAAAGTCTGGCATCCTGAACAACTCCATTACAAATGCTCTTCCACTTCATATTTTGAAAAGCTTGTTAGTATAAATAAACAGTAATTATAACCAGATCTCTCACCATATTCTGAACTAGGCAGCAATTATTTGACAAATTATATCAGTTTTGAAGTTTGGAAAAATTCAACCTAAGCTTAAAGTGTTTCAGATTGAGTGAAATCTCAGACTCCACACCTGATATGTGAGTCTGACTGTTCTCAAGCTCAGGCTGACACAGTTTGAGCACAGACTCCTGAAATGTGAGCTGCTGCTGGAAGTAGGATAAGAGATCTGCCATCTTGCTATCATCATTATCTTCAATGCTGAAAAAAGGAGAAGAGGTGAATAAATTAAGTGCCTCATGAAGGACCCTAGTTAGCAAAACAGACTCCATATTGCTGCTGAATGACCCACCTGCCTGGCCTTTAGATGAACTTAAAAGGAGGAAGCTTAGAAACCTCCTCCCCTTAGAAAGTCTTTTAGAAACAATTAATCAACTATTGTTTTACAAATGTTCTAACGGCAGGGGCAGTACGTTCCGCTTCTGCACCTTTTGCTTGCTTTGCTAGTTCTATCCCATAGGAGGGCCTAGAAACTGCTGGCCTCAAAGGTGTATAAAACATGTTTGTCTCCCCCCAGTCGGGGCTTGAGTCCCATGCTCAGCTCAGGTCCTGGCTGGTAATAAACTCCTGTGTGGATTTAATATCGGTCTCTGGTTGGTTCTTTCTTGCTGGGTGTAACACCTCAGACTATGAATATATTGTTCAGAAACTGACTTTTGATAGCACACTCAAATCTGCTTTAAAAAGACACCTAAAAGCAAACTTTTTAAAAATGTAATAACAATTTATCTTGCCTTGCAAAGGAGTACCATACATAGTTTTCCTTCTTTCCTGGAGATTGAACCCAAGGCTGCATACATGTTACCACTGAGCTAATATCCTTGTCCTTTTTTATTTCTGAGACAGGGTCTCATTAAGTTGTCTATGCTGGGCTCAAACTTGCAGTCCTCTTGCCTCAGCCTCCCAAGTAGCTGAGATTAAGATGTGTGCCACCATGCCTGGATCATACCAAGTTTTTCAAAAAGGTCATTAGGGTTTTTGGGTTCAGGTGGTAAGATTTATTAGTTTTACTGTGAAGTGGACATTTCACGAGTTAATGAAAAATCTTAAGTGATTGAAAATCTAACATAAATAAATTGTTTATATGACCTTAATCTTTTCTAATTGGATAAAAAAATATACAGATGTCATATGAGGCACTGTACTTATTAAGAGTTTTCTAATAGATATGCCTTACCACCAAACCTTTAAAGAGGGAAATACCTAATTTGAAAAAATCTTAGGGTCCACAAATCATCTACCAATATATGGAAATGTATAGCTAAGGTGCTGAAAAAATGTCTAGCATTCCATGTTTGCTGAAGTTAATCTTAATAATGATCAAAATTATAAAAGGCTTGGATGAGAATGAAGTTAGGAAAAAAGAAGGGCTTTTTATAGTACAATGAAAAACAAGTGTAGTTGAGGCTAGATGAACTTATGGCTAGTCTGTAACATTTTACAGGAAAAGGCAATAAATAGAACCTCACTGAAGAAACTTTCCAGATCTGGTAATAAAAAAAATAACTGCATCCATAAAGAACTTTCAAAACATCTGGGTTTGTATAGAGAAATGGGACAGAAAACAATGTCTTTTCTTTCGGTACTGGGGATTGAATCCAGGGTCTCATGCTTGTTAGGCAAGCATTCTACAACTGAGTTATATACCTAGCCAACAAATTTTTTTTTTTTTTTTTTTTGGTACCAAGGATCGAACTTGGGACCTTGCACTTTCGAGGCAGGCAGCTGAACCACTGAGCTAAATCCCTGGCCCAACAAATGCTTCTTGAAGGTTTTAAGTCAATGTTCCTTAATAGCACCTGACACTTACAAAACATGCTAAGAGCTCAGTCTAAGTAACTCTACCCAAATTTATAGAATATTTAGAAAAAAAAGTCCAAATGATTCATTTTGGGTATAAACTACTGAAAGTTACTAACTCTAATTTGGTATAAATATTAGCCGAAAAGTTTAAACAGGCAATTAACACTGACTTCACTGCATGTTTATAATATGCCTTACGTACCTCTTGAATGTGAACAGACATATGTATAGCTTAAAGACACTGGCAATAAGCCTATGACAAATGTAACAATTACTGCATGACAGTAAATATAATAGCTAATATGTCCTTATCAAAGCTATTTTTTCTACAAAATACTCCTCCCATCCTTTTTATGAAATAGGGTCTCACTACGTAGTGCAGGATGGCCTTGAGCTCACAATCCCCCTGCCTCAGCCTTCCAAGTACTGGGATTACAGGTGTGTACCACCATGCCTGGCTTGTAATACCCATTTGAACCTGACATTCTCTCATGGATACAAACACTCTTCCCTTCTAACACAAGTACTAACAAAATGGGCCTTGGAGGATATAGGAAGTTGGCCAAAACAGTTTCATAATTGTCTTGCAAATAGTTTCAAGAGCAGTAGCTTAAAAGTATGTTCTCTTGATCTCCATCCATATTAGATCATCAATGCTACATCATGACATTGATACAACTGGCATCTATACAATGAAACACAATTTCTTTCAGAAATTCATGTATCTGGTACTTACACTTATAAAGAATGTTATTTTACTATAGTTGTGATACTATAATCATGGGTATGCATGTACCACTGTAATATGATGACTTTTTTTGTTTGTTTTTTGGTACCGGGGATCGAACCCGGGTCCTTGTGCTTGCGAGGCAGGCAGTAGCACCACTGAGCTAAATTCCGGGCCCCCAATATGATGTCTTTAACTCTTTAAGGAAGATACTTAGAAGGGGAATAGCTGGGTCAAATGGAATTTCTAGTTCTAGTTTTTTGAGGAATCTCCATGCTGATTTCCATAGCAGTTGTACTAGTTTACACTCCCATAACAATGGAGGACTACTCTGCCATAAAGAAAGCCATTTGTAGGAAAATGGATGCAACTTGAGACTATGTTAACTGAAATAAATCAGACACATAAGCTTAAGTATCAAATGGTTTCTCTTATAGGAGAAACCCAAAATATAAATAAAGAGCAAAATAAAAGATAGGTAAGAGGAAGTGGGAAGGGGATCAAGAGACAGAAGGAGGAGACAGGGAGAGGAGTGGAAGTGGATGAGAAAAGGAATTAAAATTTATCATGTACACGTACCAACTCCACACAAGGAATGTAATCATTATGCACTGCAAACATGTACCAATAAAAAAATAAAATTTAAGGCCAAAAAATATTAGAGTTTTAATAATGTTCTATCTGTATACACTAAAAGAAAAATAATCTTGTCATAGTTCAGCATTTTCTTAATAAAATGCCTTTTGTAGAATGTAGTTTTGCCGGGCATGGTGGCACATAGCTGTGTGCTCCGGAGGCTGAGGCAGGATGATTGCTGTTAGTTCGAGGTCAGCTTTGGGCTATATAGTGTGTTCAAGGCCAGCCTGGACTACACAGTGAGACCCTGTCTCAACCCCCTCCCCCCAAAAAATAAAACAAGTTTCAAACACACAAACATCTACTTGGCCCTGTGAGCTGCAGTAGCCATGGCAAGCCAGTCGCAGGGAATCCAGCAGCTGCTGCTGCAGGCTGAGAAGTGGGCTGCGGAGAAGGTGTCCAAGGCCCACAAGCAAAAGAACCAGAGGCTGAAGCAGGCCAAGGAAGCTCAGGCTGAGACTGAACAGTACTGCCTGCAGAGGGAGAAAGAGTTCAAGGCCAAGGAAGCTGTGGCCTTAGGATCCCACGGGAGCTGCAGCCGTGAAGTGGAGAAGGAGACCCAGGAGAAGATGGTCATCCTCCAGAACTACTTCTAGCAGAACAGGGAAGACATCCTGGATAATCTCTTGGCCTTTGTCTGCGACATCCGGCCAGAAGTCCATGAAAACTACCACATCGATGGATAGAAGAAAGAAGCACCTGTTCTATGGATTAGCACTATAGATGTTCTCATGGAATATGAAGCTTTAGTAAAGTCAATTTTATTCTTACAAAATGCATTAAATTATTTCTTATGTTGTATAATAGTTCCCTTCACTTTTTGGAGAGTAGCATATCTAGCTCTGGATAAACTTAGTACTTTCTCCAAAGATTTCATCTTTTTATCTAATATTTCTTAGAAATTTAATGAGTATATGTTGTTTTCCTATACCTTTTAGCTCAAGCAACATGTATATCAGTGTTGACTTTTACATTCTTAGATTTAGTAAGAAAAAGGAAAAAAGTTCTTTAAGGAAAGGAAGGGATTAAATAACTTTTTTCCCTTACACTTTCTTGAACGTCAGGGGCTTTATCTATGAAAAAGTAGTAGTTATTTGTAACCTGTAAGACGCAGCAGCCAGCCTTAAAAGTAGTATATACTGAGGAAGGATTAGAACAGCGAATACTAGTATATTCGCTTGGGCTGTGCTTAGTTTATCTTACCAAAATTACTAGATGAGCTGGGTGTGGTGGTGCACACCTGTATTCCCAGCACTCGGGAGGCTGAGGCAGGAGGATCACAAGTTTGAGGCCTGCCTGGGCTACATAATGAGACCTTGTCTCAAATCAAAACAAAATAAGACAAAACAAAAAAATCTACTAAATGATAGGACTCAAGAACTTGTTACTTATTATTTGGTGTATCTATAGTCATTTACCAAGTAAAAGTAAAGACTCTGTCATCCCAAAAAAACCCACACAAACATACACTAATTTAAAAAAAAAAAGAAAAAAGGAAACTAGTATAATGAAACCTCATGTACTCCTTATCCAATTTCAACCATTATTAACGTTTTGTCAAATTCCCTAACTACATTTTAGTACTCTGAATAGGTTTAATTTATGGTTTTCACTAATCACTACTTTCATTTTTTAAAATTTCATCACTTGTTTATCTATTTTAAAATGTTGATTTCTATATTTTAACCTTAAAATTTCTCTAATTAAGCAAAATTACTATAACTTTATGAAGAATACACTCAACACACTACCATAGCTTAAAGAAATGAGCACCATCTCTTTTTTTTTTTTTTTTTGGTACCAGGGATCGAACTTGGGACCTTGTGCTTGTGAGGCAGGCGGTGGAAGCACTGAGCTAAATCCCCGGCCCAAGCACCACCCTCTTATGTTAAGTGTCAGCAGGCAATGCATCACTGACTATCGAGTTCATACGCACTAGCTGCTTCCAACGCCATCACCTTCTGGAGCCCGGGTGTAAGTGATCTTGAACTCTATATCAGGTACAAGTTGCATAGCCCTACGATAAAACTTGATGGCTAAAAGAAGAAATAAAAGCTAAATTAGCCAAGACCATACATTTCTGTCATTTCCTTCAATTATCCTTAACTATATTTTAATTTGGTAACTTTCTTTACAAACTGCCAAATTCTCTTTTTCTATATGCAACACTAGTTCACTGAACAGTAGTTCACTGATACCCAAACTTTACAGCTCAGAAAGTAACCTTTTAGGTTAACATATGATAGAAAGTTAAGATGTATTTTACTATTACCTTCCTGTCCTTTCCATGTTTTTCTCATCCTCTTATGTCTCATCAGAAGTGCTAGCCCAACAAAAATACTTCTAAGGAAAAAAAATGTTTTTCAATGATAGAGTTGAGGAAATTCAGATGTTTCCTACTGGATATAATACAGAAAAGAATTCTTTGAATTTAGCCTTCAAAGCCAACTTCCTTTAGCCCAGCTGACTCTTGTTTAGTTAAATAACCTTTAAAATTCATTTTTAAACAAATCTCCTGGTCTGGTGGTTCTGGATGTAATATAGTCTCCTTTCACACAGAGACACCAATGGAACCTGGGACTGTAGAGTGATGAGCTCTTTTCCCCAGATGAGGTCTGTTTAATTTGATATATTCTGCCAGGTTCTATTACACTGGATGAGTTACTATCCAGTAAGTACTGAGCTGGGAATCTTACAAGGTAATGGAGACTGCATAGGGACTTAAAATCTGTGTAAAAACATGTCTAGAAGAAACTTGCAAATAAATGTTGTAACAGTGAATGGTGTGATTTTTGGGGCATTTTCAAATGATTTAAGCACAAGCATTTTTCTTATGCTCTAATTATTACCTTTACTATTAAAAAATGAAAGCACAATTACAAAGCTAAACATTACTTTGTTTATGTATGCATTTCTACTGAGTTAATAAGAGACAATTAAAGCCGAAGCTTGTTCCTTTAGTAAAATGAAATTAGAAATTAATATCTATATGTTCCTTGACTTATCTTTTATATTTCCCTCCTCTGAAGTAATTTTCACCTGTGAAAAGAGTGTATCTTACTTTAAAATGAATACATTAATGAAGTATTAACAAATACTAAAACTAAATGTAGAAAAGTGTTCATTTTACTCATCCTATCAATATGATGTTTCCCAGCAATATTTTTTGGAAAGACACAAGTCATATAAAATAGAAATTTTATTTTTTATTTAAAAAATAATTTCAAACATAGGGAGACTGATATCCCCTATCAAATAAGTTCTAGTTAAAAATAAAAAGATTAGTGACGAAGAGATGTTATTCAGAACCGTTGTTACTACATGACCTTGGGCCCTGAGGCTTACCTTCATAAAGAGCTCCATTCTGCTCTTCTTCTACTGCTTTTAGGAAGAATTCGCGAGCCTATAAAAAAGTGAAAAGCAGTTCTTGACAATCTGTATGAAAAATGAATACCGACGGCAGAAGGACGGCTTTTTGAGTAAAGAGTGCTAGAGCAGTTGGACATCCAGGGGCAAAATAATGCATTTCAACTTAAACCTCATACCTTATATAAAAATTAACTTGAAATGGATCACAGATTTAAATGTAAAACCTACAAAGCTTTTAGAGAAAACAAAAAGAATCTTGGCGATCTAAGACTATACAAAGAGTTCTTATACATGAGATGAAAAGCACAATACATAAAAGGGAAAGCTGATGAACTGAACCTCATCAAAAAACTTTTGCTTTGCAAAGTGCCCTGGGTGAGGGGATGAAAGAATAAGCTATAAACTGGGAGAAAATATTTATAGCTCACATATTCAACAATGAGCTTGCATCTAGAATACATTAAGAAATCTCAAAAATAGTAAAACCATAAGCAATTCATCTAGAAAAAGCATAGTTATTTCAGAGGACATGTGGATGGGAAATAACAACTTGAGAAGATATTCAACATCATTGGTCATTAGGGAAATGCAAATTCAAATCACAATAAGCCATTACCATCTACCATTCAGGATGGCCACACTTATAAAGTAAGGACATTACCAAATGCTGATGAGGACACACAGAGACTGGATTACTCGTGTACTGTAGTGAAAATATGGCAGAGACACTGGAAGTTTGGCAGTTTCTTTTAAAAGCAAACATGTACTTACCAAAACACAGCAATTGCCCTCTTGGGCATTCACCCCAGAGAAATGAGTTTATGTCATGGGAAAATCTAAACACAAATATTCACAGCAGTTTTATTTGTAGTGGCCAAAACCTGAAAACAACTCAGATGTTTTTCAACAGTGCATCGTATAGTATAGATGGGAACATCTATACCACGCAGTACTACCCTGCAATATGTAAGAGCAGACTACTGGCATACAACTAGGATGAATCTCAAGGGAATTACGCTGAGTGAAAATAGCTAATCTCAAAAGGCTATATATTGTATGATGCCATTTATCCAAAGTTCTTTGAATGTAAAAATTATAAAGTGGAGTACAAACTAGTGGTGTTTGACAGTGGTCAGGAATTGCTAGTGTTATGGGTTGTATCTAGATGTCCCCCAAAGCCTCATTGTGTCATAGGTGGGGCTTTTTGGAAGTGGCTGGATCTAGGATAAGAGATGCTGGGACTGATTCAGTGTGATGCTAAGATTAAGAAGGGTGTGAGTGCTACCCACCCTAAGAGTGGGTAGCCTGGATAAACTATAAGAGATGGGAAGAGGGCTATTAGTGTCATTTGTTGCTTGTAGTTTGCTTGCTTCTGCCTGGCATGAGCTGCTTCTCCTCTTCAATGCCACTCTGCTAGACCACCCTGCCTTGGAGCCAGCCAACTATGAAGTGAACCCTCTACAAACTGAGCCAAAATAAACCTTTCCTCCTTTAACTTTAGGCATTGGGTGTTTTGTCTCAGCAAGGAGAAAGCTAGGGAAGGGAAAGTGTAATAAAAGGAGGGATCCTTGTGGTGATGAAACTGTATGTCAAAGTTGCCAGAATCTAAATAAAAAGAATCACAAATGACAACACTAGTAAATGTAGTTGAGGAATCATGAAGGGATGCCCCATGCATAATGTGCCTGATAACAAGAACTACCAAAAGAGACTGTAAGCCAACCACAACCTTGCCCCAAAGTTAGAGCAACCTCACACAGAGACTATTTCTGCAGACATCTGCCTAGCACTTATTTGCCTATTCAGTCTCGGGCTGATGCCACTCTTGTTACTAATCCTTGTAGCCAAGGATAATTGTTTCAAAACAACTTTTGTAACCCTGCTCATTTTACTTTTAAAACTGTTTCCTTTGCCTCTTCCAATATCCCTATGATTTATTATAGCACACATATTTCAGACTGCAATCTGTTCATTCTACAACAGAATCTTTTTTTTGTTAAGAGCCACTCTTCGTTGTCATTTAAGCTGACAAGTTCTGTATGACTGTGGTAGTGATGACACAAAGCTACCCATGTGTTATAGTTTATATCTACACATCCTCTCTAACCTTCATGTGCTCATAAGCGGGGCTTTTGGGAGGTGATTAGATCATGGGTGTATGATACTCATCAATGGATTATTATACTGATGCCTTGATAGCTAAATGTGATGCTGGAAGGTGGGTCCCTGGAGGTGTGGCCTGGAAGGGTAATGTGCCTCCATCTCTCCTGATTATTTTCTCTGGCTCCTGCTTGCCATGCCATGAGCTGTTTCTCCTCTGCCATGCTGCCCTACCTTGGGGCCACCTGACAATGGACTGAAACTTCTACAAACTGTGAACCAAAACAAAGCTTTCCTTCTCAGAGTTGTGGGTGTCAGGTATTGTGTGTCAGTGATGAGAAAGTAATTAAGACACATTTTCATACCACAGTGTTGTTGCCGTAATGCTACCTGAACATGTAGTTCGGGAACCTTTGGAACTGGCTTGGGGGAGGAGTTTGGAAAGGTTTAAAAAGATACCTGCTGAAGAAGCAGCCCTGTAATGCTGTGAGCTGAGCTTGATGGGAGATTCTGGTCAGAACTCAGAAGACCAGAATGCTGAGTAATGCAGTCAGTAAAGACCAGGATCAGGAGTTTTCTGCTGGGAAGGACTCCACTGACTACTGAATTCTAGGCCATGTGTGTTATGCTCTGGCAGAAAATCTGTCTACATTTTGCTCCTGTCCTGAGACTCTGTAGGAGACTGAGATAAAGGGTATTGAACTAATTAACCTGGCAGAGGAAATTTCAGAGCAGTTTAATTTTGCAGGTGTGGCATGAATACTGTTGGGGGCTTTTAACCAGCTCTACATTGAGGATCAAGAGCAAAGAGCCCAGGTGAATGGTTTAAAAGTTTTGAGTTAGGCCAGAAAGTAAGCCCAGGTAAAGTTAGGGCCTGAAAAGATGGAGCAGAGTGGAGCTTGGTTGCTAATATTAGCATTAAAAAGCCAAGAACTATACTTTACAACAGGACAATAGGGAGGGTATGTGAGGAACTAGTAAGGACCCCACCCTACAGCCCCAGGGCACCATGCTCCAATGGTGGCTGCCTAGGGAATTTGTTTGCGATTTGGTTTTTTTGTGCTCAGCCATAAGATACTCAGAGACGTCTATACTCATAACAGAAGGAAGCTTGGCTACTGATCCAGCTGGCCGCAGACCTCGGTGTCATCCAGGTGGTACTGGTTTTAGGTACATGCAGAATCCAAGAGTTTTGGGGTTAGGAAGGTTTCCACCCAGATTTCAAAAGACCTGAGAAGCAAGGAAATGTGCCCTTGAAAGGGCAATGCATGAAGCTGTGAGTGAAGCCAAAGTGCAGTGGAGACCCCAGCATCTGAGGAAAGCCACAAGGGGTGAGCAAAGTTGGCCCAAGAGAGAAGCCAGAGGGCTATAACTGATAGGTCTCCCACTACCTCAGCGGCTATTATGTATAGTAGCTGCCCTCTTCCTATCATGCCTTGCCCCCCTCCCCTTGTGTGACATCATGCCAAGATGGGTGCTCCCACCAAAGAATAAACCCTTCTTCCCAGTATGCCCGTTCCCACCTAGAAAGTAACCTAATACTCGCTCACCTCCTACCACCTAGTGACATCACCAGCTCCTCCATTCCCTAGTCACTACCTCACTCAACCCCACCTCAGCCCCTACAAACCCCACCCCAGTCTCTATAAAAGACTCTCCCTGCCCAGGCCATATTGCTTGTCTCTCCTTTGTTCAGAGACAGCCCGGCAGATCTACTCCCCTAATAAAGGCTTGTTGTGGCCTGGTCTGGTCTTGGTCTTTGGCCCTTTTACCTGACAATAACCACTGGCAGTGCCATGGGGGCCGGGCTACCCATGCCCCTTTAGAGTTCACATTTCACAACTTGCTCTGGGTGCTGGACATGGAACTATCAGATTTAATGTTTGCCCTGCTGAGTTTCTGCTTGCCTTCCATTCTTTTCTTTCCCCCTATTTCTCCCTCCTGGAATGCAAATGTTTACCCTGTTCTTCTGTATGACAGTAGTGTTTAACTTTCTTTTTTATTTTTATAGGGGCTTAAAGAAAAGAGTTTGCCTTAAATCTCAGACGAGACTTTAGACTTAAAACTTTTCAGCAGTACTGAAACTGTTAGGTATCTGTTAGATTTTGGCAACTCTTAGAGATGGTCTAAACAAATTTTGCATAAAGAGATATACATGAGTCTTTCTGGGGCGGGGTGGAATGTTATGGTTTATATCTAGATGTCCCTCAAAGCTTCATGTGCTCATATGTGGGGCTTTGGGGAGATGAGTGGATCATGAGGGCATGATCCTCATCAGCAGACTGAGTTTATAACTAAATGTGATGTTGAGAGGTGAGGCCTGGTCAGAGGAGGTGGGTCACTGGGGGCATGGTCTGGAAGAGTCTGTCTCTGATAAGGGAGGCCTCTCCCTTATCTCTCTCTGATTTCTGCCTGCCTTGCCATAAGCTTTCTCCTCTGCCATGCCAAACTAACTTGGAGCCAACTGACTATGGACTGAAACATCAAAATAAATCTTTCCTCCCTTAATTTATGGGTGTGGAGGTCAGGGATTTAGCTCAGTGGCACTCCGCCTGCCTTGCAAGTGCAAGGTCCTGAGTTTGATCCCCAGTACACACACACACACACACACACACACACACACACACACAGACACACACACACACACACACAATTTGTAGGTGTTGGGTATCGTGTCACAGAAATGAGAAAGTAACTAAGACACCATGTCATATAATTTTTTTTTGGTACTTGGGATTGAACTTGGGATCTTGTGCTTGCAAGGGAGGCGGTGGAACCACTGAGCTAAATCCCTGGCCCATGTCATATAATCTTAAAGAACTACTTATATACATACACATGGATAAGTGCTTGTAAACCCAGGAAATTTGAGTAAGCTCTGTAGATTGTACCAATGTCCATTTCTTACTTTTTTGATACTGTTATATAAAATGTCACTATGGGAGGAGGCTGGGTAAAGGATTTACAGAATTTCCCTCCATCTGTAAGCCTGTAATAATTTTAAAATAAAAATTACAATAAAACAAGTCTGAAAGGTTTTAGTCATCATGATAATGTTCATTATTTAATCACTAATTGTAAATAGAAACCTGAATCAGATGGTGTGAAGATGACACAGCCTCTATGAAAGAGGAAGATAAGGCAAAATAAACTAATGTATTGGTGCCTATTCCAAGTGATCAGGAACCAAGACAGAAGTGAGCAATTGGATAGCATTCATAATACTTTCATTGTGACCACTTAAGACATTTTCCAGGATAAGGACATGATTAATACAAAATACTACATGAACCTGAGACTGCTTTTGAAAAGGTATAAATATGAATAAACCTCATTTTGGGCTCCTGTTAAAAACTCAGAGACAACAATCTTTTAGAGATCAAATAAATCTTAAGTGTCTCCTAAGTTAATAAAAGACAATTCCATGAAAATAGTTTTTATCTACAGAGAATAAAGCTCTTGGTATCATCCAAAGCACCTGGAAGTACTGAGGACATATAAACTGGCACACGAATCAAAAGTTTTATACAGGAGGAAAAATTCTTTTATTTTACAAGTTATACATTTATGTCACCAGAGTATGACTGACTACTTCCTTATAGCGTTGAATATTCCAATGCTCCCTCTCTCCAGGATAAAAAATTTTAAAAAGAAAATGTGTTTAAAAATCTTTAATACTTAACTTTTCTTCTTTTGCCAGTTCTTGTTTTCCTTTGGCATCTGTTGCTGCTTTCAGTAGAGAGCCTCTTGCTGCTCTGCAAGATCGAGTTTCTACAGTGCTAGTGCCTACACCTGGGGCAAGTTCAAACATCCACTGAGCTCGGAACATCTGGAGTTGTGCCTAAGAGCAGAAAAGTATTTCAGGACTTACCAAGAAGGGCAGCTAAACTCTGGGACAGATTATAAATGTATCCAACATGCATATTCTTGTTATCCTAAATCAAGAAAACAGCCTTTTAAATTACTGAATATTAAACATTTATAATAATTTTCTATTTAAAACTTGAAGAATAAAAATTGGCCCATAGTAACTATTTATACAGCAAAAGTATAATGATATTGGAGAACCATGTTTTAACTAGTATTAAAAGTGACCTAGGGACTAAACAGCTCCTCATAATTTGTTAATGAGTACATCATCTAAGCAGACATTAAAAGTGCTGCTTTTTAAAAGTTCTGAGGGCAGCCTTAAGTCTTTTTTTTAAATCAACATTCTGTATTTGAAAAAGGAAATATTTTTCTCTAACAGGTATCATTTCAAAAATGTAAAACAGCAAAGTGCTCTATGTGATGGACTCTGAAGGGTTGCTCACATTCCTTTTTGAGAAAAAAGAACTTGTCAGAACAAATTCTGAAGCAGTAAAAACAGCCTTTTGAATATTGCCTCAGAATGATCATACTGCCTTCACTATCACCACCCAACCACTGACTGAGGGCTGATAAAGGCCTGGCTCTCTTGCAACTCAGGCCAGCTCTGACAGGGTATTCCATCTTCAGAACCCCCACAGGACTAGGGAAGTCCATTAAGACTACATTGCAGCTGAACTTTTTACTCTAGCCCTCGGTCCAGTCTACTTCCCTCCCTACTATGGGCATGGATCCCAGGAGTGTACCT
This sequence comes from Heterocephalus glaber, assembly GCF_000247695.1. The sequence continues at coordinate 295,297 of NW_004624850.1, read as the reverse complement.
CAGTAAGCCTCCTGCTGGGGGATGTGTACTTTCCTCAGAGGAACCCAAGCTGGGATAACCCTTCTCCTAAAGAGGGCCACTGCTAATAGCACTGTGTATATTCTCCTTGGCTTCCTTTTTTGAAAAAAAGAATATACAAAATATGTTATAAAAATGTTTTCAATTTCTTAGCTAAAACTGTCCTTCAAAACCACTGAACTCTCCATCTTCTTACAGCTAAAATTGGAGGGACTTGTGGCAAAGAAATATCAGACTTCTAGATGACTTAAACTAGTAGAGAGGTCTTGGAGCCCTGGTTACAATCACTATTCCAGTCCCTTAAAAGCAGAGTCTCGACATGGCTCTTTTCCCAATTGGCCTTTCCATTCTAGTGCTCATGCTTTGGTTGTTCATGCTTTAATCTCTTGAAAAAATGTGTTTCTTCTTATTTTTTTTTGGTACCGGGGATCAAACTCAGGACTTTGTACTTGCGAGGCAGGCGGCAGTATCACTGAGCTAAATCCCCAGCCCAAAAACTTGTTTATTCTTGTCAAAAGGCTGCCAAATTCCAAGTGATCATGCAGATATAAGCAATGACAAATGTGTCAGACTCTTTTTACCAGGATCCACTAGACTGACCCTGTAAAGGGAGTTCAGAACTGCTAAAACCCAACGTGACTTCTGTCCAAGGCCACTTAGATTAGCTCTCTGGAGAAGGCCCCTGATTGGGGTCTCCTCTACACCTTCTCAGCTCAAAGCAGCTAGATTGAAACTATACCCATTCTCCCCTAAAGCAGTTAGGGATAGCTCTTCAGGGAGGGGGACATTATAGGCAGCTAAATTAGACAGAAATTAGTAGGCAGTCAGACAGGGACATGCCCTAAAGGAAGTCAGTACAGAAGATAAGAACACGGCCAGGATCATCTGCTTCACAAGGGTAAGGTCTCGTACCACACACACACACACACACACACACACACACACATACACACACACACACACACACAAAGAAGGTAACACTTCAAAACTGGCTGGAGGCACATCTGAAGAAGGCATGACACCAAGATAAGAGTCACAATGACCATACTTGCATACTCTCTTAAGGAATAAAAGGAAATTTGAGATTATACAGTAATTAGCACCACTCAGTCCTTTAAGTATAGATACTGCATGCATCAGGCACCTGATGGGTAACCAGAACACCTGGACCTATCCCTTCCCCCAAGCTTCCTGTTTTAGAAGTCATAAATAAGCCAAGGTTAATGGTATCAGCCATGTACCCTTGCTACATGCCCTGCTTCCCTATTATACTTATAATCTTACTGGCTGATTATAGTCTGACCCACACTGTGACTTTGCTATATAAATTACCCCTCACGAAGGTCCTCAGTGGCAACCCACTTGGCACCCCTCCTGACTCTCAGGAGCTATTTCATACATTTAACCCTTTCCTACTCTTCAAAACAAAAACCGATTTCCTCTAAATCCTAGTACACTACTTTGGTTCCCACACTTATGTTTATCATGTTACACACAACTAGGACCTATAAAATCTTTAGTAACATTCAATGTCTACTAAAAAATATACTGTAATAAACATACTATAAACCATATAAATTCAATTATTAGTTCACTTAACTAATAAAATTGAATTTCCCTATTTCAATGCACAAAGACTTACCTCAACTGTAGAGTATTTTACTGTATGAACACATCATTACTTAACACAAGGAACGGGTATGTAGGTTGTATGACACTTTTTCATACAAACAATGCTATAGTAAACATCTCTGTACATACAAATTTACTCATTTTCTCCAATATTCATATTCTCATTATTAGGGTTAATTTCCTAAAAGTAGAATTGCTTTGTGAAAAGGAATACATGCTTTTAATTTTTACTCATATTGCCAATCTGCCTCTCAGAAATGTTGTGGCAGTTTACACTTTCATGTATATGGCATTAGCATTCTCACAACCCAAAGAGCAATATTACTCACCAAAGTGATTATATTATTATTATTATTATTATTGTTTTTTGAGACAGGGTCTCATTTTGTAGTTTAGGCTGGCTTCAAACTCACTACGTAGCCCAGGCTGGCCTTGAACTCATGGCAATCCTCCTGCCTCAGCCTCCCAAGTACTGAGATTACATTATTATTAATGCTAATTTTCTCTTCAAATATTTAAGTCATTCATATTTTTCCATTTACAGTCCACATCTTTCCATCTTGTGTCCTTCTAATTTATATGAGCTATTTATATACTGAGGCTATGTGTTATGGCTTGTATCTCGATGTCCCCTCAAAGGCTCACACAGTCATGGGTGGCTGTCATGGAGGTGGCTAGATCAAGGGTTTGTGAATGTGGATTAAAGGAGTGATAATTGGACTAGTCCACTGATTGGTTAGCATTGTTCTAGGTGTGGATAATGGAAAGCCCCACCCTGGGTGTGGGTTGCCACAACCATTAGGCTTATAGCCTGAATGGAATAAAAGGGAAAGATGGACAGCAGGCTGCTGCTGTTTTCTGCCTTCCTCCCTTTGCCTGCCATACCTTGGATTATTTCTTCTGTGATGCCCCTCTACCATGCTGCCCTGCTTTGGAGCCAGCTGACTGGAGAGAAACAAACTGTGAGCTGAAATAAACCTTCCCTCTTTTAACTTGTGGGTATCAGGTATTTTGTCTTAGAATAGAGAAAAGTCACTAAGATACTATCAATCCTCTGCCCATATGTGGTAAACAGTTGTTTCAGCTATTTTTTAAACATTATTTCTGATATCTACACTCTTTAATAGGTCAAACTTGTTAATCTATTTTCTACAGTCTATGAGTTTTGAGTTATGCTTAAGCCTTATTTTGAAATGGCCATGTATTGAATTACATAGCAATTACTAATATTCCTTTTTATGGGAAACAAAAATCTGTGACATAATTTAAGTATTCTATAAGCAGTAAGAAAATACAGCTAAATTCAGTGCGAACAACAGGAACCTACAAGTCTATAATTATGGCCAATTTCTGTTTATATATGGGAAGGAATGGAGTTAGAGTTCAACTTATAATTGAAAATACAAGCCTGCAGGTCTGTTTCAGCAGGGCTTTCATTCTCATGGTCATCTCCTGCTCTGGCAGTATCAGAATGACAATCTTCCTCAGCTTCTGCCTGGGGAAAAAAATCAAAATAACATTAGGAATATGCAAACACCAGTTTTGCTCTGTAATCTAATCTACTCACAGTTACTTACTATTTAGTACCATAATATCAAGTTTGTAGAACCACTTCAGTAGGAAGGTTATAGGGTGCTTTTGGGACCTTGCCATTTATTTCCAAAGGAAAATGAGTCTGAAAAGCATATTCTATACTCTAAACCAGAGCAGTAACATCACTGTGAATCTTAACATTTTGTTCCCCCAAATTTAACAATTCTGTCCATCCAAAAACCAATCTAATTATTATACATAAAATAATACAAGTTCATTATCCATGATTTGATATGATTAATGTAACTGTGTAAATGAAGCTGATTCTGCTACCAATATACTGTATATCAAACTATTAACTGACAATTTATAGTAAAATTATTTTCAGTTTTTTCTTCTTAGAACATCTTTGTTTTCCTGTTGGTTCTATAAAAAAACCAAGTGTATTTTGTTTTAACTTTTTTTTTTTTTTTTTGTGGTACCGGGGATCAAACTTGGACCTTGCACTTTGGAGGCAGGCAGGCGGCAGAACCACTGAGCTAAATCACCAGCCTTGTTTTAACTTTTTATGAGAAAAATATTTAAACACGTTGAAAAGTAAAGAGAATCCACTGTAATTAATCCTAAGTAATCATAACTCAATTTCAGTAATTACCAATGTAAATAAAAATTCTATATCAAACAGCAACTCACAGTATTATTTTTTAATATGTCATATAGGAAAAATATACTGTATTTTACAATTTGTGAGATCAAGATTCCGGTCAGGTCTACACACAACAGTTAGTTGCTGTGTCAGTTCTTGTGATGTCACTCTTTTTTGTCTTATAACTTGTGATGAAATCGAATAATTTTTCTATAAGGAATAAATTTTGCTAAGGTGTCAGTAAAAGTGTGCCTTTGCCTCTTACATAAATTGTGGCTAGATCTAGAGAGATGCTAGTAATCTTATAATCTTAGTTAAATTCTAGTAAGATTTTTATTTTCCTTTCTTGAGTACTTCATAGGTAATGTTGGATTTGTCATCAGAAGGGAAATGTTCTAAAATGCAGCTGACAAAGCACTGTGGGAGATGTCCCAAACACAACTGTTTCAGTCCAACTGAGGCAAAAACCTAACTCAAGTCATTAGAATGTCCATAACCTTTAAGTTCCAAACCAGTACACTATGTTTCAGGACAATGAAATACAAGATGCTTTTCTCTAGATATCGTTTTGACTAGTAAAGTTCAATAATAGTAGTCAGATAAAATTTGATGCTTCAATTTTTTAAATAGCTTAAAATCAACAATTCCACTTTAGTATGTGATTTTAAAAAGTTTGCTTCAAGAAAATAATGCTTAGTTATAGTATGGAGTTCAGTAGTTTTTGTTTGATGGATCACTTAAAAGCCTACAGTCCACAGAAAGGTGCTCCTTCGTTAATAAAAACTGACATTAAATGTGCTTCATCGCTTCTCAGCCTTTTGGCTAAGATCAAGTGTATTAAATGTGCTTCATACAAATTACTTGTTTATTAATATTTTTAATGTTCTAGGAAAATTCATTAAAGACTTGCAACAGTGAATGGTTTTATCAAGAAACCCATTCACTTTTTCTTATAAATTCCATTTCTAGATATTAGGGTGGCTTAAGGTAGACAGAATAAGCTGGACTAAAATGATGTGTGTGGCTTTGGGATTTGGTTAGACCCCGTCCATTTTATTCTTTTATCTCAATAAATGCTTGCTAAATTAAAATGACTCCTACCTTCCAGTTACAGTGAAATGGTGTCTCAGTTTGGTCTGTTAGCTAATAGTTATTAAGCAAACAGGACTTGCTCAACACTTAATGTATTCTGTCCTATGCAGAAATGTAGCAATCACAGAACTGACCTTAAAGGTTTGCTAGAAATAACAACAATAAAGCCAATTTTACCTAGTTCCAAGACGGCAAGTTTTAGCTGTAATTTACTCCCAGGGACAAAATACTTAACACAGATTTTTTAACACAGTAAACACACATGTACTGTACTTGCAATGCATTACAGGCTTGCTTCCTATCTTATCTCTAGCAGCCAGACTCACTGCCAGAGTGCCTTTAACATCTGAAATAGTACCGGGGAAAATGTTTGTCAACAGTAAAGGCTAAATCAATGAAGGAATAAATGAGTGAGTCAGTTAGTGTAAGCTAGGAGCTTCTCCTACTGGTATGATTTTGTATACAGTACAGGTGTTAAAGGGTTGGTTCCCAGTGTGGTGTCACTATTATAGTAATGGGAAACTGACTAATGCATCTACTAAGAATATCACTGTAACAGAAATACGTTAAGACTTAATGTACAGATCCCAGTGAGGAGTTATATTTCTTTCTCTTCTCAAACAAGAGTATGATTTATTAGGAGTTATATTTCTTTCTCTTCTCAGGTAAGAGTATGATTTATTACTGTAAACTCTAAGCACAGCCAATTCGAAAGGACCCAAGTCATGTAGAGTAGCCTTAGTAATTTAACCTTTCAACTTTTCATCTAGCAGTGATGACTAAAATGACTTCGTCTGAAGAGCTTCCACTCCTCTCTCTAGCTGGTGCTCCTGCATCCACTGCTTGCTCTCTCCATCTGAAATGCCACCTTTCTCACTTATCAGCTTCTACTTAACCTTCAAGATTCAGCTCATTTCTGTCAAAAGCATTTTCCACTCCTTTCCATCTTTTGTGTGACTCTAACACTTGCACCGAGACTTTTGTTTCTTTCATTAGAGTTAATGCATAAGAACAGGAAACACATCTTAGTCATCTTTGTAACCAAACATGTTGCTTGTTTTGTAATAAAGGTCCACCTAGACCTCAGCTATCTCCTTAAAAAAAAAAAGAGGTTTTTGTGAAGAGAGTCGGTGAATTCTCTGGTCCCTTTTCTGATGGGATATTTCACAATTAAGTTTATCACAAATCACGTTACAAACATGGTTAGCACTATGCTAGTCCGATAAAACAGGTGTGCAAAAAATTGAATTATCAAATAAAATGTCATGTGATATACATTATACTGATATAAATACTGTATAAGTCAAAGATGAGTAAATAAAAAATCCGTAACAAGACAATATAGTCCATGTCCCCTGTTTCTGTTAGAATAGTCGGCTAACTCAGCATGACATCTTGATTTTAGACAGTATGATCACAGAAACAAGAAATCTGGGATTTATGACATTTGGTCGACATAAATATCACTTGAAACAAGCACTCAGCTCTCAGCTTCACTTTTTTCCTCAACTGAGTTCCATCCAATAAGTATTACCTTTCACTTAGGTAGCAAGTGTTTGGGGGTAGCTTACATCTTCGTTTTACTCTTGTTTCACAGTAAGAATTAATTAAATATAAAAGTTAAGTGCTCAATGCTGGCCTAAGAACTACTTCTGAAAGTTAGAAGCAAAATCAATTGGTGCTTTTTTATAGTGTCCAGACTAGCTACATGAAATATTCAGTCATTTGCTTATTCAATAAGTATCTGAGAGTCTTGTATGAGATAGTTTGGTATTAGTTCATTCTTGATTCACTCAGCCCTCCTTAGCAATTAATTTCTTAGTGTACAATTTACTGGATACCAGAGCAAGGCATAGGCTAAGGACTACACACACTACACTATGGCCTCAGGGAATCTATTCTTTCAGACCCCGAAGCTGAACTCAGTCTCTCCATTTGTACAGCTGAGATATGGCTCAAGCTGTCACTGCTATAAAGTGAGACAGGATCCCTCTAGCCCCATTCCGCGGGAATCACCAGCCAACATCCTACCCTGGGCATTGACGCCTCATGGTCAGGTGCGCCTAAGCACAGGGCTTCTGCAGGGCCTCGCTTTCCAGAAGAGCAATCAACAAGTGTCTCTCTTGGCCAAGATTCCCTCCCTAGAACAGAGGCTAGGACGGCTCCCATTAAACCATGCTCGCTGCTTATGGGGTAAAAAAACAAAACAAACAAACCTTGAGAGGGGCGAGGCCGGCTCAGCGTCCTCAGTAAGCAGAGAAACGGCATTTTTCTCAGCTGTCCTGCAAACCCTGTCTCCCCACATCGGATCCGGCTGGGGTCCAGCAGGAAGCAAGCCTTGGGAGCAGTGAGGACCAGCATCCTCCGCTCCCTCTCCGGCCGAGGCCCTGTGGTCGCGGTGCTCCCCGCTTCCCCAGACCTTCACCGCAGGGCCGGTCCCGCCCGCATCCCGCACCCTGTCCTGCAGGCCCCGGGCTGTCCCCAAGTTACCATGCTTGCGGGCCGGCCTGCCGGGTGGCGGGCTCTCCGCGCCTTCGGCACCACTCCCCGGGGAGGGTGCGGTGTCCGGTGTCTACTCCTGCCCGTCTCCCGCAGCGGGGCTTAGCAGAGTTCTCGGTCGGAGAAGCGCACCAAGCAGCGGCAGTAACTGCGGGCCCGGCGGACAGCAGCCATCTTCGCGAGGCAGGGGGCCGACGCAGGCGGCGGCCCGGGCCTGGAGCTGCAGGAGGGCGCCAGGTGCGCGGAGGCCGAGCGGAGGTAGCTGAAGCGCGGCCCTGCAGGAGACCGGACGCGGCGGCTGAGCTGCGCGCTGCGGGACTGCGCTGGCCACGCCTGGAGCATGCGCGGTGCCGCACTGCACCCCCAGCGTGCAACCTGCGACGGACAGGGCCGGTGGTTCGGGGACCTTTCACTCGATCCCATGTCCGGCCTAGTGAGCCCCGGGGCAGACAGGAGCAGGCGGTACCTCAAAGATATTTCGACCCAAGCTTAGAGCTGGGCCTTGAGCCAAGCCGCCCTCAGGACACTAGAACCGGACGCTCGAGACGGTCGCTACACGGTGTTGGGGATTCTTAAATGCCGCGCCCGGAATGTAGGGGAGCAGCAAAATTCGATGTCACAGGTGGTTATAAAGATTAAATTCAGGCGCACAGGCCCGAAATTGTGGAAAGGACATGCTTGCGTGCGCAGCAAGGGGAGTATGAAAACAGTGAGACGCAAGGAACATCTCACTACAGGGCCCAGGATGCAATGCGGTGGTCCGTGCGGCTCCGGGGCTCGGGAGCCTGAGTCTCGGAGGTAGCGCCCGCGAGGCGCTGTGGGATTTGTAGTCTTCGGATCCACGTAGAGCGCCGGAAATTTATGTGCAGGCCCTGCCCTGTCTTTTAAAGACCAAACACCCGATTTCTTGTCAAGGAATGGCTCTCTGACTTAACATTTTTAATCTTTTTCACCAAAGGTTTTCAAGTTCTGTGGAAGCATACAGGCGTCACAACTTATTACCTTCATTGAGCAAACATCTACCGAATGTCTAAAGTTTCTCCAAGTGCCAGGGACTAATAGTCATCAGGATTCCAAGACCCCACATTCATTTAGAATTTAAATTTCTAATCCATTATTTTATTCTGGAGTTTTTAGAAATTCATTACATTTTCGGCACAGAGCTAAAAGTGGGGGTGTCGGCGAATGAACTGCCGCAAGGTAATCCAAATGCTATATTTTTCATTCTAGGACACCCTTCGGATTGGTTTTTATTTGCACCCTAAATCAGCTACCATAAAAATACTTATATCTTTAATGGAGGCCAACAATTTAATACTCTCTAAAAGAGACTCTAGGATTTAGGTCTTTTAAGGAAAAGTTTCTCCCAATGATCCTTTTAAAATTGGATTTTGCAATTTAAATGGAGGAAAAGAGTTAACTATGGATATATGTGCCTCTGGAATTCTAAAGATCAGCTTTGCAGAGGATGGTTTAAATTGCTTCAGAACAGTCTGCTCATTGACAGTGGGGTTTTTTTGGGTTTTTTTTTGGGGGGGTACCGGGGATCAAACTCAGAATCTTGCACTTTCGAGGCAGGCAGTGGAACCACTGAGCTAAATCCCCGGCCATTGACAGTATTGAATGCTTACTTGAAGTATCCTGGCCCTTTAGCTCTGAAGCTTTCTATTATTCTAGCAAGTAATCAAAAAATAAGCTTAATAAAATAATATTTGAAAAGGTAAGTTGAGTACTCAATACCAAAACATGGCATGCTCCACAGCTACTAACTTTCTATTTTAATCAGGTCCACTGAATCCAATAGTGCTTATTACAGGGCTATATTATATTAGATATTATCATATTATATTTGCAGGCTTTTAATTCTCCCAGGATCAAAAATATTTACCTACTTGCTAGCGCAGTGGACCCTTACTAAATGTAGACCAGGACACTCCCTCTACTTGCCTGGTATACTGGTTTAGACAACTGAATTTTACTGAAACTGTTCATTTTAGTTACTTTAAAAATTGCTTTTTATGGTAGTAAGGCATGATTTTCTAGGCTCCTTGATTCCCTATTCTTTTTACTGATGATTTGCAATTTTTATTTGCCATATAGCTGGGCTGTTATATAGGTAAATACAAAGGTAGATAAGTGTTATATATTTGCCAAGTAGCCAGGGAATCCTTTCCCTTTTGGGAGAGAAAAGGAGCAAGAGAGGAATTCCAGTCTTTGGTAAGATTCTTTCTGGAAAAAAGAACAATGTTCAGTCTTTAGCTTCAGAAAAGAGACGTTTAAAAAACTTGATATGGTGATGAGCTGGGAAATTTAAACTCAGAGAAGGATCCCCAAAGTGTTAAAGGGTTACTGATTTAAGAATTAAAATTGTGTACTTAGGGCAGTGTGACACCTTCACCAGCAGAATGGTGCTGGAAGCTGCAATGTGTGTTGGGTAATTGGTTTAGATAGCTCCCCAGGTGACTGATGCTCCTGAAATGCTTGAGACTCATTGGCTTACAGAAGTAGTGTAAATTTAAACTAGGGACTGGGAAGCAGGTTTGCACCCTCCTTCCCAAAGTGCTTGACAGTCAAGCCTCATAAAGATTTAAGGCCAAATCTATCATATAATTTATGATAAAAGTGTGTTTAAAAGGTAGATGTTCAGTGTCAGATTTCATATAACTAATTACATAGAAAGGACTCTTGTAAGAGGTTATCTAGCCAGTTTCCCACCTGGGTAAGAGTCCAGTCTTTCAAACTTAAGTTGCTAACGATATTAAAAACTCTTAAATGTTCAAATGAACATCTACAGGTTGTGGTTTTATTCTAAAGATGTTTTCTGTTGTACTACAGATAAAATTTGCCATTTTAAACATTATTGATTGTACAATTCAATGACACTGGTAACATCCCCAACGTCATGTAATCTCGGGTACGTTTTTGAAGCCAGGAAATTTTACCTTTCCCTAGGCGCGTGCTAAGTGCTCGGACGTCCCCACCTCCCAGTCTTGGGGGGCGCGGTGGCCCCTGCCAACCTGGGCGGTGGTTGCGCTCAGGGCTCCCAAGCCAAGCTGGACGCTGCAGGGACGCGCTGGGCCGGCGAGGGGAGCTGCAGGGTAATTTTTCCAGGGAGAGCGGCTGGTTGTCCGCTAGAAGCCACCCTGCCTTTTGTTTGTTTTCCTGCCGGAGGCCGGAGTGTGGCCGGCTTCCTGCCGCACTGCCGTGCACCGCTCGGCCCGGGCCCCTCGCCGGAGCTGGCGGGCGTCCCCGCCGGGAGCCCGTGGCTATAACTAGTCGCGATCGCCGAGTCCAGCGCCGCCCCGGTGGCTGCCGAGCTGCTCCCCAGGGGGCGGCCCCGTCAGTGCTCGCCTTGCCGGTGAGTAGGCTCCGGGATCAGGGTGGCGGTCACGCGGTGGGCCGGGCTGGGGCTCCAGGACCCCTGTTCGGTGGCCTCAGCGAGGATCCGGGCACAGGAGGAGGCTGCCAGCCTGTAGTTTTCTGAAGCCGCTGTCGTGTGGGGATCTCCTTCGTGCCATGAAAACTCTGAGCCTGCAGGCTTTAGAAGGGTGTGTTTACCGTGTAGTCCGGTAGAGGGGCAGATCTTAGCCAGCCGAAGCCCCGGGTGTGTGGGGGGGGGGGGGGGGAACGTTGAGGACTCGATCCTAAGAAGGCCCTCGGCTGTCCCGCAGGGATCTGAGCAAGAACCCTTGTACACTTATTGCGACAATGTTTCATGGGCTTTCTTTTCTGCTTTGGATTTCTATCTGCTCTTTATTACTAATCTGAGTGCATGTTTTGGGAAGGATGTTGATTTTCCAGAACAATTGTTTCTTTTGTAATGTTAACCTTTGCGAGTTTGACTTTGACACTAAGATCTTACATAGAAGGTAGTTTAATACATCTTTCTGCAGAAAGAGCATTCATTTCCAGTTACACTTCAATAAAGACTGCTTTGCTAAAGCTGGGCTAAGCCGAGGCCATACCACCCTGAATTTTGAATTCCGGACTGGATTTCTCTAAGGTATTGACGCTTTTTTTTTCTGGCCTGGGGCTCTCTTTATAGTAATAGAAGTTTGAGATACCATTACAGTTTTTATTTTCCAGTGAGCAAGGGTGTCCCTCTATAGTGAATGAGCCATGGCTGAATATAAGATTTAAATGAGCTTAAAATTTGTGTAGTCCACTTATAAGAGAAGTATTTGTGCCTTAACCATATGCTTAACTGTGCTAGAAATTAATATATGCATAAATATGCACGTTTGAAATAGTTTCTGAACAAAGAGCAACAATTTGGTAAAGAATCTTTAAGGCCTTCCTATCTGAGGACCAAGAATTGTAAAATCATAGGAAGCAGGTGTAGAAATGAGAGCAGTGCTGTTTTTTTTTTTAATTTAAAATGACATTCTGTGACATTCCTCACCCCGAAGGCCCAGCTTTACAGCAACCCTGTGCATTTTGTTTCTACCTTCCTGCTTTGACTCTTGTCCCTTTCTTCAAAGTCAGGCTGGTCTGGGTGGGCGGGGGGCAGCCATGTGTCTTCTTGAGCCCAGACATGTGTCTTCATGGAGGGTGTGTTGGAGAAGGGACAGAGCCTGGTGGGCAGACCCCTGCTGTCCTTGCCAAGGGACTCTGCATTTGCAGTAGTCACAAATAAATGGTTTTTCTCACTGAGGTTTCCAGCCTATCGCTTATGTGTAAATAAGTTACCAGAGCTTTTATTTATTGCCTGTTCAACATTTCAAAGCCCTTTTCTATTTGTTTTTATTTTCATTGCTTTTTGAAATTCCTAGGAATGGTGGAAATTATGGCACTCCTGAAGGTTTGGGGTTACCTTTCATCATCTTTTTCCTCATTTTTTATTCGTTGTGTCAGTCATCAAGACCTTTGCCAGCTGTTCAGTATAGATCCTTCCTTCTGTGTGGACTCCAGCCCTTCCTTTCCTTTCCAGCATAGGAACCAGCTTTCACCTGGCCTTGCTGAATGTGTGCTCAAGGATGAATGAACAAGAGTGAATAAGAAGCTTCCCAATCTGGTCTTTTCATCATTCTGTAGCCCAGCCAAGCGTCTCTCCTGCCTTGTAGCCTTTAGCTGCTGTCCATTATCTATGATCTCAAGTGACTCCAGCATGTCTGAAGGTCTTTCACAGTGGGACTAACCCTTCCTATCTAAGTCCTTTGCTCTCTGTGGTTTGACCTTCTTCCTGTCCTGATGAGAAAGCTGGCCTCCTTCCTACTGAAGTGACACTACTCATCTTGTTCTCTCATATCCATCTGTGGAGGAGGAACCTAAGTCCTACTTCTTTTAAATGATTTTCCCTACTCATTTCCCTTCTCTTTCTTTAAAGTCTTGAGATACTTGTTAGCCCTTCACTATATTGCCTGCATTGATCTCTACCTGGTTTCGGTTATTTTAAGCCTCTTTAAGGAATGAGCCATATTTTATCCATAGTAATGTGGTATTATGGGCTTTGGAGTCAGGCAGTGTTGTGTCAGGGTTGAACTCCACTTATTAGTCACACGACCTTGTGGAATTCTTTCAGCCTTACTGTTCACACATGTAAAATAGGGAAAATGCTTTCCTCAGTCAGTGGTGGTGTAAAGGTGTTTACAGTGTCTACTCAGTAACTGCTGTCACCTCACAGAATTCTGCTCAATGACTAGCAGTGTGCTGAACATGTAGCATGGACAATATTTCGTAAATGTTTGTGGATTGACTTGTAATAGACCACAAGTCATGGTTTAGCCTTGAGGCCCAGAGGACCAGGGTAGCTATCTCATGAATCCTTAGTATTATCCTTCCCTTACCGAAAATGTCTGGAGCATAAGTTATTCCTGGCTACAGCTTTGCTTCTGGGATCTGTTGCTATTTTTCCATCTGAACCTTGCCAGAAACATTTCTGCCTTTAAAAATTTTTTTCACTGCTGCTCTTGCTGCAAGCTCTTCATCTCATTTTGCCAGATCTTGCTGAGCTAAAGATGTACCTGGCCCTTCTATTTTTGGGGGGGTGTTTTTTTTTTTTGGTACCAGGGATTGAACTTGGGACCTTGCACTTGTGAGGCAGGTGTTAGCTCTTCTATTGAAGTTTGTCCTTAGACAATATGTTTTCTGCTTGTGAGTGTGCATAATGTAGGACAAGATACCTAGTGGCTTCTTGGTAGACTTCTGGGTACAGTGACCCTTTATATGCTATTCAAATACCAATGAATAGTATCTCACTTAATTGTTGCTTCCTTCATCAGGATTCTTTGATGACTCTAATGTTTTGAGAAGGGCCTATGACTAGAGATTGTGAAGCTTCTAATAGGCCTCTCAGTTTATGGTTGATGTGGTTGACTGGGAGAATGCACAAACAGAGGTGTGTGCTGGATGACTTACACACATTTGGAGATCATAGTGTAATCATGTCCTAGTTGTTGTGCTTACCTTGGTAATACAATTTTAGCTTCCTTATCAAAATGTGTGTGTTCTAGAAAATTACTTTTTGAAACAAATTTGGTGAAGGAAATAATTTTCTGAGGCAAACTGCATTAAAATTCTAAGAAAATTTGCCAGGAGGAAAATCGGAAGCTGAAAAAGTAGTAAAAGGAGCAGCTCAGCTTCAGGTAACTGAGGTTGGTATGGGCATCCATACTTAGCCTCTGCTCCTCCCAACCTACTGTCTGATGGTAGAAAAATAGTCAACAAGCAGCTTCTATTCCTGATTGCTGTGCAAGGAAACGGAAATGTCCTTGCACATTAAGTGCCTGGCTCACTGTGCCCTGAAGGTTGGAATCTTCAGAAGAAGAGTGTGCATGGTGATGGGGAGCTCCGTGCAGCCTGCAGTCACATCTCGTGTGTGTTGACTTGTGAAGTTGTACATAGCCTCTGGATTAGGAGAATATTCATATGTTTTTTACCAAAGGAGAAGCAAGCATTTGATAAGACTTTTTTTTTGTTTGGTACCGGGGATCAAACTCAGGTCCTTGCACTTTCGGGGCAGGCGGTGGAACCACTGAGCTAAATCCCTGGCCCTTGATAAGACTTTTAATAGACTAAAATATGTGTTTTATTCACATATTTAAAAAAATATGCTCTTCTGAATATAACAAGGGTCCTATTCTTATTAATTGAGTCTGTGGACTGTGTCTGTAAAGTGAGGCTGTTGGATGATCATTAAGTTTTCTTACAGGAAAAAAATACTTCTGAATCTATAATCTGAAGTTTCCTCAACATTTTGCTTTGAACTTAGATTCCACTGAATTTAACATTTAAATCTATCCTAATTAGCATTTGGTTATGTATTATCATACTTTAATTTATTTTAAAGTTTTAAGTTTGTCATCCTAACTCAGTTTTTTGGAAATAAAAAGACCACAATAGTGCCTCACATTTTGTTTAGTGCTTTTCCCTTATGATGGGGCCCTTTAGTGGCCACTTACTTCATTAATCTACAGTAATGACTGAGCGCCTTGATGACTACACATTTGGGGGTGGGGGCTGGGCAGGGTCTCCCTATGCAGTTCAGGCTGACCTTGAACTCACTATGTAGCTCAGGCTGGCCTGAAACTTTCAGTGATCCTCCTGCCTCACCCTCCTGCGTGCTGGAATAACAGGCATGCGCCACGCCCGGCCCATGACTACACATTTTTGAGGCTGTGTAAGATTAGCATAAGACATCTTTTACCTTTGTGTAGGCATTGCATGATAAGTTGCTGATAATGTGTGACTGCCCTTGCGACTACTTTAAAAGATAATGTCCCAGAACTAAAAAGATTATGATGGTGTAATGTCCAAATACTTACTTGAAAATATCATAAAACTTACTATAGGTTGAACATCTAATCCCCAAATCCAAAATCTGAAATGCTGTAAAAACTACAACTTTTTAGGCATCAACAGGACAGCTCAAATGGAAAATTCCACACTTGACCTTATATGATGTGCTACAGTTAAGATGCTCTACACTGAGAAAGTTACCTAAAATTACCCATCACACTATTCATGGCCCGTGTGTGTGAAGCATAAACGATTCTGTTAGGCGCAGGTCCCATCCCCAAGATACTACATGTGCATGTAAATCTTACAAAATCCAAAAAGAAAAAAATTCAAATATTGAAATACTTTTGTTCCCCAGCATGTTGAATAAGGGATATTCAACCTGCATCTTCCTGAACTTGTAGTTCCCAGAAGTTAATAGTTTTGTCCTCTTAGATATTGTCTTTGGTTTAAAAGTGAATTTAATAGAGAATGATTTAACTAAGACAAAGTTGAGTGAGAAGAAAGCAAGATATATGTGCTTTTCCTTATTTTAGCTGTTGAAAAACCAGTGCTTTCCCAAATTAAAGTTTTTAGAAAACTCATACTTTTGGTGCCTTAGACCCAATGCAGTTGCCCAATTTTGCGAACAAGGAACAAGTGAGGATGGACATGGAAGTAGTCTTCGTGGTGCAGGAGCATCACCTATAATCAGAATTACCTTTTACATGTGCATAAGTTGTTCATTCATTCATTCATTGATTCCTTTATTCAAAACATCTCTATTATGAGCACCTATGTTTTGTGCCAGCTCTATGACCCGTGCTCTTAAAAGTACTGGAAATACAGTTGTAAACATAGCAGAATTTCTGCTTCACAGGGCTTATATTCTAGGGGCAAATACACTTTGCTTATGTGACCCTGTAGCCTACAAGGAGGGTTACATGAAGATTGCTAATGTGCAAAGTCAGGCATGGAGGCACACAACTGTAATACCAGCACTCAGAAGGCTAAGGCAGGAGGATTGCCATAAGTTTGAGGCCAACCTGAGCTACATAGTAAGTTCAAGACCAGTCTGTACTATGTAGCAAGACCCTGACTCAAAAATCCTATAGAAGTAGTAGTAGTAGTAATGATAATAATAATAATAATAATAAAAACGCAAAGTGTATCTACTTATAAGGGATTTTCTGTTTCAGGGGTTGACAAACTATGGCCTGTGTACCAAAGCCTTCCTGCTGCCTGTTTTTGTTTTTTGTTTGTTTCTTTGTTTTTTTGGTACCAGGGATCGAACTCAGGTCCTTCTGCTTGTGAGTCAGGCGGTGGAACCATTGATCTAAATCCCCAGCCCCAACTGCCTGTTTTTGTGAATAAAGTCCTGTTGGTGAACAGCCCCGGCCTTTTATTTACGTAGTGTTTGTAGCTGCTTCCATGCCGCAGCAGCAGAGTGGAGTGATGGTGACAGAGATGTATCGACCTCAGCCTGAAACAGTTGTACTCCTTCACAGAAAAAGTGTGCTGACCACTGTTCTGTTTGATTTTTATATTAAGTCACTATTTCTTCCTAATATATTTTGTTGATTTGTTTGTTAAATACGGTAGTAAAGCATCTTCTACTCAAATGCACTCCCTAGTTAAATGTGCCATAATACTCTCTGTGTACAGCTTGAATACATGATTCATCTTTTGCTCTCTCCCCTCTTCTCCTGCACCCCCAAAACACATGCAGTCAGCCAAGCAATTGGGTGGGACTGTTGCACCCACCACCATCTCATTAAGCTGGGAGACTCTCCCTGTAGCTCATCCACAGCTTCACACAAGTCAGGGTGAGGTTACTTTTCTCCAGCTCTTGGACATTTTGTTCTTTCTTCTGTTTTTCATAGTCCACAGTGGCCACTTACGTGTTCTAGCTCAGAAATCATGTGCAAGTGATTGAAACCTTTTTAAAGGGTTAGGCCACAAGAACCTGGCACTGTAGCAGAAGCAGTGGGGCTGTGTGCACCTTCTCATGAGATTAGATCCTGGTGCGTGAAAAGGTCTTTTCTCAAAAGCTTGAGATTCAAAGAGGAGAGGAGGCTAAAAGCAATTTCTAGAGCATTAAAGACAGCTTACTAGATAACTCCATTCCTCCTATCATCAAAGCTATGCAATAGCTGAAAACATTTTAAATATATTCCTTCATCAAAGTGAAAACAATGCAAGTTCCACATAAAGAAGGTTCTTCTGATCTTATAGCTGCTATTCCCAGTGCTGAAAAAAAAAAGTGATTTGTTTGCTGCAAAAAGAGATTTGTTTGCTAAAATGTATATAGATAGAAGAATTAGGCCCTAGGGAGGAAAATATAAACTACATATACTATTTATAGTACACTTTAAAAGAAATTAATAGTACTGTGTTAACTTTCCATTGCTATGACAACATACCTGAGAATAACAGTTCAAAGAGGGAAAGGTTTATTTGGCTGACGGTTTTAGGAGTTTCACTCCATGGCTGGCTGGCTCCAGCGCTGAAGGCGTGGCAGAGGACAGCTGTTTACCTTTTTGGCAACCAGGAAGCAGGTCATGAAAGAGCCAGAGAGGAAGGGGCCAGAGTAAGATATAGACCAAAAAGATATGGCCCGTTCTCCTTCAACACCTTCTGATTTTCTGTCATTTCCCATCCAATTATATCTTCAAATAATCAGTTATCCTCAAATTATCAATGTCATCAAACTATGACTGTCAATGGATTTATCAACTGATGAAGTTAGACCCTTCAGTATCCAGTCACTTCCAAAAGCCCATCAGCTAGCCACCAGACGCCCAGCATATGGCCTTTAGAGGGCATTTCAGATCCAAACTGTAAGTATTAACTTCTTCTTATAAAGTTATCACACATTTGAACCTAGAATTTGAAGTAAAATGTTAAGCCTCTAAAGGTAAAATGAAATTCAGAAGTACCATGAAAAGGGTCATATAGTGATTTTGTATATAACCTACGTTTTCTATGAGGACAGATAAAAGTAATGGAATCTTTTCAGTTTAAAATGATTAAAGCTAAGGGAGATGTGCTCCTCCTGTGGGTCTGAAGACTGTAAATGCTATTAAACCATAGCTCTTGGAGAATCTTGTTTTCACATTGTTTTGCATCTTTGATCTTTTCTTTTATTGGTACATTTTAGGAATACAATATAATGACATTCATCATTGGAAATTTGCACCTTTACATAATCTCTCTTGGTTTTGTTTTTTTTTTTTTGGCACCGAGGATTGAACTCGGGTCCTTGTGCTTGTGAGGCAGGCAGCAGAACCACTGAGCTAAATCCCCAGCCCTCTTGGTTCTTATTTTTTCCCCATTCCCCTGCCCTCC
>NW_004624850.1:179088-273264 GCF_000247695.1 Heterocephalus glaber | reverse complement strand
AAGAGTTTAAAGCGTGAGTAGTGGTAGCAGTTCCTCTCTAAATGTTTTGTTGAATTCAACAGTGAAGACATCAGGACGCAAGCTTTTCTTAGTTGGTAAGTTTTTAACTACATTTTCTAGTTCATTGATTGATATTGGGTTGTTTAGAATTTTTAGATTTTCTTCATTCAACTTTGGTAATTCATACGTATCTAGGAATCTGTCCATTTCTTCTGTGTTTTCCATCTTATTGACATACAGGTTCTCGAAGTAGGTGTTGTTGATCTTCTGGATTTCTGCTGGGTCTATTGTAATTTCATCCTTTTCATTCCTAATTCCATGGATTTGGGCCTTTTCTTTCCTTTTTCTGATAAGGTTGTCTAAAGGTTTGTCAATTTTGTTTATTCTTTCGAAGAACCAACTCTTGGCTTCATTGATTTTTTTGTATCATTCTCTTAGTTTCTATTGCATTGATTTCTCCTGTGATCTTTATAATTTCCTCCCTTATAGGAGCTTTGGGGTTGTCCTGGTCTTCTTTTTCTAGAAGCTTGAGGTTTAGCTTCAGATTGTTTAATTGGGTTTGCTCTGTTTTCCTAAATGAGTATTCACCACTATGAATTTCCCTCTTAAGACTGCTTTCATTGTGTCCCATAGATTCCGATATGTTGTATTGCCATGGTCATTTAATTGTAGGTACTGTCTGATTTCTTCTTTAGTTACCTCTGTGACCCATTGGGTACTCAGAAGTGTGTTGTTCAATTTCCATGTGTTTATGAAATTTTTGCAGTTTCTTTTGCTATTGATCTCCAATTTGATAACACTGTGGTCTGATATTATACAAGCGATAACTTCAGTTCCTTTGCACTTATTTAAACATGTTCTATGAGTGAGTATGTGGTCTATTTTGGAGAACGACCCATGTGCAGTTGAAAAGAATGTATATTCTGATTTTTGTGGGATGGAACACTCTTTGTTCAAGAGTTTGATTGAGTTCTAGTATTGTATTACTTATTTTTTGTCTAGTTGATCTATCTGTTTGTGACAGTGAGGTATTGAGCTCCCCCACTACAATTGTATTAGTGCATATATGACTTTTCATGTCTGTTAGTATTTGTTTTATATAGTTGGGTGCACTAGTATTTGGTGCATAGATATTTATGATTGTCATCTCTCCCTCTTGGATTGTTCCTTTACAAGGATGTAGTGTCCTTCTTTGTCTTTCTTAATCAGTGTTGGTTTAAAATCTACTTGATCTACAAAGAGGATAGCTACTCCTGCTTTTTGGGGGGTTCCTGTCGCATGGAGCATTGTTTTCCACCCTTTAACTTTCAGTCTATGAGTTTCATTTTGAATTAAGTGTGTTTCTTGTATGCAGCATATTGTTGGATTTTGCTTCTTGACCCATTCTGCCAGTCTATTTCTTTTGATTGGTGAATTGAGACCATTAACATTGATGGTTAATTGGGCTCCAATTTTCATGCAAGGTGAGATTCCCTTTATGACTGCCACCTGCTATGTGACAGGGCTACACATATTCCACAAGTTCATAAAGCATGAGTTAGGAAAATGGTCCTATTGCCAAAACTTCCAAATTGAGAGGTAGCAACAAAGAGGGGTATTGATTCCCCATTTCTTACAATCTCCAGGTCAGGCCACTGTAGTTTGTTGAACAGGTGATGTAGATATGAGAACAGTCTTATCTCCAGCAGCAGTAATCAGAGAATTTGCAGAAACTGGGGTTAAATGCCAGCTGTAGGTTTGTAGGATTATTCTGGAAAAGCATCTGCCTAATGTGGGGACTGTAGAGGATCAAGGGAAGTTGGATTTGCAAACACCTTGGGGAGAAGAGGGAAGCCCCAGTTCCAGCTAGCTAGTTGTCCAGCAATCCCTTGGTGAAACCTAGGGCCATTTTTGGACATTCCTTTTTGTACCACCAAGAGTTTTGTATCATGTTTATATCAATATGTTCTTTCCAAATGGAATACACAAAGGTGGATTAAAAGTTAACCTTACCCTAATAGAAAATTACTTCTCATTTTACTTCTATTTTAGTCTTCATAAGTATGCTAACAATGAAGGTCTATTATTTTCTGTAAAGAATTTTATATTTTATTTCCTTGTTACTGTAGTAGGAGCTAGAATGCTTTCAGCTATACTTGATAGCCTAATAGTGACTCCTGCAACAAAGATCTTTACTTAGGTCATCTAACAAGAAATCAAAGGGAGCTATTTTCAGAGATCATGCAGCAGCCCTGCTGATGGCATGAAGGACTTAGCCTCTTTCCTTCTATTTAACCACCCTCAGCAGATGTCTCATAGTCATCAGAAGGCTTCCTGGGCCCTAAATAACACAGCTTTGCACAACCAGGCAGAAACACAGAGCAGCTTCTTGTCAACTGCCGTTACCAGGGACTAGATTCCTTCTTGGAAGCCTTTCTCTTCCCTCACATCTTATTTCCCTTTTGATCTCTGGAGATCCGTAGTCCTACTCCTCAACAGTTTTTTTGTAGGAAGTGCAATTACTTTGCTTGGCCTGGAGTAGGTGGCTATCATGCCTGAATGTGTTGAATCCTGAATAAAATCAGGATTTTATTCACCATAAACTACACAAGAGGGTAATTTTGCTATTGTGTAGGGTAGCAATGGCATTTGCCATAGTTCCCTTTTTTTTTCTAGTGCATTGTCCATTATCCTGTTGTTTTTCCCAGAGAAATAGTGAGTTTTTGATTTTTACTCTGATTCTGACATGAGTCAACATATTTGGGCCACCACAAAAATGATGAATAACTGAGCAATACTAATCTCCCACATATGTATCTCTATCTGTCTGTCTGTCTGTCTATCTTCTATCTATCTATCTATCTATCTATCTGTCTATCTGTGATCTTGGTAGAATATACTCAGAATTGCGGATTGACTGCTGCTTCGGTTCTCATGGTAATTAGCTAATACTACATTTTTTCAGCATGGGAACTAATTCACTAGTGTGGAGAATAGAAAATTCAGACAGTGGTCATGGTTCGTTGTGATACCACTTTGTATGCTTGAAACAATTATCATGGCTTCCGAAGTCTCCTTTGTCTCAACGAGCCTGTGTTTCCTGAACTGCTATTCTTGTGCTTTCATTTAGGGCCCTCAGTATGTTCATTAATCTCACTTCAAGTTTGGAATCCAGAATTGAACTCTGATTCAGCAGTATTATGGGACTCTCTCATTCCTTGGTCTGTGCCCATGGCCGCTGTGTTGTACAAATCTAATGGGCAACATTCACATTGTGTTCTATGTCAGTAGAGTCCTCTGGAGTTGTGTAGTGTATCAGTCTTGTCTGAATGCTGTGTTTCTAATAAATGCTGCAGCAATATACTATCTCTGGGGGGAAAAGCAACCTTAGGGATATTTGCAGCTGCCTCATATGCATTTCAGTGAAAGGTTTCATATGTACCTCAGATTCAACACCCAGAAAACAACACCCACATCTTGTCACATTATTCAAATAACCCATACTCACACATTCCCTATCCCAAACTGAATCTCCTCCTATATCTCAGATTCACTCAGTCCAGTACATTTGTTCAGGCCTTCATCATATATTACCTGGACAATTGCAGTAGTCCATTTACCAATCTTTTTGCTTGTATTTTCTCTATTGTAGCATCCATTCAGTTCCCAGAGGGATCTTCCTATTGCTGATTCTCTATTACAGACTCTGGAGGGCTCACTTGTGCAGGATAAAAATCAAACTCCTGCATGATACACACACCCCTTCATAATGAGCTCCACCCTTAGTTTCTAGCTATTTCCTGCCATTTCCCTACTGCCTTCCATTGGTTTTATGCTATAGCTCCACCTAGAAAGCTTTGGAAACTGTCCAGGTTTGTTCCCCACTTCTGATCTGCTTCTTGGAATGGAGCTGGGCATCTATAGATGGTAGAAGTTCTTGATGTGATTCTAATGTTCAGATAGGGTAAGAATCACTAGGCTTTTGTCCTTGCCAGCATATCAAGGTCTTGTACCTGCCAACCTTTGTGAAGTTTTCTCCACCAGTAATTCCTTTCTCTCTTCTGCATAATAAAACCTTACTTATTCTTTAATATCTCAATACTGTCTCTTCCTTGAAGGGTTGACTGATTTCTCCCTTCCTCCCAAAGAATTGATTTCTCTCTCAACCATATCTTGTAAGCACTTTTTGCATTTTTCTTGCATGAGTTAGTTGTGAAATATTTAAAGGAAAGATCATTGTGTTATCTTTAATGTGCCCCAAAGACCTTGACTAATGTTTACGCAATAAAATTTGACTAGAATTACACCCTGTCAACCTGACATCAATGCATGAAGAGATACTAGTCTAATCTGTTGTACACTTGTAATATAACTACCCAAAATAACAAGGTATTAGAAAGCATCTATCATGGTATGATAATAGTCAGATCTTGCCAGAATAATGGAATTTTGTTCCTTGACAATATGAAAAATTATAACAAAGAAAAGTTGTTAGACTGATTGTGTGTTGAATGAATGATCCAGTCTATGAAGCTCTTAATTTTTTTACAGATAGTTTTCTCAATATTAATCTACAAAGCCTTGTTCCAGTTATACAATTTAAGTGAATGGGAAATAGTGAGGCACTAGCTATCAAAGAAAGGCTTTTGTTATTAATAATTGGTAGATCTGAGGCAGTAGTAGAATGACACTGTAAAAAAAAAAGGCAGGGCAAGCCTACATGTCAGTATAACTAAGATCATTATTACATTTTGGCCACTACAATTCATCGTGGAGATGAAGTGTGTGAAGATTCAGAGTTAAAGGAATGGAAAATGGGTCCTATGAGGAAAGGTTGTACAATTAAGACAAGAGAAGGGTGAGAGATACACACTTGATTACTGATTTTTATATAATTTTTTTATATAAACAAAAAGCTACACATGGAAAAATAGCTTAAATTAGCATATGCAACTTTTAATTGGACATGAAGAAAAATTTTCTAATTAACTGGATTACAATTTCAAACCTGATCATGTTTGTTCCCTAGTTTAAAAACTTTAATTGACTTCCTATTGTCTCTAGGGCAAAACGAGTATTTTTTTTTTAAATAGAGTCTATAGTTCATTAGATAATTTCTGACAAATCAAAGTTCCAATTTTTTTTTTTGGAAGATGACATACAACAGTGGTTTGGGAGCCTTAATTTGTTAGAAAATAAATTATAGATTATATGGAAATCGTATATGTTCTGTCAAAAATATATGAAGATAAATATGAATAAGAAGAAAAAGAGGTGGAAAGAGATGTGGAGCCAGAATTACTTGTGCTGAGGGCCAGGTGCTCTTTTTATGTTATTTTGAATCCTATAGTCAACAAGATAGTGATCATCAGCAGAAGAAACATGCTGCAAGATAGTGTTCTGTCTTCTGAGCAAGTTAACATTAAACAAATCCACATTTGTGTATCCTCAGCTAAAATAAAATGTTTAATGTACATATCTTTTTAAAGATTCCTTTCCTTTATTATTTTGAGGAGAAATTTTAAAACTTTTAATCTACAATAATTTCAAATTTACAGAAAAGTTGCGAGAGTAGTACAAAGAATACTCATGTACCCACCCTATCTTAGTTTGCTCTGTTCATCAGAGCAGGATATCATAGACTGGGTGTCTTGACAAGCAGACATTTATTTTCTTTGGTTCTGGAGACCGAGAAGTACAGTATAAGATACTTTCAGCAGGATCCAATTTCTGCTGGTGAATGCACTCTCCTTCCATAATAAAAGGCTTTCAGGTGGTCCTCACCTGGCAGAGGGTGGAGGAAGGGGTGTACACAACACTAATCTGTGAGGTCCCTCCCCTTATGCCTTCGTGAAACCTAATAACTTCAGACTCAGTCTCCACATACAGTCACCTTGGGAGTTAAAGCTTCAACCTACAAATCTGAGGGGAGGGAGATACAATTCAGAACATTGTATAACATTTACCCAAATGTACCTATTAACATTTTACCTCCTTGGGCCCTTCACCCTCTATGTATGTGTGCACACACACAAAATATTTGTTCAACCCACCTGAGAATACAGATGACTCACAACTTTACAATAGTTTGACTGCAATTCTTCGGGTTTATGATGGTGCAAAAGTTACGTGCTTTCAGTAGAAACTGTATTTTGAATTTTGAGTTTTGATTTTTTTCCCAGCCTTGCAGTATGTGGCACCATACTGTCTTGATCTTGGGCACCCACGAGAAGCCACAGCTCCCAGTCAGGCTCACAATCAGAGAGTAAAAACTGATCCTCTTCGATGTACTGTATTGCCAGCAATTTTTGGATATTGTGTTTTGACATCCTCTCATGTCCATTTCTATGGGTACACAATTTTTAAATTTTGAATTAGGCTTAGACAGAAAATTTGCACACACAATCGGAGACCTAGAAACTCTACCCAGCTTCCCCTGACATTAACATCTTATATCACTGTAGAATAGTGATCAAAACTAGAAAATTAGCATTGGTACAATATTATTGACTGAGCTACAAATGTTATTCAAATATATCAACTTTTCTGGTAGTACCTTTACTGTCTGGGGATCTTGTCTAGGATTTCACACGACTTTTAGTTCTCATTTCTCATTAACTGCCTCCAGTCTAACAGTACCTCAATCTGTCTTTGTCTTTTATCATCTTGACACTTCTGATGAATACAGGCCACTTGTTTGTAGAATACTACATTCCTTATTTTGGGTCTGTAATGGATACTCTATATTACTGACAAGGATACCACAGAAAGGATGCTGTACCCTTCTCTTTGACTCATGTCCAGGTATATAAAGTCATGTCTTATTAGTAGTGATGATGTTGAACTTCATCACTTGGGCAAGGGGGTTTTTGCTGTATTCTCCCTCTGAAGTTACATCTTTCCCTCTTGAAGTTAATAAATATCTTAGAGATACTTCAAGACTATACAAATAACTTTTTTTCCACTAATTTTTGCATTCATCAGTGAGCCTTGCCTGCAACAAATCTTACTATAGTATTAGCCTAATAGTGAATCTCTTATTTACCTCTTTCCTTCTACATTTATTGATTAGAATTCTGGAAAGAGAAGCTGCATAGATTGGCTTTAAATGGAGACTCCCACATTCTTCCAATCATTTTTGAGACTTCAGATTATTAGTTTGGAAAACATTTTTTTTTTTTTGGAAACCATATTTTTTTTAAAGTACACTTTTATTGTTCTTATTTAAGCATTATATTTGATTGTTTGCCTGAAGGCGTTAAATCACTTAAGTTATACAGTTTCTTTATTTTAGGCAGACTGAATAACACTCTTAATTACATAAATGAAAAAAATCAGTGACTTATTACGAAAATAAAACACAGCTGCCTGTGGTGGTGCCTACCCTTAATCCCAGTGCTTGGGAGGGTGTGGCAGGAGTATTTTAAGGCCCAGGGCAGCCTGGGATACCCAGCAGGTTTAAGGCTAGCCTGGACTATATAGTGAACTTTGCCTCAAAAAAATCAATCAGTCACACTCTGGGTGATATTAAAAGGGACACACTACAGCTTGAAAAACTAGCTGTTTAGCTTCTGAATGTCTAGTAGAAAAGTAATACTGTTGATGCTTAGCTACAAAGAGTTCATGGGACACATGTAGATTCTGAAGAACTTAGTTTTAACATTTTGTGGCTCTGTGTTTACTTTGGTAATTGTAGCTGAAGTCTACAGAATACAGTATATTTAGCACAGATTCTCATAGTTCAGCAGTGTTCATCAACCATAGTTATCATACAGCATTTTCCCAGAATGGCTGGTCAGCAGAAAAGCATTGAATTGGAGCTGATACATTATCTCTAGTTTTATTAAAAAAAAAATTAGAAAAGAGCATCATTTAGATCAGGGGCTGACAGACTTTTTCTGCAAAGGTCCAGATGGTAAGTTCCTTAGACTTTACAGACCATCCAGTGTCACAGACACTCAGCTCTGCTGTCATAGCTGTAGACACTCTGCAAGTGTGTGGGTATGACTCTGCCCAGTCAAACTTTGTAGGAATGTCGGCGGGCTGGGAGTTAGGGTTCACCGACCCCTGATTTAGGTTATAACAATGTACGAAACTCCAAATGTATATAAGCTTTTGTCCTTATCTCATTTTTCCATATAGGCAAAAGACTGATCTTTGAAAATATGTATTGGGGAGATAGTCACATCCTGTTGAATACCTTATGCTGGTGCTGCCATCGAAAAATCTGGTTACACTCTGGGGAGGCCTGCAGGACGGAGCCACCTCAGCCCTGAGATGCACATCCGGCCTTAGTAGGCCCACCATGAATAGATACACAACGATCAAGCAGCTCGGGGATGGGACTTATGGTTCTGTCCTGCTAGGAAGAAGCATTGAATCTGGGGAACTGATTGCTATTAAAAAGTAAGTGTTCCTTTGTTCTGGTGAATTCATCTTCAGTTGTACATCATCAAGATAGTTTCAGCTCTACTTTCCATCCCCTGTCTTTGAGACATCCCTAAGGGAGAGTGGATGGGAAGTGTGGAGAAGAACCTGGGGTTCTGCGTTTCTGCAGTACTCATACTAGAGGTCTTAGAAGACTGCCATGTTAGCCTTACTGCTTACTACTTTACAAATAGCATGAGGACTCTTCTCATGTTTTCTTATTTTGTGAGGTAATGACAAGCAGGCTAATGACTATCACTTCACAGGAAAGGAAAGGAAGCTCTGAGAATTTACATGACTTAATTGGGTCACTCAAATGTGGGGTGGTCTGGTGATTTGAGTATCCTTCACCCTGCATACTTAGTCTTTGCATTTGGAGTCCAGATCTGTGGTGTTAGTTATGTGTTGCCATGTAACAGTCTGTTTCAACACTTGATAGTTTAAAACAGCATGTGGTTATCATCTCAGTTTCCGTGGGTCGGCACAGCTTAGCTGAGCTCTCTGGTTCAAGGTCTCTGATGGGTGCAGTCAGGCCTCACTGAAGGCTGGGCTGGGGCTGGGGAAGGGTCTACTTCTGAGCTCACACATGTGATTGCAGGCAGCATTAGAACCTTGTGTGTTGTTGTGACAAGGACCTCAGATTTCTGCTAGCTTTTGGCTGTCCCCAGGTTCTTGCCAAGTGAATCTGTTCAAAAAGCAGCTCACAACGCGGCAGCTTGCTTCATCAAATCATGGACAATAACAAAACAATAAGAGAGTCTTCTAAGATGGAAATCGTATCTTTTTTGCTTTTATAAACTACAGTGGTATCTCAGTTCATGCATTCAATTCCTTCCATGATTCTGGTCACAAACCGGATTGGACGAGAACTGAATCAAATTTAATGGTTAGGTTCAATGTCGATCTTATGGGGGAAATTTGATTCAGTTCTCATTCAGTCTGGTTTGCAACCAAAATCATGGGAGGAATTATGTTCATGAATCAAGGTACCAATGTAATCACTGTAGTGACATCCACTCAAATTACTGTATTTCACAGGTTAGAAGCAAGTGATTCTTAGAAGTGAGGAGAGGGTTATATATATGAATATATAAGTATGTATGAATACTTGGAAGGGGGGGTGTCTGAGAACTGCCTTAGAGTCTTCCTGCTATGCCCATCCATGGCCAATTGTCTTCTTAGCATCTCCCTTTGAATGCCATGCAAACATTTCAAACTCATCATGCCCAAATCTGAACTCATATTCAGCATACTCTCTTCTCTTACCCTACAGTTGTTTCTCCTTTACTCTTACTTGTATTGATAAGTGACACTACCATTCTTTAAAACCTCCTGAGTATCCTCTTGACTTGCTTCCTCCATATCCTTCATTTTTGGCTGTCCAGTCCTGTTAATTCTACTGAACCTACTTCTCTGTGTTGTCTCTAAAGCGTCCCATTCAGGCCATTACACTTTACCACCTGACCGCTAGGTCTCTGTAGGGCTCCTAGCTTCCACTTAGTCCCCTACTCATACCATACAGAAGACTATTTTAAACACAAAATCTGATCATGTCAAACATTCTTTGTGTCCCACCTGACTTCAGTGCCCCCAACAGCCCTAAGCCCCAACTGCCCACCTTGAGGTTACCTGAGTCCTGTACTCTTTAAAGAATTTCCCATCTGTTTATTTCCTGTTTCTCTGCTCTTTGCCCTGGCTTCCTGGAATCACTTCCCAAGTAAACCCACATTACCCATGTACTTGCCTCTGCTTTGAGGGGAGTCTAAACCAAGATAGCTCTTGGTGTTTGCCTGTTAGTTTTAGGGTTAAGCCCCACATTTTAAATGTGACCTATAAATTTCTCCATCATTTAGCCCCTGCTTGTTTTCTTCAGCCTTGTCTCCTGTCACTGTGTCCTTGCCCATTTGCTTCAGTCTTGCAGCCTTTCAGCTTCTTTTTTTTTTTTTTTGGTACTGGAGATTGAACTCAGGTCCTTGTGCTTGCGAGGCAGGAGGCGGAACCACTGAGCTAAATCCCTGGCCCCGCCTTTCAGCTTCTTGAGTTTAGGTCCTGCATGTGGTACTATTTCCTCATGCCTCTGACCTGACTAAATTCCTCTCATCCTTCAGGTCTGGGTTGGAATAGCTGTTCATTAGAGGAGTGTTTCCTCATGAACCAGACTAGAATAGGTCCCTTTTGGACCCATTCTTACATTGCCCTGTGTCTTTCCATTTAGCCAGAGAAAATTATTTTCTACCCTCCTCCTTTGATATTAGCTCCATGAGGGATGCCTTTCTTGTTATTGTTTCTCCAGTGCTTAAGAAAGCACCTACCCATAGGAGAGAGATGAGTAATATTTGGAGCATGAATAAAGGAATTGAGCACTCAACCAGGAAACACTGTGGCAAGTCACGGGGTGTCAGAGAGAGCTGGAGAGGTGGAAGTTGTTCTGTTAGTGACCAGCTTAAGACCTGGGGAGCGTTGTGCACTCTAGTTTCCTCACCTGTCTTATCTGTTTCAGAGGGTGGTACACAAACAAATGAGTGAGTGTATTGTGTTCCCATAAAACTTCATTTATAGAAACTGAAATTTTGATTTCATATAATTTTCACATATGACAAAATGTTATTCATCTTTTGATTTGTTTTCCCCAAGTATTTAAAAACACAAATACCATTCCTAATTCACTGGCTATATAAAAGCAGATGGTGGGGTGAATTTGGCCCATGGACTATAGTCTGCCAACCTCTGTTCTGGAGGGAGTGCAGAGCATACTATTCAGTATAGTAGTGCATTACCATACTTGGCCTCTACACTTAAACTGAAGTAAGACTAAAATTCCATTCCTGTGTTGCACAATAGCCATGTGTGGAGTGGTTAGCATGCTGGATGCCACAGAACATTTTCACTAACATAGGATGTTCTTTTGGGGAGCTCTGATCTAGACAGAATAAGCCAGAGAGAGTTCCCTCCTGGACAAATTAGCTCATTAATGGGGGCGCAAGACAACAATCCAGGTTTCTTGCACTGTACCATGCCAACACTGCTGAGAAATTTTGTGATTTAGGCTTGATTGCAATGCCAGGTCTTAAATGCTGTTTTGAATAATATAATACTTGGTAGAAATCAAAATCACCTTCAAGCAGTATTGATTAGGTCAGAATTAAAATATTAAAAAATAAAATTTAGCCTACTACTGGGAATGAACATGCTATTTTTTTTTCTCTTTTAGAATGAAAAGAAAGTTTTATTCCTGGGAGGAATGCATGAACCTTCGTGAGGTTAAGGTATTTATTAATATACCAGGAGATAATTTATGTTTTATTGATTAAAATAGCTTTATGTATGATTGGATTTATAGTTGATGTAATCATTCCATTTGTAGTTTTCCACTAATGCTAAAAGTGGGCAAATCATAAATAGCTAGTAGTTAATGAAAGTAGATTACAATATTCTGTATTAGTGAATATGCTATTAGAAAACCTTTATCATTAATGGATTTCTTATATCAATATACATCAATAAAATAAATTGAATATATTTAGTGAATTGCTGTTGCCTCCTAAGCTGATTGTTCTTATTAATACACAGGAATATTTATTTGTGAAGTTTTTTCCTCGATAGAGTAGCAGTACCTATTTCAGGTACTTCTCCGATCATTTGTGCTCTGTTGTCTGGGAGAGAATTCCCCAGCCAACGTGACACTGTGTCAGTATTGCATAGCACGTATCTTCACCTTTATTAGGCATTCTGACACGGTTATTGCTCCCTTCCTTTCTCCTGTCCTTTTCATTCTGTTTCACCTCTCATCTCCATCAGAGTACCTTGACCACTTTGGTTCTGTCTGTGTAATTCTCTTCTTATGTGGCGGAGTGGTGCTCCATCTGCCCTTCATTCTCTCACCAAGCCCTGTGTAGAGACTTAGTAGAATACTGAAACCAGACCTCCGTCTCTGCCCTGGGGCTCCCAAACAGGGAAAGGGCTTTCAAAGGTAGAACAGGGCTCTGCAGACTCTTTTTATTCAGATATTCCTTGTTTAATGACTGAGTTTCACTCCTGTAACTAAGTGGTTAAATGAATTGGTCAAAAGCAGCACTAAATGAGGGATTGTATATAGTATGTACATTACAATATTCAGAACAAAGACATGGTCAAAGGAAACTCTAACTTGATAACTTTGCTTTTTATTTGCTTAACTCTTACATGCAGTACTGTAATGTATAACAGAACATAAAACTACAGATTTGTACTGCACAGTACAATCAGCAACAATTACAGTACTTTAAATAATTTATTAAAAAATTACAGTACTGTATAAACATAGTGTACTGAACCAAAAAAAAGTCATGGAGACTCTATAAATAAGATGTACAGAACCATACACCCTCCCAAAAAAAGATGGGTCATAAGTCCGAGTGGCAGATAGTAAATCCAAAAATCATATGTCGGTTGTAAGTCTGAACAGGTAGTAAGTTAAACAGGTAGGTTGTTAAACGAGGAGTATCTCTAAAGGGCTGGGTAGTAAATATTTTAGACTTCCTGGATCAAAAGGTCACACTCAGGGATTATATAGGTATATATGTAACAAGAGTGAAAACAAATTTCCAAAAAAATGTTAACTTATGAAATATGATACTGATGGAATATAATTTTGTATATTAGAAGTCTTCCAATGAGAAGAATGAGGTATTTTTGAAGGGGATTAATATTGAACTTAATTAGGATTCAAATCAGTGTTCCCTGTCCTCAAATTGATTGCAAATGTTCATCTGTAAAACTATTCTTTGCTCATGGACCACTCAAAACAGATGTTGGATTGCATTTCACCCATTAGCTTTTACTATGCTGACCTCTTGCCTAGAAAATAAAAGCTCTGAAACATCCAAGACCATCAGAAACAGAGAATGATCAAGGGGCATTTTCTTAGAAATGCGGAGGACTGAGAGGTGTCCTTGACTTTGATGCTAAACCTTTACTTTTATATACAAGTAACTGCATTCATTCTAATGGAAGAGAGATTGCAGAGGCATCTTCGAAAACCTGGAGGTACGTGACATCATAGGAAGCAGGTACCACCCTGGGCAGGATTGGTGAAGGAACTGTTCTTCTAGCTGATGACCACCAAAATGGCTCCCACTCTTCCTTGCCTGCACAGATGCCCCACCAGCCCATGGTGCCTTCACACGAATTTACATCACAGGACACAGCCAGCTGCTGAGTGTGAAGGGAAGGGAAGGAGACACAAAGGCGGCCCCTTGCTGAAGTTCTTCATCCCTTCCTCCTTGCTGAGACTCTTCTTTTCTGCCTATGGATGCAAAAGGGAACAGAAAAGGAAAGTTACTAAAAGACCATCATTTCTTTTTTTTTTTTGGTACCAGAGATTGAACTCAGGACCTTGCGCTTGCAAGGCAGGCACTGGAACCACTGAGCTAAATCCCTGGCCCCAAAGACCATCATTTTTCATGTCCTGCCTAATCCCAACAGCAGAGGAAATGAAGAGACATCCTGCACTTTGGTACATTGCATGACTTCTTCATCTCTTTTCCCACCGGTCCTCGTGTGCCCCTCTGGAGAGCCTAAGGGCCCAGGGAGATTCTTCACCTGATGACCTGCTGATGGAGGGGATCCTTGCTCCTGTAATGAGAAAAGGGGGACCCAGTAACATTTTCTTTGAAGTACTGTCTTACATGGTGCTGTGGTCTTCCAGGTGCCATCAGAGTTAGTAGGCTGCCTGTATTTTGCCTGCTTTTTTCCTCTGCTCTCTTTTTAATTTGTTTCTTTTTAGCAGGCCTGGTGGTTCATGGCTGTTAACTCAGCACTTAGAAAACTAAGGCAGGAAGATTCCTCTGGTTTCAAGGCCAGCCTGGGTCACATAGTGAGTTCAAAAACCCTGCACCATGTAACAAGACCTTGTCTCAAAAGCCAAATTTTTTCTTTACCATCTTAACTGCTGATGTGTTTAGATCCTTACTCCAAAAATGTCCCCTCCTTTTATCTTTAAACTCTTCTTTCCACTGGCTTCTTCTCTTCAATCTGTAATTGTGTCCATTCTCCTCCAATCCAGAAAAGCCTCACCTCTTTCTCTCCTTAGTATTCCATTTCTTTGCTCTCTTTACCTTGCCTTCTAAACTTTCAGTGCCACTTCCCTACATATCATTTATTTTTCAACCTAAATGAGTCAGGCATCTCCTCCTGCAACCCTGTTGAAGCCAGAATTCAGTGGGTATTACCTGGCACCCAAACAGTTTGCCCTCTGCCCACTTCTCCACCCAGTCTTCCAGATGAGCTTCCTTGTGAGGCAGATTAGTGTGATCCTCACTCTTTATTGCTCAGACATGGTCTGCACTCCATTTCCACACTTTTCTCAGGCTGACTTCCCTCCTGAGATCCCTTTCCCTCCAGTGTACTGGTATAGATGCAACTGTTCTCCAGCCACACTCCAAGAAATGTTCTCACTGATACTCAGCATTGACCTGTTGCTCATTCCTGCAACATCTCTGATGCTTTGACATTTAATATGGTTTTCCTTATTGAGTGCATTTTTAATTCATGCATTTTGAGCTTATGTCCTTCTTCCCAAGTAGGTTGTTTCCTCTTTAAAGTAGATACTATGTTTTATACCCTGGGATAGTTGTGGGGCCAAGAATATTGTAGCTTTAATAGGTAAGGAATACCTCAGAGGTTCAGGCAGGAGGATCCAGAATTGGAGGCTAGCCTGGGCTGCGTAGCAAAACCAGGTCTCCAACAAACAAACAAACACACAAACAGGTTGATCAGTCCCTAAGAAGGGGAGAAATGATAATATCCAACTGGAACCTTTTTCCAGGAGGACTGTCCCCATATGGACCAATGATGGAGTTTGTCTCTGATACAAGTGACCTACCTCTACCCCTCCTTTAGAAACCTTTGCTAAGCCAGATAAGATGACTCTTCCTGGAAAAAAAAAATCTCTAAAATGAATTACATGAAGTCTTTGATGCACAATTTATCTTCTTATATTAAACTGAATCAGACTTTAACTTGCTCGTGAGCCTCACATAGAAACAGGAGCTGGGAGCCACTCTTAGCCTTGGACTAGGAATTTACCCTCAAAATAGACTTCAGGCTAAAAGCTGAAGGTACCTCAAGCCTTGTTCAGAATTCTCTTCCAGGAAAGCTGGAAAATAGTCTTCTTTTCCTCTGAATGAATTTACCCTGAAGCCCCTCATCTGAGCAATTCTCAGCCACTGCTTGTGAAATATTTTAAGAAAACAGGCAGAGAAGATGGCTGCATTTGGGACAGCCCAGTGAATACTTACAACTTAAGCAATGTGTACGTTTTTTTATTCATGGAGAACCAAGAACAAGCAGCCTCATTGGATTATTCTGGAAGATCTGGCCTAAATAGTTGGCCAAAACTGTGAAGAATCCTTGCCAAAGAGGCATCTTGGGAGAAACTTGTCCTATGGGAAGGAAGCTCCTGAAGAGTCATACTCTGTTCTTGTTCACTGAATATGTTTCCTCTCTCTTTCCCCAGCTGCTTAATGTAACTTGATCGTGTGGCACATTCCCAAGCCCTGATCTCTTGGCTACCTTATTACCCAGTGTCCTTCCAGATCTGGATGTTTGTTTTAACACTTCTATCTTTAAGTATTTTGTTCCTTTTATAAAAGGGATGATCTTATTAATGAAATTCAAAGGTAAAGAGGGCTTTACAATTGGTTATTAGTATTAGACTTACTGCTCTGTGAGGAAACAGCTTTTGAATTGAAGGGTTCATGGTTAGCAGTCTCCACAAAAGAGACAGTCCATCAAGTTTTGATTATCCAGTAAGCAAACCAATAGTTTTGTCTCTAGATGCTCTACAAGAACAGGATTGCTGCTCACTGAAGCAGTTTTCATTTACCACAGGCAGAACTAAGGATGCAGAGAGAAAGTAGTATATGTACACATAACAGTAATCACAGGTACTCACAGAACTACATCTGTGTGAGGACCAGCAAGCAAAGGTCAGGTGCTGATTTCTGACCTACCCTCTTATTCCTCACCTGCTGCCTTTTTTTTTTTTTTACCTTTATTGTTCTTTGAGGCAGAAAAACTTCTTCCATCTCACTGTAGCCTTTACAGTAAGATGTCTCCTTTTCTTTTTCCATAATTAACTTATTTTTTTTGTATATAAAGGATTACAAAATTCCAATTTAATACATTTTGGAAAAGCAAATGTAAAATAACTTGGGCTTATAAAACCAGAATTTACAATTATCTGTGAATAGTTTAAGACAAATCATAGAACCATTTTAATTACAAATCCAAAGTAACTAATGTTGGTTACAGAACCACCATTCCACTCCCCCAGTAAGAGTCCAGGTGTTGAACTGTACATCCCACTTTACTCACACTCCTGCATGCCCTCTAAAACAGTACTCTCACACCCAGCCCCATCACACATATACTAGGCACGTCCTCCTTTCCACAAAGCTTAGCAAGATGGCAGTTCCTCTTGGCTTACACCAACCTGTCTTTTTATAAAGCTCCTAGTTGCCTAGTACCTTTGTGCTCAAGAAAAGTATATTGTTCTCTCTCTTCCTTGCCAGTATTCTGCCTTTCTTGATGTCTGTGCCAATAAGACATCTGACCATTCTTATTAGGTCTTCCTGTCTTGCACAACCCTTCATTGATAACTGAGTGACTGTAACCACCACCATTACAATGCTGAAAATCTCTTGGCCTTTCCCCCCCTCAAACATTACCTACTTCAACACAACTGAATTTCTTTTGGGAGCCAGGAGTTAAAGCAAAGACTCCTCTTCCCATACCCTCTGCCTCTTACTCAATAAGAATCTGTCACTTTAAGAGATGCCTACTGCTCTGCAAAGTTCAATTAGAATACCACAGCCTCAGTCAGCTGCAAGCCCAAGGGCAGTCGCCAGTCCCATCAATTCTGACCAATGGTTTTGGGTTGAATTAAAAGAATATAATACCACATTCTGGTCTTTACTACACTTCTTCATTAACACACCTCTAACACCCACTTTAGTCGTCTGGACACAAAGCTCTGGAGAGCTGTCTTTCCCTCTTCTTTAGTATGCCTGGTCACCATCAGTCAGAGCCAAGGAAGCAGCTGGCCTTTTGAGTGTCTCTTTGGAACTAGCACCTAACTGGTTAAAGCGCGTTAACCGTGACTAGTCAATAATTTATGACATATTTGCAAACAATGAAATTCATCAGGGAGCTATATTTTCTTGAATCTGAAGTGCTAACCTCTTGTTAGAAATGAAAATGCTTCACTTTTAATATCTCCATATTATATGCTCATTGAAGAAGTGTTAGAGAAAACATGGAAGGTTTAAGAAAGGAACCATGATTTCCTCTCCAGCTGAGCCAATGGCTGAAGGCTTGTTTATATTCTGCAGGTATAAACCTACAACTTAATGGGTGCCCAATCTGATCTATCAGGCACTCCTCCTTAAGACCTGAACACCTATGACATGTGAACAGGGTGAGATGGCAAAAACTACAAACCCACAGGTCCTTGCTGATGGACAACTAGAAGAAAAGTCTCATAAGACAGTGAGCTCACAGTGCCAATGTGCACACACAGAGGAGAACAGGTCAAATGTCTCAACAATGACTTCAGAGATCCTTGCACAGGGGCACAATGCTCTTCTCTCACTAGAAAAGAGTTACTTGGACCTCTCCCCATTCCTAACACAACACAGGCCAATAGCCAGCTAGACATTCAGACCCACGGCTGAATATTGAATAGAAGGGAGCAGCAACAAGACACAAAATTTCAGGCCCTGGTTTTATGTGCCTTTAATACTTTTTTCCTTTCTGCTGTGTTCACTAAACAATAATATTTTCTGAAGGCTACTTTTTGTAGCTTTTTGTTTTCCCTTTGCATTTATCATGTTTTTAGTTTCTTCTCTGAGGAGCAATTCTCTGAATCTGTGTCTTCCAACTCAACTTGGTACCTTTTGAGGCCACTGTGGCCATGAACAGCCCTGGTGCTGTCTGTGGCTGAGGTGTCAGTGGGGTCCTCTCTTGTTCCAGCATTGGGGGTTTCACAGGCCATTTCAGACCCACAACAATCTTTGTGTAAGAGAGTCCCTGTCAGGGGTAAGTTATCATGGTCAGTGTCTAAGTGTCCTGGGGAAGAGCAGGCTACTACCTCCAGCTCCCCGAAGTTCTGCCCATTGTTGTGGGGATGAGGGGGCCGGGGGTGTAAGCGTCCATTGTTGTGGTTGGCACAGATGGTTTCTAGGTTCCTCGCCTCACTTTCATCAGACTGGGTCCTAGAACAGTTGCCAGATCCACTGCTGAGCGTGGAGCCAGATGCCTTGGGGACACGGGGAGAGGGTGGCTCTTCAGCCCAGCTGCTCAGGACCTTGCTCAGGGCCTTTCCATTGAGCTTCTTTGTTTCAAAAGAGTGTTCTACAGAGCTACCATTGCTGGTGTCCTGAGAGGTGCCCTCTGGTGCCTCTGCCCGAGGGTGGCTGCTGTGCTCATGGCCTGGGCCACTGCTGGGATTTCCAGTGGACGTCCCTTCTTTACATGCATCTTTGCTGCAGCCTTCTGGAGGCAGGCCCTGATTCCTCTGGGCCAAGGCTGTGTTCAGAGAGGCTTCCTTACTAGAAGAAGGAGCAGGGTTTTCCTTGTGGCTGTTTCCTGCTCTCCCTTCATCTGCCTCCCCTGCTACTAGGGAGGCCTCTCCGACTTTGTTATTTGAGTAGGAGATGTAGGAGTACCAGAGCCACTTGTACGCTTTATAAATCTTTTGCTCAACTGATTTTATATCTGAGGTTGGTGACCCCCGGCTCAGCTGAATCTCCAGGGCGGAAGTGCTTCGCTCAGGGGAGGAGGCTGGGGAGGAAGAAAGGTCATCTAGGTTGATCTGAGGGTAGTCGCAATTGTCCTCGCCAATGTAGGTGCTGGTGGGCTTGGTGGGTGCACCATGCCTCTCCTTCCGAAGCGTCTTCTGCCTCCTCCGTGCAGCGTTCCGCTGTCTAGTGGAGGTGCGGTGCACATTCAGCTCCTGCTCGTCCTCGGAGCTGCTGGAGCTGCTGGAGCTGCTGGACTCATCCTCAGGGCTGGGCGAGCGGGGCCAGGGGAAGAGGTCTGTGTCCAGCTCGACCTCACAGGTGTTCTCCTCTGAATCTGACTCATTGGACAGGGCTAGAAGGCGTTTGTCCTGGTAATGCCTCAGAGCTGAGAGGCGCTGTTGGTGAGAGGCAGAGTCCTCACAGGAGGGGGCTGGTGGGGTGGACGCTGCTGCAGGTGTGGCGGTGACACGCAGGGGCCCCAGGTGGAAGGCACTGTCGGCTTCATCCACGGTGGGCGGGTGGAGAGCGGGGCAGCGAGGCCGAGGATTCCAAGTCAGTGTAGCTGGAGCGCTCACTGACCCTTGCGTGCAGCTGGAGGATGGTGCTCTCACTGAAGTCACTGTCCAAGTCCGAGCTCCAGCCCTCGATCTCTCGGCGGACCAGGGAGTCAAAGAATGCCATCATCCGGGGGTCCTCCTGGACAGACTGATTGGCGTAGTCATGGGACAGGCCGCTCCCACTGTTCAGCACCAGGCTTCATGGAGGTAGAGGCAGCGGGAATCATCCTCAATGCGGCCATCGAGGTCTCCAGTACATCCTGGCTGTTTGTATGGGCTCCAGATCTTGATAATCTTTTCTACACCAGAAGAGCAGATCATGTAGGTGTGGGGATTAAATCGGACCTGGTTAACAATAGATCGTTGCCCTTTCAGCACCATGAAGGCTCCATTGACCACCCTGCGAATGCCACCTGCTTCAGGGTCTGCAGGGATTCTCCACATGTACAGGTTGAAGTCATCAGAGCCTGAAAGGATATATTGGTCACGATCTCCTGCAAAGCAGCAGCTTTTCATGGTGCATGAATTAAAGTAACCCTGATTGTCAAACTGGAACACAGGCAGGCGGGAGTGGATATCATACAGCACAGGAGGCAGGCGATGCCTCAGGGCCAAGAGTTGGGTCCCGTTGCTGTTGAATCGCACATTCATGGCACTTTGGAGGGA
This sequence comes from Heterocephalus glaber, assembly GCF_000247695.1. Next base: position 252,854 of record NW_004624850.1, on the reverse strand, counting down.
TAGATTGCCACCATAGCACAGGAGAGAACTCTGAGGTTTTTGAATATCCCAAAGTCCTACTCCTTCCTTTGAATTGGCTGTGGCCAATAACCTGGGCTCCACAGGGTTAAACGTGACACTGTGAAAGGCTGAAGGATAGTTTGCCAGGCAGAAAGGCTCTCCATGAGACTCCCAGATGTCCCAAATGAGAACTTGACCATCATCTGAAGAGCTGGCAAAAATGTTGTCATTTACTGGGCTCACCGACAAGCCATATACTGCATCTTCATGAGCAAACACATCCAAGGTCTCGCTGCTTTCAACATCATAGAGGATAACTTGTTCATCATTTCCTCCAGAAAATACTTTGGTGTTCCCACTGTTGAAAGCTAAGCAAAAAATGTTGGAATGGTGCTCTCCTTTCAGCTGTATGGGCTTGACCCTAGAATGGATGGCTTGTTCCATGTGCCACAGCAAAACCCGGCGGTCGTCTCCTCCTGAGACCAGCCACTGGCCTCCATTGTTGGAGAATTCAATGGCATTGACACAGCCGAAGTGGCCGAGGAGGTCCTTCTTGTAGAGGTTTCTGCAGCCCCGCAGGCGTCTCCTCTGAAAGTCCTGAGTGAGCAGGGGGTCCCCATGCAAGCCCCGCTGGGACAAGAAACCCACCACTGACCTCATGCTGCCCCCCAGGCCAGCTCTCCTCTTCATGTTGGAACCGTGACCGCCGCTCGAGCCGCCGCCCCTCCCTCGGCCTCGCGCGGCTGCCGCTCCCGCCCGCCCTCCCCCCCAGCGCTGCGCGGCGCTCCGGATGGCGCCTTAGCCAGCCATGGCAGAGCAGCGAGGTGTCCATAATTAACTTTTTACCAGTCCAATTATTTAAATACAGGATGACCAAAATTGGATTTTTTGTTAATTTTTATAATACAAGAAATATAAAAATGACTGTTTTATCAAATGTATTCAATAATTTTTCTGTGTTTGGTTTATTTTAAAACATTCAATACACAATACAACGTTATAATCTGCACTTGATCGTAACCAAAAGGCCGAGAAGCGATACAACGTTATAATCTGGACAGTAGTTAGCCTCTTTCCGAATTCTTTATGAATTATTATCTTTCTTTGAGCAACATACTTTACACTGTCGTGTTAGTCTTTCCCTTTTTTTTTGTGGGTGGTATAATTTCAATAGAATATCTACCCACTAAACAAAATGGTGAGGATAAGGATGATGGACATCCTGGTTGGCATTTTTTTTCAATTATTTGGTCTATTAGACCTAACCTAAATTGTAAATGACTTTTTGAACCCCCTTGTTTTAAATAAATAACAAATGAATTTGTATTGTTTGGTCCAGAAGGTGCAGAAATATTTTATAATAATGTTTTCCTTGCTCTTTGGTTACAGGATAGCTTGTTAGATGTTGGTCAACTCTGTCAGTACCACCCATAGAATTGTTATCATCATTGATCACTATTGGAATTTTTTCAGTTTTGGTTCTTTTTTCAAGTTCTCTGTATTATGAGTAGTTGACAATAAGGAGACATGTTTTTTGTCTTTCTATTTCATAACACAGATTTTTCCTCTCTGATATGTTAATATTTCTCCCTTTTTCAGTTTTTTATTTTGCAGATCTTTTGGCACTTCCTTCCTGTTCAGTCTCAGTGCCCCAACATGTCTGTTTTGTACTGTAAAAGAATATCACTGAGTTCCGGAGAAGTATAAAAATTATATCTAATGTATTTAGGATAAGAGTTTTTATAGATTGTAGCACAAAATTATAGATTATTTTTAACCAGTAAAATAAACATGAATTAGTGAAAGGAAATAACCAGAACTTGTTATTAGATTTTACTAGAAACAAATGTCAAAGGCAAATACAAAGTTCTAAATAAGAAAAAATAGTCAATACAAAACAAACAGATGTATGAGTGTGTCTCACGCAAACAAAAACTGACTGGTTGAAATGACACCTGCCTGAGCAATGCCCGGAGGAAATGCACTGCCTGAGTGACACTGGAATAAACTGTTGAGTGGTTAAAGCTCACATTTTAAAGAGTGTTCTGTGTCTCATGCACACGTGACTCAGACACATGTAAAGAGAATCAGGCTATCAGCCTGAATCTGTTTGAGCAATGTCCTATTTAAAGTGTCGGCAAACTTCACTTGTGATCTCAGCCCAAAGCAGCTGTATTCTCCAGGGCTAGAAAATTCAAAGCCTCAGCTTCTTTTATTCTGTTCTGACTACTTCCACAGGCTGAATGAATTCTGGAGAGGCTAAGCCTAAAATAACCCTGAGCGCTGGGCACTGCTGGGTATATCGGTAATAGATGAAATACTTACCTTGTAGTCAGTTCATCAAAAATGTTTTTCTAGGGAAAGTAACTATTGATTTCAGAGAAATACTCTGTATTAAATTGTCAGTAAATATAACTTATGGCATGTGTTAAAATTAGGTATTTTTTCCCAAATTTAACTAGGATTTCTTTTTTTTTCAACAACAGATTTTTTTCTAATTGTTCTTTTCCCCTCACGTTTCAGTCTTTAAAGAAGCTCAACCATGCCAATGTAGTAAAATTAAAAGAAGTTATCAGGGAAAATGATCATCTTTATTTTATCTTCGAGTACATGAAGGAAAATCTTTACCAGCTCATTAAAGAAAGGTATGGTTTGACCATCCTGTTCTTAGAAATAAGTATTGCAAAGTGGCTGTATTTTCTTACTGCTTTTTTTTTTATTGCCATCTCCCAGTTCTTTCTCTGATTATTTAACAGTCAGGCTACTGGGCTTCAATGCTGGAAGCAGCCCCCATCCTAGAAGGGAGCACAGCCCACTTCCCTGCCATGGGAGACCATGTGATGGCCCCCAGGGAGCTGCTTTCAATGTAGTGGGTTTCTTGTTTTAAAGTTGCTCACCCAAAGAGGCCCAGAGGTTTAAAAGGCACTCTGTATGTCTGTTCCCATAAGGGCTGATGGGCAGAGTGGCCACAAGCCAAGGGTGTACCCAGCTGCATTTATTTTGAGGCCTCCATTGAATATTCTAGGCTTATTTTAATTCTTCTCTTGCCACAGTGCTCAAGTACTTGCATGCTGGAAAGAGGAGACCAGTAAGAAACTTCCCTCTATGATAATTTTGAACTTTGAAATTGAACTGTGGACAGACTGGGGTTCACTTTCTGGTGGCCAAATGAATGCCTTTTGTGACTTCCTCTGAGTGGTTTGAGTGAACACATATCATCTTCATTGTCAGTACCAGCAGTGAAGCTGTGGGCATTGCCCAACCAGGGAAAAATGTTAACATCCATCTGTTGCATCTCGTGAGGGCTTCATCTAAATGATTTCAGATTTTCCCAACTGAAGTTTTAGAAAGTTTTAGCTTATGTCACAGCGAGAGCTTTTCCTTTGCTGTTAGAGGGATTTTTTGTTATTATAAAATGTTTAATCTTTTCTTTGTAACATAACTAAATATATTTGGCATATTTAAGTTAGCTCCCCTATATGGACAAATGATTGTTTTTCTTGGGTATTTATTATCAAAAAATCTGGGCAAAAATTAGTGTAAGAGGGCTGAGGATGTAGCTCAGTGATAAAATGCTTGCCTAGCATGTGCGAGGCCCTAGGTTCCATTCCCCCTACCACAATGATAATAACAAAAATTAGTATAAAAACAGATGCTTTTAAAATTTCCTACTATGTAATCAACAAACATGAAAACTGGAGATTCCTTTTATTTTTCTTTTTTCACATATAATTTTATTGTGCATTTATTTATTTATTTTTTTGGTACTGGGAATCAAACTCAGGACCTTGCACTTGCAAGGCAGGCAGCAGCACCACTGAGCTAAATCCCCAGCCCGAGATTCCTTTTAATATTTTAACCCAGATTTATAACTTTGTTTTCCTTTATCCTATACAGAAATAAGTTGTTTCCAGAGTCTGCTGTAAGGAACATCATGTATCAGATATTGCAAGGACTGGCATTTATTCACAAACACGGTAGGTGGTTTGAAGTATTCTGCTTTTGAGTACAAGTGAACTGTTGTCATCTACCAGAAGATGTAGAAAGCATTGATGTCTTTTGTAATTAACTCCCAGAAAAGGTTGAAAAGTTGAGAGGCTGATGATGGAGTTTGGAATATGTTATTGTTTGGAATTTGATTTTTGGGTTTTCTACCTTTATCATGTCCCCATGTTTTTATTCTTCAAGCTTTAGTTATAGGTCTAAAATATTATTCTTGACCATAAACTGTTGTATTAATGAGAAAATGAAGAGTATTTAATTATGAGATGCTGCATGTATTGTATTTAACCCACTAACGTCCCTTCACCGAGGCTTCTCATTTTCTTAGACTATTTATGTTTCAATTTGTTTCAAAGGGTTTAAAAATGACCTAACAAAAATCATACAGTACAACCAGACAAAATAAATTAAAAATTAGAGGAATGAAAAAGAGATAAAAGCTAAACAGGAAGTGTATATAGTCACGGGTGAGGTTAATCCTTAAGCTTCACACCAGCAAGTTTCATTTCAGTGGTAGAAGCCAGCCATAGATTTGATTCTGGGCTTGTTGTCATACAACAGAGAATGTGAAATATGACCAAAGAACACACAGGGTTTCTCCAAGGTAAAAACAGACCAGAAGTATTTTGATGTGAAGACTAGAGAGAAACTTCTCTCATATTCCCTTTGGATGGGGCAATATGGGCCATGCCTTTAAGGTGGACATAGGGACAAGCTACACAGAGCAGCTGGATGGCATATCCCTCAATATAGGCCAGGTATTTCATCTGATCAGCAAAAACATTTCTACTGGGGCTGGTGTGATTCCCTCCAGAGATAATCTGGCTAGTCTCTGAAGAAATTCAGAATATCCAGATTACTCTTCTTAGCTGAACTTTTGAATAGTTTTATGAAATGAATGTGAGGTTCTAATCTCCAGTAACTATTGGAACATCACTGGTCTTTGTCACTAACTGGATGAAGACCCAGATGGGATGGGATTAATAACCTTCTGTGAGCCCAGAGCAGCCAGATGGACACATCTGTGGGTGGTGCCAGAAGTCCTCCAAGGTCACTTTAGCACAGAGACTGATGGGCACAGTGGCTGATGTTGCAAAGGCAGAAGCCCCCACTTAGCTGAGGGTGTTGCCATTGCAAACACCCTACCCCAAGGTGTCTCACCACTCAGTAGAATACCAGGGCAAAACCTGACAATGCCAACAGTTCAGATTTGATGTAAACTGGCCTCGAGTAGAAAAGTCTTGTGTTGCATAAGGTGGCACAGTTACTCTGGAGCTGTTACCAGCTTGCTCCCCGCCCCCCCAAGTAGCCCCTGGCAGTTAGAGATTAAATGAAACGCAGACAAACACAAGCTATCTGTTCAAAATCATGTAGCTTGGGCTCATGCTGAGTAATCCGTGAGGAACAGGCAAGACTGAGTCAAATTATGAACCAATTCTAGAAAAAGCATCATCTCTGATTACACTGAACTTGCAGTACTAGTGCTTTAGTCTTTGTTCACAGAAACTCACAAGGGACAGCATAGATTTGAGAAACACTAAAACTTCTAGTATGGTGTCTTATGGACAAATAGAACAAGGTCACTTACTAGATTTAAGACCTCAAGAAAAAGAAATAATGAAAAATCAAAAGGATTTTCAAAAGAGATAAGTTGACTAGCACATTTTCAGATAGGCATAATCATAGTATTTTAGTTATTGGTGCTAGAAACTGAGTAGACCTAAAAAAGGGGAAGTATTCTCTGGTTTTCTCCTCTTTTCCGTTTTTGCTACTTTTCATGAGACTCAGATATTGGTTGCCAGGATAAACTTGTAGCCATTTGTCCAGAGCTCTACCTAATCAAATGTGAGCGTGTGTGTGTGTGTGTGTGTGTGTGTGTGTGTGTGTGTGTGTGTAGACATGTACAGACCACAACACCTACACCACATGCATGCATACCAATGCATATATTCATTTCTCCCACACATACACAAGCACACATGAATACACACACATACACACATGTATTTGTAGTCAGTAATATAACACCCTTATACACCTGTGTCAAAACAGCCCTCTGGAACCTGGCGCTGTCAGTTTCCTTCAAGTGCCGTAGACACTTGCATTGTGTGTAGAAACAGAGCTAAGGAAGCCTCAGTTTATGAAGGTCAGACCTCTGCTTATATAGCCTCACTACTATTGCCACTGCCAGAGATTCTTTTTGACAACTTCCGCTAGCAATTAGTTCATGGCAGTTTCTGGCAACTAGTGCCCAGTTCTAGTTTGAACTTTAAAATACTTCATCTGTTACCTTATTTATTTCCTCGCCAGCTCCTCAGGTTGAAAGAACAAATGGTATCTATTCCTGAAAGGACACTGAAGTTCAGAGATGTTTTAAACCCTTGCCAAAGGCCCCACTGCAGTAGAGTGGAGATTAATTCAGATAGTCTGTACCTATGTGCCACGCTTCACTAGAAAAAGCTGTTTTCAAAGAGAACAAGAGAATACAAGATCAAGAAAATAATAATAATTGTAAGTGGGTTGGATACAATTTTGTAGGTCTTGTCCCATTTTTACTGATAAATGACTCAGAAACTTTTATGATTGTTGTATGATATTGACTTTGGTTAAAGGCAAACATTCCTCCATATCATTCTTTCTCTTCAGTAACAGAAAGAAAGTCTAAAGCACTTCACCAAGGTGCCTTGTGAGTTTCAGGCTCTTCATTGGTAATGTGCTCTGACTATCAGAAGGTACATTCTGGCCCTGAGGAATAGACTCCTTTGAGAAGGGAGAACAGGGCTGCAGCAGGTTGCTATGGCCATATTTCATGTACTGAGCATTCCCCCATGGAGAATGAACACATGGCTCTACTAGATACTTGCTAAACAATGACAAGTAGATATGCTTTGTGGGAATTAAGCAACTGAGCATGCTATTTCATCCTTGACCTATGACCTGTCCTACAGATATCCAGGTCTCTCCTATCTGTGCAGGTAACAGACATGCATTCAGTGATTTGGAGGACAGTGATTTCCCCCAGAAGTGGTTCTCTGCCTCTGTCTCACCACTGTCTTACTATACATGAGCCTCAGACAGTCCTTTGCCTTGTTGTGCATGACTGTTCCTGTGCCCTTTTTGATAAAAACATTGTAGGTTTAAATTCAATATTATCTGCAATTGCAGCTTCTACAGCAGTAAGATGTGTTGTATAAATGTATAGTGCTTCAATATTTTCTGGTCTTTTCCATATGTTCCTATCAGATTCATCCACAATAGAGTGTGGTGGAGATCAGAAAGCCTTTCTCGTGGCTTGATATTTTTCTTTCCCAGTCATTATCAACAAAAAAATCAGCACAACTCCATTGAAAAGAGAAAAAGCCCTTTGGTTATTCAGCGGGCATGCAGTACCCTAAATTCCAGTTGAAGGCTTGTTCTTGTCTTCTAGAGGTCAAATAGTTCTGAAGAGGAAGGTTCTTCTTGTAACAGCTCTTGTGCGATCTGTGAGTGACTTGCTCTAAGGGTTTCCATTATGAGAAGTGGGCCCATTGTTCCAGGCCACATCACACATTGGCAGGACACAGACATGGCAGTGAGTCAGGTCAGTTTCAGTGCCACCTCCTCACAGCTGGGCAATGTCACTAGCCTCACAAGCCTTCATGTAAAAAATGGCACCATGTCTGCCTGTCCACTTTGACACGTTGTTGGGAGGGTAAAATTAGAGAATTTTCTAAAAGTAGTGCTAATAGTGATCAGCTCATTGAGGTGCCACTGGATGCTCTAAAGGTCCAGCACTGCTCTAAAGGCTTTGCAAATCTAAAATATTGAATCCTCAAAACAACCCCATGAGGTAGGTGCAATTATTTTCTCCATTTTACAGATGGGGAAATCAAGGCACAAAGCATTAAATAACTTTTCAGCTGATAAGTAACAATTGGGATCTGAAATCAAGTAGCCTGGCTGGCCTGCACACTTAACCACTAAGCTGTGTTGCCTCTTTCCTGCATGGGAAATAGTAGTGTTTAACAGTGTAACAGAGGAAACATATCAACTGATTGGTATGTTCATCAGTTATTTTTAAAGAGTCTGTTTGTAATTAATTTTGTTCTTGATATTTACCTTCTAATCGTTGCAGACCCTGAAGTTTGAAAAGGAAGCTTCAGGGAGGAACAGTTGTGTCTTAGTTACTTTTTTCATTGCTGAGACAAAATACCCAACACTCACAAGTTAAGGGAGGAAAGATTTATTGTAGCTCACAGGTTGTAGAGGTTTCAGTTCACAGTTGGCTGGCTCCAAGGCAGGATGGCTGGCAGACAGGCATCACAGAGGAGAAACAGTCCATGGTGTGCAGAAGGCAGGAAAGCAGCAAAGCAGTGAGGCAGAGAGAAAGCAAGCAGAAAGGGATCAGTGATAAGTGACCCCAGGACCCCTCTTTCTGTCCCTTATATTCTGTCCAGGCTGTATGCCCTTAGGGTGGGTAAGCACTCACACTCAGGATGGGCCTTCCCATTATTCACTCCCAGAACTATGCCAAACCAGTCAGTGGTCTAATTTAGTAATCACACACCCTCGATCCCAGCATCACACAGTCTAGATCCCACCACCTCTGAAAAGCCTGACCTATGACCATATGAGGCTTTGTGGGGAGACACAAGCCATAACAAGGCAGAAATTGCAGTTTTCCTCCTCTTCATCAGTGCTTGTGTTCTCTGTGGAAGCAGGATTGAAGATGGTTGAGCAGCAAGGGAAAGAATGATGCGTGGCTGCTGGAGGAGGCAGTTCATGTTTACAGGAACATGAGTCAGGGTGGATGCAGAGTGCAAGGTTGGCATCGCAAGAATGATGCCTGTATCAGAGTGGGAATCAGTGCTGTAGGAAGAGCTGAAAAGGGAGAAGATGTGGGTTTGTTGAGGTGGGTGTTATAGATGGTGCCAGAGGGAGCTGCCATGGTGGAGGAGGGAGGGAGGCTGCAGGACAGATGAGTCGCTGTAAAAGAATGCCGCATAAATTTGGAAATACCAGTAACCTTAATTTGAGGAAAAAGGAGTCTATGAAGAGATCAGAATTAATCTGGACTTGAGAGGACCAAACCCACAAATCGAGATTTAACTATATGGATGGAAAGGGACACTGTTAGAGCTATGGCACATCTCTTGGTGGGATTGTGAATAATTTGCTTACTCTCTCCCCCATGATTCAGAATTTTCATCTGTTCAGTAAGAAAATAATGCTAGCTCTTTCTTTTTTCACTGGAGTGTTCTTAATGCTCTGAGTTCTTAGGAAGACAAGCCATGATCCCAAAGTTCATATCTTTTCAAGGGCCATAGGATCATCCTAGATGCGTTGACAAAGATCACTCTGCAATAGCTGCTCATTTCTTTCCACATTCTCTAGCCTCTTCCAAGACGGGAGCACACAGCCTTCTGGGAGGCGGAGGCTGCTCTGAAGAACAAAGGTCCAATCACAATGACTCAGTTATTCCAAGTCTTGGAACAGTGATTACCCCCTCTAGTGGGCTTGGGTAATCTTTATGTCATTAGGCTGGTAATAAGCCCTCCAAATTTGTGCATATCAGAAATTTCTTTTCATTTTAAAGGCCATTCTTTTTCTTCTTATTATTTTTTCATTTTTTGACACAGGGTCTTGCTATGCAGTTCAGGCTGGTCTTGAACTCACTATGCAGCCTAGACTTGCCTCAAACTCACAGTGATGCTCCTGCCTCAGCCTCCCAAGTGCTGGAATTAAGGGTGTGTGCCACCACGCCTGGCTCTAAAGGCCAATCTTGACTGACACTGAAATACTCTTTGCATTTGTTGCACTGACAACCTCATGTTTGCTTTTATTATAATTTAAGTTTGATTTAATATTAATTTGATTTGGGTACTTCAAGGAATTGGTATATGGAACACATATATTTTATAATATACAAACATGCATATATACATACACATATATGCATACACAAGTGTACTTGTGCTATATGAAAGTAACCAGTTTGTGCCTATCTCTGGGCTAGGCCAGCTCAGACTTCTCTGATCATGTTAACAGAGGCAGCCTACAGTGGGAAGGAGGTTCTTCCCTCTCTTCCATGTCCTCTTGTGTATGCACTGTGTTCTAGGCTTTGTAATTAGATCCACTTTGTCTATGTACACCAGCCATCTGCCTGTGTACCAACCATTATAAATCTAATACTACCCATTTGGACCTTAACCTAGTACTAACCTTGTTGTCCTCAGAATGATGAACAGAAAAAAATGTCCTTTGATTAAAACATCATTCCCTTGATCCATGACACAGTGCATTTTCATACAGACCCACATCACAATGCCCTTCCTCTAGAGCAGAGACAGTCTGGAAAATAACCTTGACTAATGGATTTGGTCCTACTGCAACTCTGTCCATGACACAGACATCCAGTTCTGAGTCCTCATTGTCCCTACACTACTTCAGACTCATAACTCTTCTCTCTTAGTTCTCAGTTAATATCTTCTTCCACCCCAACCCTCCAGCTCGGGTTTGCTCTCTGTAGACTCTGCCTACTTGGCCCAGGTAGATTTGCCATCATTATGCTCCTTTTGTACCCTGCAAGCCTATGAAATTCCTTCCATTAATCAACAAGAATATATTAATGAGATTATCATGCTTCTGCTACTGTGCTAGGCATTCAGAAGAATTATGAATGTGGTATTTACCCATAAAGTGGTTCAATCTAATTAGTGAAAAATGACTAATGTACCTGAAAATGATAGAGCTGTACATAGGATCAGAGGGAAAGTCTCATTTGTCCATCAGGGCAAGAACTAAGAACCATGGCGATTCCACAGAATCTAGCTCATTGCCTAGCATGGCCTCTGAGGTTGTTGTTTTTTTTTTTTTTTTGGTACCAGGGATCGAACTTGGTCCCTTGCGCTTTCAGCGGGGCAGGCAGCGGAACCACTGAGCTAAATCCCTGGCCCCTCTGAGTATTTTTTGGTAAAATGAATAAATGAAGAAAGCTAGCATATCAGATGGTTTCATGGAAAAGGGGAAACTCAAATCTTGAAGGATGGCAAAGATTGGGATTAATGTAGACAAAAGGAGCAAGGGTACATTATAAACGGAAATGAATACAATGAATTTAATGGAATGAGGAATTTTGCCTGATTGGAACACACTTTACGTAAGTTGAAAAATTCATTTATCTCTTCAGGTACAATGACAGCAGTTTGACCTTGTTAAACAGTTTTAAAAGGTTCTGTGTGTCTCTGTGTGTGTGTGTGTGTCTCTGTGTGTGTGTGTGTGTCTGTGTGTGTGTCTGTGTGTGGATGGGAGAGTGATGAAGGACAGATAGTGTTAAATTATCAAGATCTGTGGGAGCTCAGAGAAGCTGAAGCAAGGAGACCCATGAGGAGGGTAGCATCATAACAGGCCATTAAAACAGCTTTGGGGCAGTGTGGAAGGGTAGATAGGTACAACAGGAGATGTTTTTGATGAATAGTGCAGCACAATACCATCACTCTTGGGAAGGAGGGATCTAACATAACTACAGGGTACCTGACAATGTCATCATAAATTTAAGAAGGATAGATGGTTTGAGAGAGGAGAAAAGTGGTTTTGGACAAGCACATACAGGATGACAGTAACATCCAGTCATTATCTTATTAGAGACAAAGGTCTCCAGAAGGATGGAGAGGGCATGTTAGAGATGTATCCTCAAGCATTGTTGCACAGAGGTTGTCAGGAAATAGGGCTTCAGTGATGGCTGTTGATTTCTCCCATGAGGTGCTATTAAAATCCCGCTTTGATAATGATAGCATGTAACAACACCATCACCAGGATCACCTGAGTTGTGTCCAGTTTTGGCGTTCCCTTAAGAATCAGAGCCCCATTAAATGATGTCTGAGTTGGTGGTGCTCTCAGCACATGGGCAGCTTGGGGTCTTCAGAAGCATGTATTGCTGATCACCAGGTGTGTGAGTGCACCCAGAAGATTGCCATGTTGATTAATTCCTGCCAGTGCCTCCAAAGCATTGCTGTAGCTGAGGGGGTTTTCTCATTTGATGAGTTATCTTTGTCTTTCACAATGTGGCTACAGATATACCTCTGTACATCTTCATTAGGCAGAGCAAAAGTACTCAACATTTAAATGTGTGGCAGCACCCACCAGAATCTCAAATATGAGTAGATTTACAAGTCCTTTGTATCTTGAACAAAAATTATAATTGTGTTTCTACTGCAGTATAAACTCAGTACCCAAAAGACTACTGACTTTTCAAATGTTTTCAATCTTAAGGTCTTTCTGGCTGACTTGGGCAGGGTAGAAGTGATATTTTTCCCTTGAATGACTATTTTGCAAAGTTATCTCATCCTTTATGTTAGCTTTCTGTTGCTGCGACAAAATACCTGAGAAAAATCAAATTAGGAGGAAAGCTAGTGGCATATCCCTGTAATCCTGGCACTAGGGAGGCTGAAGCAGAGAATCACAAGTTCAAAACCAGCCTGAGCTACATAGCAAGATCTTCTCTTTCCTTTTTCTTTTTTTGGTTACCAGGGATCGAACTCGGGTCCTTGCACTTTTGAGGCAGGCGGTGGAGCCACTGAGCTAAATCCCCAGCCCTGGCAAGATCTTATCTCAAAAAAAGGGGGAAAGATTTATTTTGACTCGTGGTTTCAGGGGTTTCAAACCATGGTCACAAGGTCCTATGTCTTTTGGCCTGTGGGAGGAGGAAAGCTGCTTAATTTATGACAGACAGGAAACAGAGAGAGAGAGACACAGAGACAGAGACAGACCAGAGACAAAATATATCCTTCAGGGGCACTGTCAGTCACTTTCCCATAATTGACAAAACACCCAACATCCACAACTTGAAGGAAGAGAGTGTAATTTTGGCTCATTGTTTAATTCATAATAAACTGGCTCCAAGGCAGAAATGGCATAGTTGAAGGACATGGTGGAGAAAAACTGTTCAGCCTAGTGCAAGCAGAAAGCCGAGAGAGAGAGAGAGAGCGCACTCTACCAGGTCACACCCCCAGTGACCCTCCTGAAAACACATGCAACTCTGAACTCTTGAATGGATTAATCCACTGAAGAGTATAGTGTGCCCATAATCCAATCACATTCTGAAAGCTCCACCTCTAACCACATGAGCCTTCTAAAGTGCATTCTAGATGCAAACCATAACATTCAGCCCCAGGCCCCCAAAAGACTCATATCAATTTCTTTATTCAAAAATTCATTTAGTTTATCTCTAAGAGTTGTGAAAGTCTTGACATTTCCATCATTGCAGAAAAATCCAAGTCCAAACTTTCTCTGAGACTCCAGGCAAACTCTTAGCTGAGAGTCCCTGTAAATAAAAACACTGCCAATATACAATGTTACAGGTAAGCATTCCCATCCCCAAAGGGAGAAATAAAGGGATAGAAAGAAATCAGACCAAAGCAAGACCAAAACCCAGCAGAGCAAACATTAAATCCCATACCTCCATGTCCAGCACCTAGGGCAGGTTGTAGCAAGACATGAACTCTAAATGGCTTGAGCAACTTTGCCTCTATGGCACACCCTCCCTCTTGGGATGGCTCCGCTCTCTGCCTGTAGTTTTCCTCAGTGGACATTGCAGCTTCCTGGCATCTCCAATGTCCTGAACTCTAATCTTCACTTTGGCTTCACTCTCACGGTTTCACACATCACTCTCTCAAGGGCACGTGGCCTGGCCTCCCAGGCCTTCCAAAAATCTGGGTGGAATCTCCCTGACCACATGACTTGCATTTGGCATGCCTGAATGGTGCTGGTTTGCACCACATAGATGATACCAAGGACTTCTACCAGCTCATGCAATAGCTGGGAGCCCCCTTGGACCATGGCTCCAATAGCCTCTGACTTCCAGGATATCTGAACTTGGGGAAACAGTTTTGTAGGTGGCCCAGAATGAGCAGGGCAACCTGGGGCTCTCTTCTAAAACTCTCTCAAAGGAGTTTACCCTATTTACATCTTTGAGCTTGCAGTGAGTCGGGTCTGGCCATTTCTTCTGGTTCTCAATATAAATCTGGCCAGAATCATCCAGCAGTACCTATGCCAAAGCCTGAATGAAGAGCTGGCTTGAACTTTTCTCCAGATTAATTAGTCTACCACCCTTAGTCTCAATTTCCTACAAAATCTCAGAATATGGCCAAAGTAGACAAATTTTCTGCCAGAATATAACACACATAGCCTCTAGTCCAGCTGCCAATGTAGTCTTTGTTCCCAACTGGAACCTCCCAAGGCTGGCCTTTACTGCCTGCTTTTCTATCAGCATTCTGGCTTTCTGAGCTCTGACCAGAATCACCGATCAACCTGTTTATAGTATCCTAGGACTTTTCTGGTCTGTACCTCCAAATCTTTCAAAGCTCCTCCCACAAACCGATTCCAAAGGCTTCTAAACCGCATAGTCTGGTACAGTCACAGCAGCAAGCCTACTTGTGGTACCAATTTTCCCATTGCTGGAACAAAATACCCAATACTTGCAACTTAAAGGAGAGTGGTTTCAAGGCAGAAATAACATGGTAGAAGGGAATGGTGGAGGAAAGCTGCTCAATCATTGGCAGCTAGAAAGTAGAGAAGGGAAGAACCAGGATCAAGAATATACCTTTTCATGACATCCCCCCAGTGGTACACCTACAACAAGGTCTCACCTCTTTATAGCACATTCAGCCATGAATTCATCATAATCAGTAGATTAATCCACTGATAAGTATAGCACCCCATAATTCAGTCAACTTCCAAAAATCCTAGCTCGGAACCACGTGATTGTTTTGGAGAACATTTTAAATCTTAAACCATTACAAGCACATCTCCAGTGACATACTTACCCCAATGAGGCCCCACTTCCTAAAGTTTCCACCTCCCAATAGCCTTTTAAGTTAACAGTCCATAAATGGGTGAATCTGTTGATGAGATGAGAGTGCTTATAACCCAATCACCCCCCAAAGGCACAGCCTCTAGACACTGCTGCATTGGCGACAAAGCCTTCAACACATGAGCTTAAAACCCACACCTAACAGCCCATGAGTTTTGGTATTTTAAAAGAAAATTTCCCTCTTGTTAAAAAAAAAAAAATTTTAAGATCAGCTTTGAATGATATTGTGAAAGGACTGATTGATGCCCTATGAGGCCAAAGGACTATGCATTATTTGTGAGAGAGATGCAGTCTGGTGTCATGCCGTGCTGCTCTTTTAAAATGTCATAGCTGCTATGGAGAGAGAAAAACAACCTTGAAGAGTAATGCAGAAGCAAGCATACATCTGGAGTCCTTCACTATTTTTACAGGCTTCTTCCATCGGGACTTGAAGCCAGAGAATCTCCTCTGCATGGGACCAGAACTGGTGAAAATCGCAGACTTTGGATTGGCTCGAGAAATCCGATCAAGACCTCCCTACACAGATTATGTGTCTACCAGATGGTGAATACTATTTTTCTCAAAATTATTTAATTCCATTTCTTTATAAGGATGACATTTTATTGGGAATGAAGTCAGTCATAAACATTAAGTTTTAAATAAAAGGAAGAGAGCAGTCTGAAACACTCTTTGTAGGTGTGTTGGCATTGGATGAGGTTAAAGATTTGTGTGGTAAATAGCACATAATTTTAAATAATTATGTGTTTCCAAGGTACAAGATTTTATATATAGGCCTTCCCAATAACATTTTCCCCAAAAGAGTTATGTAAGAGGTTCTCCGAAGATCTGTCTGAAAAAGCCATCTAATTGCTGTTGTTAAAACTAAACCCTAGGAATTGATTTACACAGTTTGCCAGGATCGAGAAGTGGCCCTTGCACAGGTTTTAAGTTCTTTCCCTTCCTTTCTGTCCTCTCTTTCTTCCAAACTGTTATTCTCTCTGTGTGTCTCTCTGTGCTATAGAGAAGAGTCCTGTAGAGAAATGCTCCGTAGACAGTAGTGTGCATAGAGAAGCACCATTGTTTTAGCAGCAGCCACAATGGTCATCAATTCCTTCCAAGTCCACGTACCACACTGAACTAGAGAGAAAGCAAATATGTAAGAATTACTTGTTATTTAATTTAATTTCTGACCAGTGGAAGTGACAGCTAGCAGCTAACTTTGTTTCTCCAGGTATAGAGCTCCAGAAGTCCTCCTGAGGTCCACCAACTACAGCTCCCCCATTGACGTCTGGGCTGTGGGCTGCATCATGGCAGAGGTGTACACACTCAGGCCGCTCTTCCCTGGGGCCAGTGAAATTGACACGATATTCAAAATTTGCCAAGTGTTGGGGACACCAAAAAAGGTAATGGTATGAACAAAGGCCTGTGGGCCAAAGCCAGTGACTTTCTGGGCTCCCTCTCCTCCAGCACTGTGTAGCACTGATGCTGTTGAGCATCTGCCCATTCTAGAATCTTTGTCTTGAGCTCGGCTATCCTCCTTTGCCCACATCCTCAGACATGGCCAGTTCTCTTCTTCCTTCCTCTCTTGAAGTATGATCTCTGTCATGGCCCCCTCTGCTTTCACTCATTACCATCTCACTTCCTTTATGGAGCTTCTCTCTTCTCATGGTTACAACATGTTACACCTATTCAGAAGTCACCAAAATAATCTGTAGCCCCCACCTCCCTACTGTACAACTGTCTTGGGATCCACCACCCCTTACCATCACCTCAAACTCCACTCATTTAAAACAGGGTTTTAAAAATGACTTTTCCCTTACCACCCAACATGCTTCCTTTCCATACCCAAGTCTGTCTGTGGTTCCCTCATAGTCACAGAGCCCCAGCCTTGGGGCTAATTCTACTTTGCCTTCTTTCTTTCCCTTTGTCCAAACAGTTGTTCAGTAAATCCTGTTCAGTATCCTTCCATGGTATCCCTCCTGTGGCTCCTGTCCTTTCAGGTTCACTGCTAACATCACAGACAGGACAGTGGTGACCAAGTGTTAGGATATCCGCTCAACTTTACTGCCTTCCTGTCTTTACCTTCAGAATGTCTCTCAGTCTGTGCCCAGAGTTATCCTCCTGAAGAACAGCTCTAGTTACTGATCTCCTCTCCTAAAAATACTCATTGTTCCACTTGGTACTTGTACTCCCCACCCCCGGCTGTGTGCCCCAGAATGATCCCTTTCTGTGGTCTACATGCACACCCTCTGCCCGAGCCACCTAAGGGAGTGTCTCATCCATGATCAAGTCTTTCTCTTCTGAGTCCTCCATCTCCACCCTTACTATTTTCCAGTCTCCTGGCTGTCCTCACCTTTGTTCTGTGTTAGCCATGTGCATGTCTGTTTCTTGGATCATAAAATCATTCCAGGCAAGGATTTATCTTGTATTTTTTTCCCCACCTTCCAGCGCCATTGCTGTTATGAACTAGATTCTCAAAAATTTTTAAATCATTTGAGTGGATCATTATTGCCACCTCATCAAGGTTCCAGACTCACCTGCTGGCATCTCTTCATCCTCTGCACACCTGTGTCTTTACCTCTCTGGTGGCCTTTGTCATTTTTCACTCTGTATTATTGTCTTTTAAAATAAATGTCCTATTTTCTCTTTTAAGGACAGTGATATCCTTAAGAGTAGGATTAATATTAGATTATAGTTGGCTTTGAAAAAGGAGGAGGCGACGATTATATTAGGATATGTCCTGCACAGCAGTAATGTTAGAGCCAGCGGGAACTTTAAAGAGCCCTTGCTCAGTGTGTTCCAGCATTCCTCCACCATTTAAAAGTGCACGACTTGATTCATGAAAAGTGGAGAGTAGGAGACTGGGTAGAACAGCTTTCTTTCCTGCTGGTCTTTTCAGCATATGTATTTTGAATCATGAAGTTGGGATCTAGTAGGACATATCTAGGGATTTAGTTTTTTTGAACAGGAACAAGTGTCTTTTTTTATTTTGTTTTCCTCCAAAATACATCTCATTAGTGGTTTCTAAAACCTTGCCTCCTGAAACACAACTGGGGAAATACTAATTTGCTTCAATCTCAAAATCTCAAGAGTTAGATCTTCTGGAGTAAGGGTTATAAAACAAGTTGGTGACAAATCCAGTGTCTTTTCTAGTGTTTCCCAGATTTTACGTTCTCTGTAGTCTCTTCATTAATGCAGTCCTGTGTCTCATCATACACGCTGCTGCCATAGTGAACATGGGAGGGGTAATGACATCATTGCCTTTCCATGAAGGACACACAGGGAGGAATACAAGCTCGAGTCACAGCAAGGGGCTTAGCAAGACTTGCTGTCCTTTTCTTCTTTCAGACTGACTGGCCTGAGGGCTACCAACTTTCAAGTGCTATGAACTTCCGCTGGCCCCAGTGCATACCCAATAATTTAAAGACTCTGATTCCAAATGCTAGCAGCGAAGCAATTCAGCTCCTGAGAGACATGCTTCAGTGGGATCCTAAGAAACGACCAACAGCTAGTCAGGTTTTCTTCCAGTTTCTTTTGTTTGATGCATTTCTTATAAAGTTCTTATCTAATTCTGAATAATTTCTATAAATTCCATGGGAAATATATATGGTACAAGAATTTAAAGAACTTTGAAATATATTGTATATAATTAAAGTAGCTGACATTAAACAATATAGTTGCTTTAAAATTAACATGCAATTTATATGATATATCACCATATATGTGGAAATGAAATGAACAGATCTGTCTTTGGAGAGTGTTTTTAAATATATTCTCTATGAATTAAGATTATGCATGAGTCTGTAGTAGTTTGTAATATAGTAGCAGTCTTGTAGTAGTTTGAGTATAAGCCAGTACAGGTTGTGTGGAAAGGTAACTTCTTACCTTGTAAAGTACAACTTGTGCATTGTGTGACAACATGGAGAGAATGAGAGGTGAGGTAGACCCAGGCTAACAACTGCAGTTGGCACTTTTTTTTGTTTTTTTTGGTACCGGGGATTGAACCCGGGTCCTTGTGTTTTCAAGGCAGGTGGTGGAACCACTGAGCTAAATTCCCAGCCCTGCAATTGGCATTTAATAGCACTTTACATTTTACAAATGGCTTTACTGTGATTTTAACCTGGTGAAGAGCCCATGAGATAGATATTTTTGTTTTCATTTCTATAGGTAAAAAAACCAGAATCTCAGAAAGTTTAAGTGATTTGCCCCAGTACAGTAGATGGCACAGATAGTGCAACCAACCGCAGTCTTGTGCAGATGGCAGGGCTTCTGACCGAGTTCCTGTTCCGGGCCACTTTGCCCGAGATTATGAAATGCACTTGAATGAGGCATGGTAGTGGTGCAGGCTCCCTCCACCACCTGTCGGCCTCCTGCAATCCTCCTCTGCATTGGGTGTGTTTGGCCCCTTCTCAGCTTGTCTCATGGATGATTACACTGCTCAGAGGATCAAATAAGTGACCAATTCTAATCAAAGAAGGTTATTTGGCTACTGAAAGAGGTGGCGATGTATGAAAAAAGTACAAATGTGGTGTGAGAATTTGTGGTAGCTGGAAAGATGATTGTCAGAGGAATAATTAAGGAGTGCAGAATAGCTTTTTTCAAAGGTTCAAAGAAGACCCAAAATCTGCCATAAGGCTCTGGCTGACTCAAGAGAGTTGAAAGCTCTCAGAAATGCACTTTTGATAATGAAATTCACAAATGGTTTGAGGGAAGAAAGGAAGGTCTTGGACAAACCTTCTGATGAATCCTTAAAAGTTGTACACAAGAGGGCCAAGTATTTATTCAGTGGCACCATGCCTGCCTTGCAAGTGCAAGGTCTTGAGTTCAATCCCTGGTACAGCCAAAAAAAACAATTAAGAAAAGCTAAAAATACTCCATATCATTCTAGACTTGCAAAAAAGCCTGGGACTGCAGAGAAGGCTTTTCAAGTTAGATGCTGGAGTCCAAGACCTTTACCAGGGCACCATTATATTCACCCCTGTATCTGCACTTACTTATAAGCATTTCTGATGTGTCTAACTTATTAAGAAATACTGTTATTTTTCAATGACTCTAAAAAGATACAGGAATACAGAAAATATTTCAGAAAAAATTATAAACCTTAAGACTTTAAGATTTATCTTTGGCTATCCTGCAAACCTGATTATCCAAAACAACTGGCACTAACCCTTGTCATGATAGGGAAGGTTTAACTATATTAACTATAAACTCTTCATACTTCAGGGGTGAAAGCATATGTACCTACTTATTTTGTACTTGCTTTTCAGTATCCTCCAGTATCATTATGTTTGGATTTTTTTTGTTTTACATTATTGTTTCTCTTTCTGTGACATGAGGAAATGGACTTAGAAGGGTGGCATATATTTAAGACACATGGCAAGTGCGTTACAAAAGCAGGATCTGTGTTGAACCAGAATGCTCTCCAGCAATAACGAAAGTAATAGCAGTACAACTGGCTACTTTATTCAAATAATTTTAAGTGTTGCAACCTGTTACAATGTGCTGGGTGAGGACAGTTACAAGGGGTGTTACTGAGTCAGGATGCTATCTTCTAGTTGGCTTGGGCTAAGTTCTGGGATCCTCTGAGCCACAGGGCAGTGATCAGGATGGTTCACTCTCCTGTATCTACTTACATCCCCACCCTTATTTGTCATTGCAGGCACTTCGATCTCCCTATTTCCAGATTGGACACCAGCTGGGCATCACTGCACAGAACCTGCAGGACTCAGGAAAGCCACAGAAGGATGTCCTGGAAAAGACAGGCCCGCCTGCACACATCAAGCCAGTCCCCCCTGCCCACCCCCCAGTCAAGCCACACGCGCGAATTTCTTCCCGACAACATCATGCCAGCCAGCCCCTTCAGCATCTCCTGTACGGCTACAAAGCAGAGACCTCCAGGACAGATCACCAGAGCCATACTCAGGAGGACAAGCCAAGCCCACTGCTTTTCCCGTCCCTCCACAATAAAAATCCTCAGTCGGTAAGAGTAGAGAATGCACCCGTGAGCTTTGGGTCTGACTCTTAAGACCACGTATATTATGTCAGATATTTCCTTTTCGCTACACAAGGTCCAAATACAATACATTTATCTTTGCAATGCCAAAGACCCTAGGTTTAAGGTCTAAATTCATGCTCTGGCTCCACCTCTTAATAATAGTGCCACTTGGCTGGTAGCTGTGGGGCAGGGGTTGCAGCTGTGCTCTGCAGCCAGGTTGCCAGGATCTCAGATCTCAGCTCTGCCATTCAGAAGCTCAGTGACCTGAGCAAGTTCTGTGGCTGCTCTTCTTCCCACATCTGTAAGACAGGAATAATAATATCATCCACCCAATGTAATTGTTTGGGAAACTAAATGAATTAACACTTGAGAAGAATTTAGAAAAGTCCCTGGCACCTACTTCGAACTCTCACTATTTCATTAACCTCTGCTGACTCAGTGTCATCATCTGCAAAAGGAAGATCACATACACATGTTGCTCAGTCAGGACTGTTCATGAGGATCAAAGATTGTGACAGTTGTGAAGATATTTTGATAATCACGAGGTGCTGAACTTATGGTTATAGATTGCTGTTCATATTGCTGCTGGACATTGATGTTAACACTGAGTTATTAGGTGAGCCCAGATCCTTCTTTCCTTGGGCTGCTTTTCAAAAGGAAGCAAAAAGTGTTGGGTTGAATAGAACGATAACCTGATGAGATTGTGGTTGTCATTTGCTTTGTAATGCTGTCTGAAGGGTCTGACTTTCTGACACCTTTGAATCCTAGCATTCTGGGAGGCTGAGGCAGGAGGATCACATTCAATCCCAGCTTGGACAATTTCGTGACTTAGTAACACCCTGGGCTAGGACTTAGTTCAATGCCAAGGCATACGGTTCAATCCCTAGTACAGCAAAAAAACAAAACAGAATTTTTAAAAACCTCTTTGTGGGGCCGGGGATTTAGCTCAGTGCCGCTTGCATCACAAGCACAAGTTCCCGAGTTCGATCCCCGGTACCAGAAAAAAAAAACCTCTTTGTATCAGCTGGTCCTGACTGACTATGGGATCCTACACAGCACTGTGTGGGCACTGCTCCCCCCAGGCCATTTGCTTCACCCCCACCCACACTCTTGTGTTTGAGGATGTCCTGCTGTAGCTAGTTGTGCAGTTATGAGATCATGTCCAGATCTACTGAATAGGCAGAGACGGTATTATTGGCCTTGGTTTCTTTGAGTAAATGATTCTGCTGAACATTAGTTCTCTCTTACATCTCTGTAGTAACAGTAGAAATCATGTTAATGCTTCAGGGTTGAGGCCCAGATGAGAAGTCAGCCACCTTCCCAGTGTATAAGAATACTTTCATATGTCTTTCTTAAGTCCTATTTCATATAGCTGAGTGTACTCAGCGGATGGCAGCCGGTGTTAATCTTTGCAGGACAGGTGAGAGAAGAAGGTCTGGGGATGTGGCTTCCACAGTTGCCTTTTCACATAAGCAGTGCTTTGGAGAATGGCAGGCCTTAGGTTCCTTTCTCATAACAAGGGAATCACCATGAGTGACTCCATTAATGCTAAGTATTGCTTTTTTTCTCTCTCTACTGATATACACAGAAAATCCTAGCTGGCCTGGAGCACAAAATTGGTGATATCAAGCCAAAGAGTAGGAGAAGGTGGGGCCTTATTTCCAGGTCTACAAAGGATTCTGATGATTGGGCTGACATGGATGATCTGGATTTCAGTTCATCCCTCACCAGGATTGACCTGAAAAACAAGAAAAGGCAGAGTGACGACACTCTCTGCAGGCAAGTGTGCTGCTTCCACGTGTGAGTAGACTGCATCAGGGGTGTGAGAGGTCCTGTGGTCCTTGCTGAAGATGTGAGCTCTCTCCCCTTCCTCCCCTCCCTCCCCTCCCACCCCTGCTGCTCCCTCTCTCCCTTGTGCTGACTTAAGCCATGTTCTCTTGATGCAGATTTGAAAGTGTTTTGGACCTGAAGCCCTCTGAGCCTGTGGGTACAGGAAACAGTGCCCCCACACACACTTCCTATCAGCAGCGAGACACACCCACCCTGAGATCTGCTGCCAAGCAGCACTACCTGAAGCATTCTCGATACTTGCCTGGTAATAGAAATGACTCACCTTTAACATGAGCACTGATAAGAAATCTTGCCCTTAGAATCACAAATTTATACTGATTCTGTTTTGGAAGGCAAATACTTCCAAATTAGTTCTTGTGCTTGCTCAGTGTACAGGTTTAGATAATACTAGGTTACCCTCCAGGTAAGACTCTGCAAGAACTTCCCATTACTCATGAAGTGAAATCTACAAAAGATGCTTCTTGCCACATGCTATATTACCTCTTGTGTACATATGGGCTGGCCACACTGGCCTCTGCCACTGTTGTTTGTTTATTTATTTATTTATTTATTTTTACAGGAATAAAATATGGGACTTCTTATTTCATTGCTTAAATTAAAGCATTGCAGGAATGATTCCTGGTAATGATTTCAAAAGCCTCACTATATACATTTGAGGGGACTAGGGAAGCCACACTACCCTGTGCCACAAAAAACATTTGATATAACCAGTGACAGGCATGCATAATTTATAAAAGCAGAATATTATTATGATATGATATTAAACAGTTGGTTGCACACATTGATTCCACAGTTGAATAACAGAAAACATGCCATTATGATTACACTGTGCCAAACCTGAGAAATCTCCACAATATCTACAAGCCTGCTCAATTTTCAGACAGGAACAAACATCCAGAGACATTAAGCCACCCATCCAAAGTCACTGAACAAGATACTGCATTTGCTATTTTAGAATAAATTGTCTGTTTTCAAAAGTTTCTTTTTTTGTTTGTATGGTTGGGGGTTTTTTGTTTGTTTTTTGTTTTTTTGGTACCGGGGATCAAACTCAGGACTTTGCGGAACTACTGAGCTAAATCCCTGGCCCTGTTTGTTTTTTTTTTGAGACAGTGTCTTGGTTATGTAGTTCAGGCTGCCCTAAACTCACTATGCAGCGTAGGCTGGCCTTCAACTCACAGCAATTCTCCATGCCCACCTTTTAAATGGGTTTTAAAACATGTATTATCATTTATTTGTTCAGAACTTTCACTTAAATCAGTTGCCCCTTAATTATATCAATTACTATTCAATTATTTTCAGGGGTAAAGCCATGGCTTTTTTTTTCTGTGAATATTCACCCATTGTACTGAATGGCTCAGCCAGATGTAAAAACATTCAGAAACATGACACAAAGGTGCACCTCACCAGTAAATCACAGTTTTAAAAAATTATTCATGCAGAATGAAACTGTTAGTGCCAAACACACATTTACCTTTCACCATAGTTTAAAAGTATTTGCCAGAATATCTCCTCTCTCTGTTAAATCACCTTCCAAGATACACTTGTTTCCTACTAGATGCACAGTACAGGTGAGATGAGGGTCACACTGGTTATTCTATGTTCAAGACACTCTAGGATCTTGATTGCCTAAAATGAGATAGATAAACTTTTTGAAGTTTTGTTTGTTGGGACTAATTTTCTTTAGATCTTGATTATCTATTTTTAATACGATTCTGACAGATTGAAAAGTCAGAGCATTTTACCTAAAAATGGAAAAATATAATTTCAAAAGTTACTATGAAAGTTTGATTTACCTCACTTTGATTTTAAAGTAGAATGAAAACATCATCAGAACCACCACATATTTTGCAGTTGATGACACAATGTTCTGGAACATTTCAGAGACCCTGATCTTTCCTGCTTGGAGGTGTGTAGGTGAAGAGGAACTTGGTTGAGGCCTTTGAGGCTAGACCAGCTGCTGTCCAGTAACCCATGACCCTAAAGTTCAAGTCTCCTCTGGCATTCAGACCAAACTGCTGGTTTCTTCATAGTCCCATTTCCCCAGACAGA
Organism: Heterocephalus glaber; assembly: GCF_000247695.1. The sequence continues at coordinate 228,129 of NW_004624850.1, read as the reverse complement.
GTTTCAGACAGGAGCTGGAGGAGCAGGCCCACCTGGGGAAAATGGGCTGCCATGGAGGAAATTAGAAATAAGATGGGCCTGCGGGTGTTGGCCCGCACCAGTGGGCCCGGTTAGATCAAAGAGGCTGCAACCCCAAGGCCCTTCAGGTTGTGGTGGCAGTTTGGGCATGAAACCAGTTTAAAGGCCTTGGAGCTATGGGTGAGGTGCCCCAGAGCTTGCTGAAGGGGCTCGACTTTAAGACTTAGGCAGGCCTGGAGCATCAGGTGGTTAGACAGGACTGCCAGGAGCACACCGTGGTGGAGCCAAGGAGGTGGCAGCCACCTGCACCAGTGTTGGGCCAAGAACCAGGCACCTCTGGCTCCCAGACACCTTGAAGGCTAGGGTTACTGAGAAGGCAGCAAGGAGTGATGTGAGGCCCCTGTGGGTGCAGAGGTTCGCTGGGGTGAGCACTGCCACTAGCATCACAGTGTCCTCCTGACCACGCAGGGCCCTGGCACCCATGCTGCAAGACCTCCTCAGCCCAGTGCCATCTCACAGTCACCGCTCTTGGCTCCCAGGGTAGGCCCATGGACCCAGATATGCAGCTCTTTTGGCTGCAGCCCATGCAGCTGTTAGTCCATTGGCTGATAATGTGAATACTTTACAGAAATATTTGCTGAAGCCCAGATCGAACATTTCTTACCTTACATAGTCCTCTGAAATTAAAACAAAAATTGGTATAAGAAACTGGGTCCAGACTCTGGGGAAGGAAGAAAGGGCAAGACTGGGAAGCCTATGTGAAGCCTCTCCATCAGACAGGTCCAGCAGGAATGGGCAGGCAGTAAGAATGGAGGAAGCTCAGTCCTGTGGGGGTTATGCCAATGGTGTGCTATTGTGTGGTGGTACCCAAGCCTTCAGATTCTCTGTATTCCAAGCTGATGGTATTGCCCAATCATCCACTCACAAACTAACTCAGTGGATAAATATATGTTGAGCATCTACAGTTCACTGAGTACGAGGCGTATCATGGTGAATAGAACAGCCATTGGAGCCCCAAGCTGCACAACTCTTAAGGTGCTCTTTGGTCTCTTGGCCTCCATAGCAGCCCTGGAGACAGAGCACTTACAGCACAATTTATCTCCTAGTGCTGGGAGACACTGGCCAGCAGTAATCAGAGGTGGTGACAGAGTGGTAAGAAGGCCTCTCAGCAACTAGCTCTTAGCTGGGCCCCAGTGAATAAAAAGCAGTTGTGCACAAAGCTGAGGGAAGGGCACACCAGGCAGAGGAGACTGCAGATGCAGAGTCCTGGAGTCAGGCCAGGCTTGGCCTGTGAGAGGAATGTCAGAGGCCAGTGTGCCCGCAGCATCTAAGAAAAGAGCCAGGAATACACAGCATGAGGCAGCTTCAGGGGCCTCATAAGACCTTTGGATTTTATGGGATGAGTGGTGAGAGCTCCAGAAGGGGTTTCACTGGAAGAGGAAACTGGTTTGTCTGTGTGTGCATGAGAGGATCAGGAGCATCGAGCTCTGGCTGCCATCCAGGGAGGGGTGGTCGCACAGGCTAGGGGAGCAGTCAGAAGGATGGGACGGGGACAGGGACAGGGAGGGCATAGCATGTCTTACTCAAACATTCAGTCTTCACTGGCTGTTTGGGAACAGGGAAATCCTGCCAGGCTTCATCAGGTTTGAGCTTTAGTCTCCAAAGATTGACCAGACAGTCTCCAGGAATGTCTTAGAAAAAGAAACCAGATGACAAGAATAGAGGGATCCAGGTGTGTAGGAGCCACCATGACCAAAGGCAAAAAGGAGCAAGGAGCAGATTGGAAAGGTGTTTTGGCTGTAGAGGAAGAAGAAAGATAAAAGCAGAATGTATATTTCTGTTCTGAAAATGGTTGTAGTGCCTGATAGAAGTGGAAACATGGAGCAGTTAGAAGGGAAAGCAGTTTGTCTTAAGGTCTTGTTGATTAAGGCTGAGGTCAATCAGCAGTGTTGTGGGAGTCCTGGGATGAGGAGGACCAGAGTTGGCAAGGGCGGTTGGTACAGACCCAGTCATCAGCACAGGACGCCAAGAATAGGTGAGGTCAGGTGAGCAGATGGAACCAAAAGACAGACACAGGAGAGCAGAAGGCTGCAGAGCCAGGGGTTGGAGATAGATGGGGATGCAAAAGGATATGAACAGGGCACAGAGGGAAGTAGGCTGGACAAGAGTGGAATATCAAAGAGCGGTGAAGCCGAGAATGATGCTGGCAGGTCATCACTGAGGCTGATGCACAAGAGGCCTCTCAGTCCATGCACAAGCCAGACAGCACGCTAACCACGAGGACGCTGACTCAGCGATGACATCATCGCAAGTTTTGCTTTGATTTTGGAACCACAGGCAGTCCTTGACCAACTGGGATCTGTGTTAATTTCATCTCTGAAGTCTAGTACAAGATTAAATGGGTATTTGCATTTTAAATAAACTTTATTGTGTATAATTAAGGCAAGCAGCATAGTTTATAGGTTATATATTACATAGTAAAAAGTTTACCATAGTGTCAAATTAACATACCCATCAGCTCATGTAGTTATCCCTTTTTAGGTTTTATGACAAGAGCAGCCAGATTCTATTCATTTAGCACAGACTCCACATAAAGGACTATTTTATACAGTGGTCCTCATGTTGCACTTTAGATCTTCGGATTTATTCATTGTGCACACCTGCTACTTTGTATCATCTTACCTATCTCATCTCTCCATTCCTCCCCCACCCCTGCCCTTGACAACTGTCTGTCACTTGTTGTCTGCTTCTGTATATTTGATATTTTTTCCTTAAAAGATTCCATGTGTAAGTGAGATCATATTTTTCTCTGTCTGGATGATTTCTTTTACCATAATAGCCTCCAGTCAGGTGTGGCAAATTGCAAGATCTTGTTCTTCTTAAGGCTGAATAAAATTCCATTGTATATATGTACTGCAGGTTTTTTTCTATCCATTTTCCTGTTCCATTTTCAATTTTAAAATCACTGTTTTTCTCTTTTAGGAATAAATATAAGAAATGGCATGCTCCCAAATCCAGGAAAGGACTTTCTTCCGTCTAATCCATGGTCCAGTTCTGGCTTGTCTGGAAAGTCTTCAGGGACAGTATCAGTAATCAGCAAAATAAATTCAGGTGAATAATGATTATTAACTCCTAAATGGCGAAAATCAAAGTCTGTGGATGCTGTGAGGTGGACACAGAGAGATGTGGGACAAGGCCTTTCTGGCATGAAGATACACCTTGTCCTCTCCCTTCCTCGGCAGCAGGCCCTGGGCTCAGGCAGCTCCCATAGGGTCATACCCGCCAAGGCTGCAGAATGCAGCAGACTTGTTCCTGGCCCAAGAATCTGACTTTGGCCACTGAGGCCTGGAGTGCTGTGGGCGGCACCTTCTGAGGTAGAGATGAGCTTGGCTCTGTCTTCTTTGTTCCAGCTGGGAACTCTGCATGCTGATCCAGCCTTCAGCCCAGGGCATCAGGTCTCTTCTGGTTGGGAGGAGGTGGGTAGTGGAAGGGGCTCTTCCTGCTTTTCGATTAATAGGCCCTACAGGCTGACGAACCCGGCCCAGGAGATCTGTCTGCCATGGCTACATCCCTTTCCGCATGGCCAGGGGAACACCTGACCTTCACTTCCCCACCTCTGTCCTTTAGGCCTCATTTATTTTAAAGAATACAAAACAAAAGAGACGATATATCAGTACTCATGCACCTACCACCTACCTGTCTACAAGTTCACTACTAGATGGGGTGCTGAAATGCACATTGTTGTGCAAAGGTATCTGGTGGAATACGCATTTTAGGTTTGTATATACTGATGTGAAGTATAGTCTATATTATGGAGTGGAAAAAGCAAACTTCAGAACAAGCTAAACTTATTACAAAAATTAAAACGTCCAATATCCTTTCTGTAATTTAAGAAATAACCCTGTGCTTGGTTGTGTCTATGGGAGCAGCATTGTCTTTGCCCTTCTCCACTTTCTGACAATGTGGCATAGGGGATGGTTTACTCAAAACTCACTGTTTTCATCACAATTCTTTTATTTTCCCTGAAAGTAAAAACTTAATTCTTTATTGGCCTGCACTACTCTCCTTTAACCCTGTTTGTGTCATATGAATGTTACTATTTAATAACGAGCTTTTGCTTTTGCAAATCAGTTGGTTCCAGCTCTACAAGTTCTAGTGGACTGACTGGAAATTATATCCCTTCCTTTCTGAAAAAAGATATTGGTTCTGCTATGCCAAGGGTTCCCCTGGCACCTGTTCCGGACCCTTCCCTGGGTAAGTTCTGTTTCTGATTATTCATGAATTTGACTCAGCAGTTACGGAATGATTGCTCTGTGCCAGGCATCCACCCAGAATCCACCAGTATGAGAGACAGACAGGACTCTGCTCTGGGAGAGGTTGCACTGTGCAGATGATGATGTTAAACCAGTGTCAGATGCTCAGAAGTGCTGAGGAAAAAATAACACGGGAAGGAGGTAGAGCTTGTGCGAGTTGGAGTGTGAGGTGCAGATTTCGATTTTAGCCAAAGAATAGCTCACTGCAAAAGGAGTCCTTGAGCAAAGCTCTGAAGGAAGCAAGTGAGCACCTGATCAGTGTGGATGGGACTATTCCAGATGTGGGTTCTCCAGTGCATGGGCTCTGAGGCAGGGCAGATCTGGCAAATTCAGAAAACAGCAAGGGGCCCAGAGTGCAGGAGGGGCATGAGTGAGAGGGAAGTTACAAGAGGAGGTGGGGTGATGAGAGGCCTAAGGGTATGTCTGAGGCTCCCAGTGCATTTCTGTAAGTGTGTTTCACAACTCTGACCATCACGGAAGCTGCTAGAAGGGTCCAAGCAGAGAAGTAACTTGACCTGTCAGCCACCTTCATGGGCTCGTTCAACCTGCTAGTTGTCATTAGACCATGTGGGGACAGGTTGCAAGCAAGAGCCTATTGCAGGTATCCAGGTATGAAATGATCCTAGCTTGGGTTGGAGTAGTAATGGTTGACTGGTGAAGACAGGAAGTAAGATATGAGAAGAAGGGCATAAGAATGACACCTGTATTTTTGACTTGACAAGTCTTAACTAATTGGACAACCAAGGTTATCTTAACTGAAAGAACTGAGAGAAGAAATTAAAATGTTCCCCCTGAACTTCTCATTTGCTGACATTTTTGTCACCAGGATGCATTTGTCTGTACCTGGCTGCTCTGATACCCTGTCACTCAGGCCATTCTGTCTCTTCCATTGCAGGCTATTCTTCCCTGAAGGCTGTGAGACCTCATCCTGGGCGACCTTTCTTCCACACTCAGCCAAGAAGCACTCCTGGCTTGAAGCCACGGCCTCCAGCCACCCAGCCAGTGCATGGCCGGACAGACTGGGCTTCCAAGTACCCGTCTCGGCGGTGACTATCTCAGCACCAAGACTCTTTCACAAGGGAGAGCAGGAAACTGTCCCTCAGCTGACTGGCATTCAGCTTGCAAGAAATGTGTGGATGATATAAAAGCAAATCAATACTTTATAGTTATTCTTCTGAGCTAAGACATTTCAATATTCTTTTTTAAAGTTTTTTTAAAAATATTGATTTGAATGCAATATCCTCTTTTAGTATGAAATTATTTTATTCTAAAACTAGGTCTCATTATTTTCTTAACAGCATTTTGTATATATGGATTATGTTTTAGCATTTTATACTGTCAACTTTGTAATGAACTTTTTAAAAATTAAGTGATTTTCCTTTGGAGTTCCAGATAATATTTTATACAGACTTTGAAAAATATAATAATATTGATACAGTATTGCAACAGGGGTGAAATTTAAGGCTATGAGACAAAGGGTTATTTACTCAGTATGTGCAAATATCATGGTATGGTTACATTCTTAACATGGCCCATTAGGTACTTTAGGCTTTCTTGGGCTGACTTTAAGAAAGGAAGCCTCTGCTTTTCTTAATATCATGTCATTTTTTTTTGATACCACTGTTGTATCATCCACTCTGTTTTAGTTTTGTTTCCTGGAACAAAGAACTCTATAAATATTTTTTATAGTTTTCACAACACCCTTTAATGTGGTTGCGGATATTTAAATGAAACCAACCTTAATCATACTAAGCTGACTCATTCTATTTTCTTCCATTTTTGAAGTCAAATTGTCTAAGTACTCATAAAAGGAAAGCTTTCACATCAAAAGGTTTCAACATAAAGGTTAATATAGTCAGTTAAATTTGTTTCTGCCAAGATGCATGACTAAAAAAAAAGTTTCAAAACAACAGAAGATTTTTGATTCTAATAATTGAGATGGAATTTTGCACTCAGCTTAGCTCTCTAGACCTGGCTAGGAGCTCAAGAATAATCTTCTGTCCTAGATAAATTCTCAGGACATTTTGGGAAGCAGAAAAGATCTAGGGCAGGGAACCCACTTATCTAGGAAGTCATGGTTGCCACGATCTTAGTGTCCACAGTGTGCCACATTGGAACTCCTAACTTGTATAGTTTCTTTAAAGATTAAGAGCTCTATTTGTTGGGCAGAGGCTGTTCCATAGAGAGGAATGTTTACAGCACTTTTACAGATGACAAAGCTAGTTTGGAAACAGAAAAGGACAGAAGGTCCACTCCAATCCATCCCCACACGACACATTTGCCTCTACTCATGGTTACTTTCCTGGCAAGAGTGAATGCAGTAGTAATCTTTTTTTTTTTTTTTTTTTTTGGTACCGGGGATCGAACTCAGGACCTTGTGCTTGAAAGGCAGGCGCCAAATCACTGAGCTAAATCCCCAGCCCCTGCAGTAGTAATCTTAACAGTGTTCTGACTCCTGTTCTCCAAGGGCTCAGATGACTATCCTTTGGTTCCAGGTTCCAGGATACAGCAAGGCAAGTCATATGAAGTAATCAAATTTGTAGTTAAAATGGTAGATTAAGGTGAATACAGATACTTTCATGTGGTTCAGTCTAGCAGGGTGATAGACGATCACTTTGGTGTATTAATATGTTGCAGCCTGAACAAGTTACCATGACTTCCAAAGGGCTCATACCTAAAATCAGGGAGTAATATATGCTTTGGAGAATCTGGCTCAAAAGTATATTTGACCAAGCACTATGATCCTGAGGGACATGAGAAAAGCTCATAATGGATGTGGATCTGATGGATAACATTATCCTGTTAACAAACTGGCGGCAAAGCTTTTGAAAATGTATGTGCAAGCACAATTGAAGTGAATTCATTTCTGTATTATATTCTCAACTTGTTATCTAAAGCCACGGAACATGTGTTTTCAGAGATGAGTCCTTTACTGTTAGGTTAATATTTATTTTCTCTTTCTGTATTATATATAAAAAGTAAACTAAGCTGAAACCTTGCCCAGTTTTCTGGAAAGCTGGCTTTAAATTGTAAATACCCTTTAGAGATGCAAATGAGTTGTCAATACCATATTATCTGTCCTCTAGCCTGTGTTTAGGTCATTAAGTTTTTTTTAATCAAAAAACCTACTTACTTGATTATTACATATCTCAAAATTGTTTTCTGAAAACTGTTTTAGGGCCCATATTCAAGGAATACTTCATTTTTTCCTTCCATTTACTCTGTTTACCAGCAAGCAGCTTCCTTTGGGAAGCTAAACACATTTATTCACATGAATGTCAAGAAGATGATGTGCAGTTGAGAAAACTGTAAGACTGAGAAAACAATCTAATTCTAAAGAACTAGCAAAATCCTATAAGTATTCTCCCCCCCTGCCCCCCCAAATAGGTAAAGGACAAATTGGGTATACGAGCTATGAAGTTCAGAAGGAAATAATGACCTTTTTTTTAAGCAAACATAAAAAATTTTCCTGTTACATATATATATTTATATATATATTTATATATATATTTATATATATAAATATATATATATATTTTTTTGGTACCAGGGATCGAACTCGGGTCCTTGCACTTGTGCTGCAGGCGACGAAACCACTGAGCTAAATCCCCGGCCCCTGTTACATATATTTTTAATTACCATAGAATTATAAAGTGAAGTGCAAGACAGGAACAGGAGTGATGATTCACTCTACCTCTCCATGTCTGTACCTCATTACAGTCTGAAAGCTTCCTGGGATGTCAGGAAATGGTATAGGTGGAATTCCTTCTGAGCCCAAAATTTCAGTGACCATGGTGCACTGAGGGGTATAGCTATGCCTCACACACAGCAAGCACTGCAGAGAAACTGCAGTTGCATTAAAGCCACTTTGGATATGATTGTTCACTTTGCAATAAAATTCCATTAATTACCAAACCCTCGCCCAGCTTGAGTATCATAGGATTTAATTGGGTAGAAAGGTAATTTTCAAACAATTTTTTAGATACATCACTTATTTAAAGGACCACATACACCTAAAAAAGTAATACTGTGGCACCTTTTGGGCTTATAAAAAATTGAATGCAATCAAGGTAACACATGTCTAACAAAATAAGATATTTTCTTTTTTAAGTGCAAATACAGGTCCTGTTGGAGTGAATGGATACCACCTTCTTATGAAATAGCATTTCCCTACCATCAAGCCATTGTTTCGTGCCATTTAGGAGAGGGTGAAGAAAAGCAATTCAGGCTTTGTTTCAGCTCAGTGTATGACCAAAAGCAATATGTTTGTAAGAAAATTTTTAACATACTAATTATTTTATATCATTTAAGTATACTGTTGCAACTAGTTTAATATATGTGATTAATTTTTACAATTTCCAACCAAATGTACTGTACAGTTATATAATTATTATGAGAACCATCTTATGGAAACCATTAAGAAGAAAAATGGGACAAACATCACATTAATCGGTATTACCAATTTCCTAAAAACCCTGTTCTAATGTGAATTTGAAATGATCTGACAGAGTCTCCTAATCTCAGATATGTCAGTGCCGATAGCAGTTTAATTAGTTGCTTTGCTTACAACAGAGTAACTGAGACTTTATTTATTTATGAAGCAAATATTCTTAATAATGAGAAGATAGGCTGACAGAAAACCACTGAAGTAAGAACCTTCTGAAATAAAATTTTGCTTTTTAGTTTGTCCTAAGTGTTTAATAATGTTGATTTTATGTAAGGAAAATGCTCATGTTCCAAATAAAGTTACAATTTAAGAAAAACAGATTTGAGTTTCTTTTTTTGTTTGTTTGTTTCTATATTCATCAAAAGATAACTTTAAGGCCAGTTTCTAATTTTCGTAAATTAGTTAGTTCATTTGGAACTTTGATACCGATAACTTGTTGATGCTTACTGTAATACTGTGTTATGAAATTGAAAGCACACACTTAGCACAGTAGGATGAAGATTATTCTGCACTGTGAAGGGGTTTGTCACTGTTTTGTCATTCATTCATTCAAGTATTCTCTGAACACTTATGCTATACAAAAGGGAGAAATAAAAGACAAAACACTACCTCGTGAAATTCTCATTTTAATAAAACTACAGAGACAAACACATGTTAAATGACGATGAGTGTTATGAAAATGGGTCAGGAGGGTCCACGGAGAAGCCTGTGTGTTGATGGGGAGGGGGACTTCATCCTAGACTTCTTTCTACTTTCTCTGCAACCTCATTATTAAACCTTTACTTTCTGCCTCAATATTTTGCTATACCTCCTTTCTTCACGTGGACGCTTAAGTATAGAGGGTGTTTTGTTTGGGTTCTGGAGATCGAACCTGGAGCTTCACACACCCAAGCAACTGTTCTACCGCTGAGCTACACCCGCAGTCCTCCAGTGAATTCTAAAATTGTTTACTTACCGGCATGTGTTTGCAGTACAGAATGATTACATTTGTCATAGGGAGCTGATCCTAATACTTAACAGGTATCTTTCTACATTGGGACTAATTCATTCTCCACACTTCTGCCAGAGAAATCCGAAATAAGTCTGTCCATATAATTCGGTGCCGTTGCTCTGCAGTGCAGACTTCAGTTACTCCCAAGAATCTTTCCTGAGTGAAGGCTAATCCCCAATTTGTATGGTCTGAGAAATAGTATACGCTGCCTCTAAAGACAAGAATTATTTTCGAAGGCATAGTAAAGTGCATACGAATTTTGCCTTCTGTATAATGTAACCTTGGTAGTTTTAATGTGTTCTTTAGTTTTATTTACCAGCCACATTTCTTTTGTTCTTTTACTTTTTAAACACCACTGCTGCTACTGCTATATTTACTGTGGCTTAAAGTATCTGTATATAAAATGTAGTTGAAGGGACTACTTAAGATGACCCACTGAGAAAGGGGCGGGGGGATAATGTTAGATCTCCATGTCTATTCAAAAGGAAGGCAGACTGCCACGTGCAGCGCCTCATTTGGATGTGTCTGGAGTCTTGGAAGCTTGACTACCCTACGTTCTCCTACAAATGGACCTTGAGAGCTTGTTTGGAGGTTCTAGCAGGGGAGCGCAGCTACTCGTATACCCTTGACCGAGGAACGGTCCTCCTCTATCGGGGGTGGTCGTCCTCTTCGACCGAGCGCGCAGCTTCGGGAGGGACGCACATGGAGCGGTGAGGGAGGAAGGGGACACCCGCCTAGCCAGCCAGATCAGCCGAATCAACCCTGGCGATCAATGGGGTGACAGATGTCGCAGCCAGATCGCCCTCACATCCGAGATTGCATAGTGGGACGGAATCTATATAAACCCCAAGTACTTTTCGACTTTTCACATAGGTTGAGTTTATTTAGTAAGCCGAACCAGGATGCTCTAACTAAAAACAAATCAATCTATTATAACAAAGATAATGCACCCTCCAAAATGTTGAAATTGAAGCTAAATTGAGTGAAATTGGGGCCGACCTTGCAGTACCCAGAATGCCTTGCGGCTGGGTGGGGCATGCTAAGAGCCTACGTCACCATTGGTGAGGCCTCAGCTCCTGCCAGCCCACCGCTCTCCTCTCTCCCCTCGCCTTTCAGTGTCCGCTTTCCTCGGGGTCCTCAGTGACCCCCTTCTGTGCCACTGGGCCCTGGGCGCACCCCTGTGGTAGGTAGGCGCCCCTTCCCGGGCCGGCGGAGTGGGCAGTGGGCAGGGCGCCCGGACTGGGTGCTGCTCGTGTCGCCTCCTCCCGGGCTGCGACGACGCAAGACGGTCAGTGCAAAGTACAGGTCCAGGGGGTGAGCAGGTCCCTCCGCAGCCCTAGCGGGATTTGGAAAACCTGAGATGCTCAGGGTCGTAGAACACCACAATGCGGTGCAGGATCCGAAATACAGCACTGCTGTACAGAAGTCCTCCCAGCCAGGGACCCAGCTTCCCAAGACCCAGAATAGGAAATCCTAAACAGAAGAGGTATGAAAGCCAGTGCTGGTGTTTCTGTCTTTCCTCCAGCATTTTTAAATGACAGCTTATTTTATTAGCTGAACAATGGAAAACGTAGTAATCAAACAATTTCCTGTGCCCAAATCTTGAATATTCCTTCAGCCCCAGCCCTAGGCTGGGGACCCTCTTGGGTCTGTTTTCCAGAAAGCTCTACTAGAGCCATCATGGCAGCGAGGCTCAAGCTGCACTGCCCCAACGGGAGAGGCTGCATGGAGCCCGTCAGATGGGTCCTGGCCGCCGCCAGAGTAGAGGTACCCTGCCCGCTCTCTTCATAGGTGCCGCAAGGCTGCGAGGCCTTCGAGGAAACCCCGAGTCCCGGAACGCTTAGCTTCCTCCACCTGATCCACGGTCCTGCTCCCTCAACCCGGAGGATTTCTTCTTGTCAATGGATTTTTCTTCATAAATGGAATGTAGCTGATGGAATTCTGTATCCCTTTCGACAATTAGTTAATTTTTATTGGCTTCTAACCTACCACCAGTGAATGTTTACTAATAAGGAGAAAAAGAATTAACCTAAAATTTGCCAGTTCCTCCCAGAACTTTGATTATCTAATCTCTGGGTGAATTTCTTGTGCCTGGCTTGGCCTGGCAGCCTTGGCATCTTGCCTGCAACTGTGTAAGCATTTGTCCACACGGCGTTTTTTTTTTTTATTCTATTCGTTTACTTTCTTACGAAAAATTTCAGATACAGAGAGACAGTGGCATAAATTCTACGCATGCAGCCATTACCCAACTTTAGCGTGGCTTGATCAGTCTCCTCTCTCCACCTTTTAAAAGTAAAATTAAAGCATCACACTGTTACCTCCCGGAGTGCTGTTTTTCCGTATTTATTTCTAACAGATTTTAAAACATAACAATATCAATATCATACCAAATAAAATTAACAGTTCCTTATTATCATCTAGCTGTCCGATTGTCACAGACATCTTTTGTTTGGTTTGGTACAGGGGATTGAACTCAGGACCTTGTGCTTGCAGGTGGTGGCACCACTGAGCTAAATCCCCGGCCTGTCACAAACATGTTTTAAAAGTTTGTTTCAGTCTTGATCTAAACAAGGTCTGCACGTTGCATTTGATTTTATGTCTTTCAGTATTTTAAAAATCTATAACACTTTCCTCTGCATTTAAAAAATACCAGGTTTTATTGAGGAATAATTTTAAGTCTATAGAAGAGTTGTAAAATTGTGTCTTGTAATTCCCAGCCTTTCCTAATAACATGTTACATAACCATGTTAAACTAAGAAATTATCATAGCTATACGACTAAATACAGATTTATTTAGGTTACCATTTCAGGATCCAACGTAACTTTTAGTCATCATGTTTATTTAGTTGCCCTCATCTGTGACAGTTCTTTGACCTTTCCTCTCTTTCACCTCCTGGACTATATTGGTCAGGCATTTTTGTAGAAATCTCTATAGTTTGGGTTTGTCTGCTGTTTTTCTCACAATTGGATGAATTTATATGTTTTGGGGAAGAGTCCCAAAAGACAAAATCCCCTTCTCATTGCAGCTTACTAGGGTTACATGGTAGCAGAACAGATGATCACTGCGTGGCTAGCCTTGATCATTTGGCGAAGGCAGCATCTACCACCTCCCTGCATGGTCACATTGCTTTTTTTCCCTGCATTCTTTGGAAGCAAACCATTTGGTCCAGCGGCACTCCAAATGATGGGATCTGAACCCCAACTCCTGGAACTCTTATGTAAGGAAGATCCCACACACACACTTTATTTATTGTTCAGATTGTTCCAGCTTTGGTCACAGGGCCATTTTTTGGTTTTTCTTTTTCTTCTCAGTGCTTCAGTACTTTCTGACAGTATAAGGCAGTATAAGTACTTTTTTTGTGTGTGTGTGTGGTACCGGGGATTGAACTCCGGCCCTTAAGCTTGCTTAGCAGTCAGCGAAACCACTGAGCTAAATCCCTGGCCCAGTAAGTACTTTCTGATAGGCTTATATTGTATTCTCACCGCCCTTAGGGTAGAATCAACAGTCTTTGTAATAGTAAACCATACTAGTAGCCAAGGTCTGAGTGCCAGGTTTATGCAATAGTTTTGAAGCCATTTATTTATGGAAAAAACTGCTCTGCAAAATTCCCCGTTCTAGATTTGACTTGTTTACCTTCCAGGCATGGCCTTGAGATATCATGGTGAAATGAGGCCTTTTAACATTCTCCTCTATTCCCCACTTTTCCTGTAAACTCCTCTGGGCCCCCAAGGTGTGATCAAATTCACAACTTTTTTTGTGTTCTAAGTTGTTTGTTTGTTTGTTTGTTCTCCCCTACTCTGTGTTTTTATTCCACCATACCAGGGACTGCTTTGTGTCTGCAGACTGGTTTTCAGAGCTTGTCCACTGTGCTCAGGCAATGTAGCCTTCTGCACACATAGCTTCCCCATCATCTTTTTAGCTGGTGGTTTTAGTAGCAATGGATTGTCGTCATTGCTAGGAATTATAAAAGCAGCTTTTGTATTTGTCATTTCATTTGAATTCATTAACAATGATTTTCTCATAATGAATAATGTTCACTTTTTATTTTAAAATACCATTCACATAGGAAATGCTCTATAAATGGTAGATTTTTAAAATCTATTTTCAGAATAATGAGTTATTACCCTAGCAACTTCCAAAGATGACAAATGTGGGCTTTGGGTTTTATTTATATGCTTTTGGTTTTATTTTTTGTATGTGATTATAACTTGCCACACAGTGTTTTTATCATTTTCTAAATAACAGTGGTACCTCGGTTCCCAAATTTAATTCATTCCATGATTTTGGAAAAGTTGGTTACATTTGTGTTTCTGTGGGAAAGAGCGCTAATGTTGCATTTGTCATCCGATGTAGAGTTTGCAAACAAAAACAGAGTTTTGTTAGGCCGGGGATTTAACTCAGTGGTTCCACTGCCTGCTGTGCAAGCGTAAGGACCTAAGTTAGATCCCCGGTACCAAAAATTTTAAAAAACAGAGTTTTGTCAAATGCTTTTGTTTTCAGACCAAATTATTCACAAACAAAAGTGTTTGTGAGCAAGGTATCACAGTAACTGACATCATTTTTATATACAAATCTTCTGACTTCCCATAAGAATTTGGAAGATCTGGTGATGCTGGGCCCTCATTTCTACAGGAAAGCAATTGCTGATCTAAATAAGAGCTTCCCTACTATTCCCTCTTGTCTCAGTGTTTGTTTTCTGGCTACATTAAGAGGAAAGTGAAAAAATTTGTAGTTCCAGAACCTAAACTAAATTTACCTCACTTGGTTATGTCACCTGTCTAACCCTGTCATTTATTTATATCATTTGTCTAACCCAGGTATGCTTCTAAGTTTGTTATTCTTGATTTCTTTTATGGGTTTTGAATGGATGTTGATATATGTATGTAATATCATTCTTTGTCAAATTCTTCTCTTTTCTGTCTTCATTCTACCCTGCTTCTCCTACTCTCCTGTGAATCAAGATATCTTTGTTACAGTAAGAGAATCTCAACGTTAAATTAGTTAACCAAGAGCGTGGTCATTTGACCACCTGCTCCAGCCTAGTGACATCGGGCAGGCAGATGGGGCACAATAATGAGTCTACCCTACAGACAGGTGAAGGAGCTAGAGCAGTCCCCTCAGTAGGGCCAGCCACATGGGTGACAGTAACTATTTGCAAGAGATGCTGTTGGGGAACCACTCCCCATCTCTTTGCCAGAAGACATTTTCACTAAGTTTGTGCCCACATAGATTTGAAGCAGGTGGAAAAAGTATACGATGCCTAGTGTCCCAGGAGAGAGTGGCTGAGCCTAACGTGCCAGACCTTCGCATCTGAGTGATGAGGTAGCTAACACCTGCTGCAAAACAGCCATCCTGATTTTGAGAGCCAGCGTCCTCAGTCTCACCACTCAGTGTGAGGTCTTGCTGACACTGCTGTGCGCTGCTTGTTGGTCACTGGTACTTGTGACTTCATTTGCCTTGGAAACCCAGCAAGTCCTTGTGTTAAGAGACAGAGGAACACTTGTCAAAGAGAAGACAGAATGGCCAGAAACTCATGATTCAGGAGCAGTTCACCTAGAAGAAAGGGTGTTTGGGTGTGGGAGGGGCAGATCTCTGTAGAATCCTACACTAGGTACTCCTGGGATTGTCATCTCTGCCCTGGCAGCCTTGGCTATTACATAGGACTTTTCTTTCCTCTGTTCCATCCTCTTCCTCCCCATTCCAGTGCAAATGTCTCTTACTTGGCAGTGGTTTTATAAAGCTAGATACAAAACTCGCCTAGTGAGAAATACCGCACATTTTCACATGTATTCCCAAAAGTTTGAGTACAGCACACACCTACACCCACACCTCTGGAGCGTAGCACAAAAGCCCTGGACTCTGTCACTCCGAGGCTACTGCTTGGTAGGCATCAGGTGACAACCTCTATGGGAACCAAGGCCCCTTTCTTCCGACTAGGAGGACCCTGATAGCAGGAGCCAAGCCTATATCCATCATCCTGGTTCTCCCCCTGCTGCCCCGCCCCGGCTCAGCTACTGGAGACGGAGGCCTGGGGGCTTGGCCAGGCAGCACTGTTCAGCTCTGCCCCTGTTGCATGACCCCAGGGTACAGTGCAGACCCAGGCCTAATGGAGATTCATCCTGGGATGTTTGACATTAGCAGGGAACGTTCTAGAACATGAACATAAAATAATGTCACCAGAAGGGAGCTTGTTTTCATTGCTTCTCCCCCCAACCCCAGCTTTCAAACTTGAAAACTCACACCTGCAGGCCAGTTGTGGTAAGCACAATGGATGCCTTTCAACTCAGTTCATTTTGTTACATTTGCTGTTTCCCTCTCTTTGGTTTGCTTTTCTCTTTTTTTTGGTTTGCTTTTCTTAATGATGTAGAAGAAGAAAGAAATAATTGTTCTAGTAACTACAAATTAACACTAAGTTGACAACATCTCATATCCAGTCCATATTCAGATTTTTCATATTGCCTCCCAAATGTCTGAACTGTTATGTGTGTATCCAGTGCATATAACAGTTGCCCTGCTCTAGGAGCTAATCAGGATTCAGGCATTTGGTTGCTGTCTGTTGGTTCTCTTTTCATCAAGAACAACAGTACCTGCCTTTCCCCCTGATGCCCTTGGTTCTTGAAGAGTCCAGGCCATTATCTCACAGAATGGCCCATATCCTGTGTAGACCCTATTTCTACCTTGTTGATTAGGTTCGGGTTAAATGTTTTTGGGGTATGTTTATAGGTGTGCCCTTCTCAGTGGGTCACAACCAGAGGTGGAGGATGTCCAAGTGCCCTCCACAGTTAGCTAAGTTTTGTTGTTAGATAGCGAGATCTCTAGGCCTTCTCATTATACACTTCCCCTCTACTATGAGTGACTTAGGGGATGACACTTGGAGATTGTGTGACTATTCTCTACCACGATGATTTCAGCATCCATGATCTTTTATTACTCTTGGAGGTTACAGATTGGTGATTTTCTAATTTTATCATTCATTTACACTAATTCTTCATTAATTAGTTCTAATTCTTTTACATAACAATTATTCTCTTCTTTTTTATTTTTTTATTTTTTTTTTTTGGTACTGGGGATTGAACTCGGGTCCTTGTGCTTGGAAGGCAGGCAGCAGAACCACTGAGGTAAATCCCCGGCCATCTTCTTTTTAAAAATATTATCATTTATAGACATAGAGATTTTGTTGTTGTGTGTTATAAATCCAAACCGTGTCCCAGATTTCATTAGAGAATCCTTCTCAATCCTCCCTTGCCTTTGCCTTTGATACACCTTGTTCATTTGTAGTATGCGCTTTCTTCCTGGCGTGACAGAATCAACCTCTTGTAAGAGTAGTGGGCAGTGATATTTAGAAACCATGATGTGAATACTAAGTGTGCTCTTTCTCTGCTTCTTCAGTTCTACACCTATAATGACACTTATCTTCTTGGGGGGTTATATTTTTATTTTTTAATTTAGTTTGATGAGGATTTTCTGGAAAAGAAGGAAAATTGCAGAAGCTACAGGATGGTGAGTATGAAAATGAAACAACTTTTTATAGTTGCTGATTTCTTGTTAAGAACTGATATTTATGTAGAGGAGCAAAGATGTTAAAAACATTAAGAATAGTGTCTTAACCCAGATGTGGTGACACATCCCAGCATTCAAGAGGTTGAGGCAAAAGAATCACAAGTTTGAGGGCAGCCTGGACTATGTAGTGAGTTCAACACTATCCTAAACTACATAGCAAGACCCTAAAGGAGGTCAAGAAATGGAGGGAAGTAAGAAGGAGAGGAAGGAAAGGGGATGAAAAGAATAATTGAGATCCGTTATGTACGTCTGCCAGCTTCCCACAACAAATGTAAGCATTATGTAATGCAGACATGTACTAATAAAAAATAAAAACCATGAAAAAAACAGTGTCCTAAAACCAGAAAAGCAAGCAGGAATATTTAGCTGAAATTACCAAGAAGTTGCTTCTTGTTTAGGAGTTGTATAAAAGCAAAGTAAAGGGTGGGAACACTTTCCCCCCATCTAAGTGAACAGTCTTTTCCAGCCTTGTCTCCTGCGTTCCTTTCTCCAACCTCTTTCTGTCCCTTTCTTTCTTTGCCTTGCCTTCCCCTCCTCTTAGTCTTCCCCGTCTCCTCCCTTCTGAGCTCGTCACCTGCTTACCACAAGAGAGAAATCAACCAAAAGCTCCACGTTAACCCCTGACCGGCCCTGCTCCTTCTGCACCTGTCCTTGGTGTGGCAGCCAGAAGCAGGCCCTGAGTGACTACCAAGCAGTGCTGTTTCCCTTCCAGTCATCCAGGCCAACTCAAGGCTCCCTTAAGAGGTACTCATCCTCCAGGCTTGTGACACCACCTTTCATGTGTGGCACTGGCCCAAAGTCACTAGGCCTGTGCCCTCCACCTTGGCCTGTCCCAGTCCTCCTTGAGGGCTGGGATGATTTCTGTGTCTGCATGTCACATCAGGGTCTGGCATGTGAGAAGTGTTTGGTGAAGGTTTGTTGGAGAAAGTACTGGGTTAATCCCAACCAGTCACAACAAAGTTGAGAGTAAGCAGCCTTTGGCTATGAAATAGAGAGAGTTTCATAATCAGACTCTCTGAGCACAGTGCTGCCCAAAGGAACTCCAGTGACAGAAATGTCCCTTTCTACTCTGTCCATGTGGCACCTACTAGCTTCACCTGACTACTAAGACTTGAAATGTGTCTGGTATGACCTAGGATTTGAGTTTTAATTTTTTAATATTTCAGTTACTCATTTGAGGCTTACATTGCCTTACGTAGCTAATGGTTACTATACTGGCCAGCATAGCTCTGAAGAAGTATTTTTATGATGTCCCCCATCCCCCACTTTGTTGTTGTGGGTATGTATTCTTCCTGGGGTGAAATGAAAAGGAAATGTTTATAACAATGTTAGTTTTCAGACTTCTTTTATGGCTAAATTTGCTCCCCTGAAGGAAGTTCAGGTTACCTGTCATGGGGAGCTTTCCACTACTCCCTCAGGCCATGTTCCCACTGTCCTTTCCATTGACTAAGACCACTTTTTTAGGGTTTGGAGAACAGAGAAAAAGAGAGCGTGTCTAACTCTGGGCTTTCATCCTAGGTAACCACCTGCTCTCCCAACAAGTGCCCATGGTTGAAATCGATGGGATAAGTTGGTGCAGACCCGAAGCATCCTCCACAACATAGCTGAAAAGCACCAGCTCTTCAGCAGGGACTTCAAGGACAGAACCCTGTACTGTGGCCTCCTTTGGCACTGCTGTTATGCCTTGGCTGATTATCTACCTTCTGCAGCACGTCCCATCTGCTTTATGTCTTCTCATTAATGTGGACAGGGAACAAAAGTCCAGAAAGGCCATAAAGTTCCCCTGGAAATGCAGATCAGAGAATCTGAGTAAAACATATTTGGATCATAATAATTCCTAAAGTCACAATCCCAAGTGTAATCCTGAATGTGGAAATCCTGACAGATCAAAATGCCTACAGTCTAACATCCCCAAAGAACAAAATCCTAAAAATATAATTCTGGAAAAAATCATTAAAAAAAATTCTTTAAAAGACATTTATTTATATGTTGCAGAGGATATTTATTTGAGAAACATAAAACTAAGGCAGAACACTCCATAGGCCACTTGATACCATAAAATAGGGAACAAAGATTTTTGCAAACAGAAGCACTCAGGTATACTGACAGTACTCATTTGGACTTAACAATTGTAAGCAGATAAGGAGTATTCAGAAGGTAATAGGCCAAAGAGTGAACAGTTTAAGTTCATATCACTGTGGTTGGTAATTGTGTGCACCCAGCCTTCCAATCACAGTTGTCTGAAATACTGTGTCAGTCCATCTAAGACACTTGACAAGGTAAATCACAGCTTCAGTGAACCACCACCACACTGGCAATAATGATCTTGAGAAATTTTATCTCTCACATGTACAGATGTATAAAAGGACGTCTCTTCATTTATTGAGTAAATACCAACTTTTTCATGTACGTTCATAATACTCTTGCACAGTTAGCCTTGTAAGAGTGCACTTTCAGGGGGTCAAATTTGAAAAAAAAACAAAACATGTACTGAATTAGAGCTTTCTAAAAGCCTGTGCAGTTGATGCCTCCAGAATTGGAAATGATGCAAACACAAAATATACAGCACAGTGAATTATAAAAATTAATACCGGCAGTTTAAAATAATGAGGGCTAAAAACTGAAAAAAGATACACACACTCACTCCGTAAAATAGAATTTGACTTTGTGGGTTTCAACATTCAGAATTTTAAACTGTTGGGATTGTGTCTTTTTGGTTTGTGATCACATTGGAGGTAAATGATAGAAAAGAATTGAACTCCCTATCTGTTATCATTTCAAATTCCAGTGTGTACTTTGATACTACTTTTTACCTTTCTTGCAAATTTACTGTCATTTAGTATTAGCCTTGGGAAGCTGCTGCAACGTTCAAGGCCAGGAATAGGATATTTTGGATTATAATTTGAACCCAAGTCCTTATCCTTGCACCAGTGAGATGTAGGACCCTGACAGAGTGCCAGGCTTCATCTTGCTGCCTAATGGGTATGATAACAGTGCTTTCCTTGTGTTTCCATGGGAGCCAATGAGATGATGGATATAGAGTGTTTGGCACCGGTCTTCTTCAAGCATTCACCGAGTGATAGCTCTTCACCAGGATGCCAGGGTAAGGGTGGGGAGTAGGAGCGATGAAGAGAGGGTGATTGGGACTGTGAAGCTCTCTAATTTGTGACAGATTTTTCTGAAGGGTTTTTTGAGCTATAACTAGAGTTGGCTTTGCATCTTTGCTCTTAAGAGACAAGTAGGTAAACACTTCTTGGTGCAGGTTGCCAGAACCTTAAGGAAAGGCATTTTGTACTCTTAGTTATGCAGGCTGATGAGTTCAGAGAGGAAAGACTAAGAAACCTGATTTTCTGTTTGAAGGATTGACATGTACGTGGAGGGGACGCTGGATCTCTTGGAACTGCTTATCATGTATCCTTTCTTAAAATCAGAGGATCAACAAAAGGAAGTGTTTCACATGGGCCAGAAGGCTATAATTAGATACTTCCTAGTGTTTGAAAAGGTGGGTGGCAGAGAAGCCCAAGAGCACAGCATAACCATACCACAAGAGGCCAGTGCTGCCCAGGGAGGAGAAAACTGAGCCGGAGACCTAAGAGACTCCTCACAGCTAACAGTGGCCATCAGCACGGAGCCTCTGGGGTCCATGAGCACCACATTACTCTGCAATCTGGGAACTGTGGGCTTACCACATGTGTGCATTATTATCCATGTGTTGCACAAGTGCCACCGCGTGTAAATACAGAGAAGCTGAAACCACCTCATTCATTCATTCATTCATTCAACACCTGTGGGCCAGCCGTTATGTATCAGACATTCACCTTCAGAGTCTGACACAAAACTATTTCCATTTTATTTTTCTTCCTTTTGCTCTTGTTTTATTTTCCTCTTCTTACTACTATATCTGCTCTTCTGAGCTTTAAATTCCTTTTTTCTTTCACTAGGATGAGTTTTTTTTAATGTTTCAGTTAAAAACAAAATAAGAGAATGTCAAAATACAGACAGGCCTGTTTGGCAACTCCTTCTTTAGGGCAGTAGAGTTAAGAAAAAGGAGCAAAGTGGGTTGAGATTTTCTGTAGCTTGGTTCCACAGCATCTTTTCCAGAGCAGTTTGTGAAGTGGGAAAGGAACCTGATAAGTCTTGTGTCCTCATGACCCAGACGATGAGAAGGCACCTGTGAGGTACAGATTGTTACCCTTGCACCTAATGAAAGGGAATTGCAGAGGTTCAGTGACTGGTCTGAGACGTGGCTGGAAAATGGAACTCTGGGCTCACTGTCCTATGCTGCTCTGGCTGCAGTGGCTGCATTAGATTAGGAGCTGGGTTCAGTCTCTGTCAGACATGCACACTTATAGGTGCACATGCACACCACTGTGGACATCTAAAGATTCCCTGTCAGAGGGATCTCTCCTTTCTTTCCACTGTTCTCCGCCTTTCCCTGATCAAACTATGTTCTTATAAATCCTTTCATCCATTTTTACTCTCAAATTAGGAAGCAACATGAATTTAGGATTCTAATTTCCTGTTTTTGGAGATGAGCAAGGAAGTCTGCTTGTACAGCCGTGTTTGGTTTATTAAAAGTCCTGCTCTTTATAGAAAAACAGGCCTGGGAAATGAGAATGAACCCCAACAGACTCTCATCACTTAATCTCTTCTGTCCCTCCCGAGTCTCCGGAATTCATCAGCGCTAGTTCATTCCTGTGGTACATTTCTGGAATAGATGTATGCTTCTCTGAATGCTAAGCCCAGAAATAGTGAATTTTCTCCTTTTATTATCACATTCTGATTGCTTACCCCCAATTTTTTTTTTTGGTACTGGGAATTAAACCCCAAGCCTTTGCACTAAACTACATTCCAACCCTTTGTATTTTTTACTTTGAGAAAGGGTCTCTCCAAGTTTTCAAGCCTCAGCTCAAATTTGGGATCCTCTTCCTTCAGCCTCCCAGAATGCTAGGATTACAGATTTGTGCCACCATGCCATTTGCAGCATAGATTTAAAGATTCTGTCATTTGCACATTTGTGCTTCTACTCTTTCTACCCATCCTTAAATATAGGGGTTGCCTTCTAAACTGATATGTTTATGAAAGATAAAAGGACAAGGCCATATTTGTAGGCCCCTCTGAGATACAGCACTGATTCAATAGCTCCATCCATCTCTCCATGTAGAATATTATGACCAATGCAAACCATTTATATCCTACAGGTTTTAAGGGGTCATGGACAAAACTTTCTTGTTGGTAATCAGCTGAGCCTTGCAGACGTGATTCTACTCCAAACCATTTTGGCTCTGGAAGAGAAAATTCCTAATGTCCTATCTGCATTTCCTTTCCTCCAGGTAAATAACCAGTGTTTTAGAAGACTGACTTGGAGCTTGTGGGCCTTCCTTTACAGCCTTCTGGTTGTTTGGGTTGGTGAGTGTGTGTGTTTTAGATTCCAGTTAGCGAAATGAAATGAAGGTATAGACTTGAAATTTTTATCTGGTACACAAATGCTGAAGAATTGAAAGGCCTTTGATCTGTGGAAGAAGTTTTCATGTTTTCCATGGCTGTGCTTTTGGTACAAACCCCACACATAGATCTTGCCAGTGGGTGCTTGGCGTGGGAATGATCCCTGGGCTGAGATGCCACAGTGTGTGGCCCTGCTGATGGGAGGGTGGGGTCAGCCTCCAGAACAGTCATCATCAGGGGACAACTCCCTTTGTCACAAATGATGTGTTTTCCAACTGGAAACTTCCAGGCTCGAGTTTTGAGAGCAAATAAGAGGTACCCTGAACATCACCTGAAAGGGTTCCCACCACTTCCTTGCCTTTCCAGGGATCCCTACAGAAGACTTTTATGTGGCTCAACTTATTCCCTGCTGTTATTCCAGCAGGATCAATCATAGAGCAGAAAGGAGCTTTCGAAAGGGCAATCTTACCTAATCCTCAGAGTCTCATACCTGTGGGAGAGTGAGATCAGAATAGAGGTCAGCAGCCAAAATGATAGCTCCTGGGTCCCTGAGTGTCTCCTGTAGCCTGACCCTTCTGTCAGAAGGTCCAGTGGGCTTTCCCTATGCCAGGTCTGCACACTGTGGCCCACAGCCAGACCTAGCCCACTGCCTGTTTTTGTGCAGCTCATGAACTAAAAATGGTTTTATGTTTCTAACTGCTTGAAAAAAAAAACAAAAGAATAATTCTTTATGACACATAAAATTATATGAAACTTGAATTTCAGGGTCCATAGATAAGTTTGGTAAAAAACAGAGCTACATCCACTCATTTATATATTGCCTGTGTCTGCTTTTGTGCTGTTCCAGCAGAGATGAGTAGCTTAGAGACTGTAAGGCCTACAAAGCTTAAAGAATTTATGACTGCACCTTGACAGAAAAAGGTAGCCAATCCCCGAACAGATTACATTGATATGTTTGCCCAAGATATCAAAGGTAAAGAGAGGGCCGGTGATTTAGCTCAGTGGTTCTGCCGCCTGCCTAGCAAGCGCAAGGACCTAAGTTAGATCCCTGGTACTAAAAAGAAAGAAAGAAAGAAAGAAAGAAAGAAAGAAAGAAAGAAAGAAAGAAAGAAAGAAAGAAAGAAAGAGAGACACATTAATTCTCCAATAAGGGACACACATACGTACCTTTTAAAAGTATAGTTTTCCAAATCTGGTAAACATCATTTTGATTAAATAGTAAGGACAACCACTGCCAGATAAATAAATTCACCTGGAAAATAAAAACAGAAGTCTTCAACAAGGTAAATAAGCCATATATTATTTATGATGTTAGGTATGTTCATTTCTTCTTGCAACAGGGAGACCTTTCTTTAATTTTACTTTGTTCTGAATTTAGGATACTTATGACCTGAAGTTTTCTTTTGCAGCATTTGGTTAGCCCAAGGGGAAACAAGAGGAAGGGATCTGGTGTTGATTGAGCGCTTGCTTTGTTCTAGATGTCTGCCAGGGACTGGCATCCACTTATTTGCCCCCAATGTACACCATGACTCTAGAAGGTGGGCTTTATCTTCCCCATTTTATAATGAAAACCCCAGGCTTTGAAACATGACACAGTCTGCTCAAGGTCCATAAGTACAGGTGGCTGAGGGGAGTTGCTGAGAAATCTGGGATCTATGTCTGTGCCCTTTCCACTTGTCTGTAGGGCTTCCTAAAAATGCATTATTTAGAAGTACATTAGCTTTGGGCTTAAGTAAGTAACTAGGGTTCTGAATAAAAGTAGGCAGAATGCAGGAAATTTAAAGTTATCTGCTAAGCTTATCAGATCTGAAGTCTTAGGTTTGCACTTACTTTTGTACACAAAGGCACATACCACATTGACCATGAAGTGCTTTTTTTTTTTTTTCTGGTACCAGAGATTGAATTCATGACCTTGCCCTTGTGAAGCAGGGTCAGTGCCACTGGGCTAAATCCCTGGCCACCTGAAGTGTTTTTTATGGTATGCCTATCCCTCTAGGGCAGTGGTGGTGAACCTATGGCATGTGTGCCTCAGTGGTCTGTCTGTTACCATTAAAAGTTCTAAAAGGTTCACCATCACTGGTCTAGGGTAAATAAAGACATCTAGTTCTTCTGGTAAACTATAGCACCAGATCTATTGATATTTTCCATCCATGATGCTAACAACATTTTTCTAAACCCCACCATACACCTTTCAATCTCTGAACAGACTGAATATCAACATGAAAGGACTTTAGAATCTCATACCAGATCTGCCTTGAATTAAAACTTTATCCCTGTATTGATTAAAGGGTAGACAAAAGGTACAAAAATTTAATTATACATAAATATAGACCCTAAGTAAATCTTGAAATGATAAATTTTTTGGAACCAGGTTCCAAAGTTTGGCATAATATTCAAAATTAGATAACACATATAGAACTAAATAAGCAATGAAAAGAGATTATTGTATTTATATATAATTAACATAGTGTTAGTGTTTTTGTTAATATTAGTGACACATATGTCCATGTTTGTGTGTATGCTTAACTAAGCTGTGCCTTGCACATAACAGGTATTTAATAAAGAATAGCTTTTTTAAAAAGCCTCTCCATTTAAAAATTTTTATTAAAATAATTAGTGAATGTTTACTTCTTCGTGTACATGGTTCAGATTTTTCAGTAGATCAGATGGGCTTTTCTTCTGTTACTGAGATTGGTAATACTTGATTCTGTGAGTTGGGTGTGGTGGTGCACACCCATTATCCCAGCATTCTGGAAAGCTGAGGCAAGAGGATCCCAAATTCAAACCCAGCCTGGACAATTTAGCACTTGGCAAGGTCCCTGTCTAAAAAAAAAAAAATTAAAAGGGCTAGGGATGTAGGCCCTGGATTCAATCCCCAGTACTGCTCCCCAGTATTGCTGAAAAAATTTTTTAAAAATCTGGTGTCTGAACCATAAGCTATGAAAAACATAATTGAGCATCTCCCACACCCAGGTAAAAAGAGCACTCATTTGCTAATAGAAATAAAAAGTCTAAGGAAGATGGAGCTTGAAGTATAAATCATACCATCAGAGGACTTCTTACAGCACTCTATGTAAATGGCTCTTGCACTTTATTGGAGCACAGTGATATCCTGAGAAACTTCCTAGGTGCCTTTTCCTATTTTTTTTTTTGGTACCAGGGATCAAACTCCGGACCTTGAGCTTTCGAGGCAGGTGCCCCAACCACTGAACTAAATCCCCAGCCTGCCTTTTCCTATTTAAGCAAGTATCACAGTCCTGCTCTTCAGGATTTTTTTTGTTTTGCTGTCCTTGAGATAAGTTCCTATCCTTGTGTGAAGCAAGAGATTTGGTATAAATGCTGGTCTTGATTTTGCCATTGCTGGCAGAAATTATAAATAACCACACCACGAGATGAGACTTTGAACAGTGGCTGAATTGGGGTTTCGGTGAGGTTCTTTAGATAAACATTTAGTGAACAAGTTTTAATGAGACATTTTACACTACCATGTTTTCATAGTTGCTAATCCTTTTGCTTTATTTTTTTGGTACCAGGGATCAAACTTGGGTCCTTCCACTTTCGAAGCAGGCAGCGGAACCACTGAGCTAAATCCCCGGCTCCTTTTGCTTTAATGTTGAACTTTTGTGCTTTCTCTTTTCAGGAATACACAGTGAAATTAAGTAATATCCCTACAATTAAGAGATTTCTTGAACCTGGAAGCAAGAAGAAGCCTTCCCCTGATGACTTCTATGTGAGAACTGTCCACAACATCTTTGTGCCATGAATAACATGGCCATCTGTCAATGGAAGCTTGTCTCCCAGGTAGCTGTGTCCACAGTGGTGTCTTAATGATCCCAATGCTGTTGTCCTGCTGTGTGTTCAGTTGGGTCGTAAATTGGGTCTTTCCTCTCTAGGAAATCCTCTCTTAAAATTATCACCCTATTTTTTTCCAGTGAATAACTGTAATGGAACAAGTTTTAGCAAACATTTTTGAGGAGGCTGGTATCTGAGCTAGATTGGGTGGGGTTCCTCGTTTCCTGTCGTCAGTCCACCTGATTATGAAGATGGCCAGATCTCCTCTTCTTTCCTGAGCACCTTTATCCTCTCTTCATATCTAAACCCCTCCAGTCTCTTCCAAATATTTAGTGTCTAATAACAGTGCACTGTATAGTTAATGACTCTCCTCTGACCTACAGAAAGTCAAGTGGTGGTAATAAATGCATCCAGTATTCGCCAAAATAAAGAATTTACCAATTATTGCCCTGTTGCTAGAGTTTTAAAAATTAAATATGGAGTATGTTCACATGGTTCAAAAATCAAACAAGTTAGCCAGTCTCAAAAGTCTTCTTCACAATTCTGCCTCCCAGCCACCCAGTTCTGGATCTCACAGGCAGTTGCTGTTTGCATACCCTTCCAGCAACATTTGACATGCTCATCACAAAACACATACATGGTACTGTTTATCATCTCCCTGCCCAGCTGGTTATTTGTAGGCTTCTAATCTTTGCATTTCAGAACTAAAATTATGATCTTTAAATGCTGCCTTTCAACATGGGCTGACTCAGCTCTCAGACCTTGACTGGACACCTGTTCCATGTCAGGCAGGGTAGCAGGCGGCAGAGTCACAAAACAAAGCCTCTGTTATAGAAAAACTCCCTATAGGATGGAGAAGATACACATATAACCAGCACAAGTAGATGTGGACCCTAAGGGCCTCACGCTGAACTCCCAGCATAGGCTAGTTGAATTTTCATTCTAACTTTAGTTTCTCAGACTTTGTTCTCTTATGCATGTGAGTGGCCCGGGGATGTTGTTCAACACAAAGGCTGATTCATAGGTCCTACCCCTGTGGTTGACATTCTGCATTTCTAACAGGCTCCCAAAAGCTGCTGGTCCAGAATTCTACTTTGACAGCAGCAAGTCTGACTTCTTTTCTCACATGTGAATGTTGCCCTAATCTGGAGATAGGGTGAGGGTCCTAAATTCTGCATTTGTGATCTCATTTCAACCTCATAAGTATCCAAGTGAATTAAGTACATCTTGTTCAAATGAGAAAACTGAGACTCATCGAGGTTAAGAAACTTGCTCAAGACAGAGGTAGAGCTGAGATATTGGAACTGGTACCCAGACCCTGACTTAGATTAATGTATTGGGAGAAATGCATTCTTCTACATTTTCTAAAAGATTGGGGGCTGCTTTTAATCAAAGGACTGTACTCCCAACTAGCCTAGGGTTGTCAACCTATCATTACTGTTTACTTCTCAGCCCCCCTTCTGCTGGAGAAATTTTGAGCCCTTAGGGATGCAGCTCAGTTCCAAAAGTCATAAAACCCACGCTAAAAGCCTACTTGGTGAACCAGTTTTATTTAATTTAGGACATACCTGTTGGCCAATATGGAAGGCATAAGAATCAGCATGGCAGAGATGGAGCTGGGCTTAGGCCAGCTTGACCTTTGGGTTCTGGATCTTCCAGCAGCTGAGTCTGCAGGGTGTTTACAGTCAGGTGAGCTCCATAAAGCACCACTCTTTTGTTCCTTTCATTTCCCAGAGACAGAATGAGTGTTTCTATCGTGCCTGTTTTGTCACACTCTGCCCATGTACGTTTAAACAATGAAATGATTGGGTTTATTTTGGAGCTTAAGCAAGGTTAATCTTTTGTATCAGCAACCTGTGGAATCATGGAGAAAGGATTAGATGACCTGGTTTAGGCCCTAACTTAGCATGGTGTGGAGCAAGAATGGTGAAGGTCAGGTAAGTTTCTACTGACATATATGCTCATTCTGTAGGGTTCTGTTTAATTCCTATAATATTGTACTGTTCTTATTTTGTTTGTTTGTTTTGTGGTGCTGGGGAATCAAACCCAGGGCCTTATGCATGCTAGGCAAATGCTCCAGCACTGGGCCACACCCCAGCTGCATATTGTGTTTTTGTTAAACATGTATTTCATTTTGACTTGCCCCACAGTAGGCTGAGTGTTCTTGATGGCAGGAACTACTTCTGTTAGTTGGTGTGTGTCTGGAATTCTTAACCTAGCACTTTATCCATAGTGGGAGCTCAGTCAATGGTGTTGAAAGAATGAAAGATTAAACATAGGAATCTTATGGTTTACAAACTGGTATTGTAAAGCAGCACAAGGACAGTTTCAACCAGAACACATCAAGCAAGTGTTGTGGATAATGCTGGGTTGGTTCTCTAGGGGAGGCACAATCCCTGTTTCCAGGAGCTTGCCACTTCCTTAACAGTTTGCAGTGCAGACTCCAAGGAGAGCAGTTGGACCTCGGCTGATGTGAGGTTATGTGAATGAGAATGAGAGGTCCCTTCTGTGCTCAGCATTGTTCAGAAGGAACAGCTCCTCCTGTGAGAGGTTCAGGTGGAAAATAGAGTCCTTTGGAGGCTTTTTTGACCCCTACATCATCCTACGCCATCCATCATCTGTCCTCAGAGCTATATGAGAAGGATCCCAGGGCTGAGGCTGAGGGCAGGGATGGTGACTGGCCTGAGCCAGCTGGCACAAAGCTGTCACATAAAATTCCAGGCTATACTACCAGAAAACAGCAGACCACAAAAGTGCTGAATTATGCTCATAATTCACAAAATGTAGGCAAAAGCTACATTAAATTTTACTCTAAAATATCATATATTGTAACACTAAGACAAATTTACAAAAGTTTTAGCTTCCTTTTACAAAATATCTATTGTATTTGCAACAAACCTTTACAAAGGACACATAACACCAACAAACAAGTCAATATTAACAAAAGAAACTCTAGAAAGCACCCTGTAATCCATTTTAAGAAGCCTGGGAGACTACTCGATATGGCTCAGGTATTGTGGTATGTATTTCATCTATTGCTTTATATAATCTTCAGTACTCACAGTAACTTCTGAGGAGGATAGTATACCCACCACACATGTGGTAATGATTAAGGGATGAAGTCTTAAAGAGACAAAGTAAATTTGTATAGTAACAGTGTGGACTCAGGACTCTAAAGCCATGAGGCCCCTGCCTCGAAAGGAAGGGATGCTAACACCCATTCATTTCTATCTGAGGATTAGGCCTAATGACAGTTGTTGGTAGGGAGCAAGTGAAGGAAGTGATCCTCACACGAGTTCTGGGTTTTTCAATTTTTATGCCCTTTTTGAGCTAGAGGGGCCATCAATCCACGCTCAGGAGGTTACATCTCAAGGAACAGAGGTCTCCCCAAGGAAAACACTAGATTCATCCCCGGTACCCAGACCTAGGGTATCAGCTTCCCCACTGGTTTATTCCAACACCTCCAAAGGCCCATGTCTCTTGAGTTCTGATTCTACAGTGCCAGCAAGAAATCCAACTCATTCTTTTTTTAAATAACTTTATTATCAAACACACACACATACAAAAAATTAAAACCATTCAAAGAAGAATAATGCAAGGGGAAAAAACTACAATAATATTCAAATACAGTAGAACTCAACCAAAACAAAACTGAAAAGCACTTAAACATTTTTCCATATAACTTAAAAAAGCATCTCAAGCACCAACAAGACACCAGAGAATGTGATTTGTTTCAGAAAGATCCCCAAAACCAACATTGAAGAAATAGTAGTCTGGAAAAAAAAATCTCCAGTTAGTTAGCATACTCCACATAAGCCAAGCTTCTCCCTAATTTAAATTTCAATACAGTCATATGACACACGATAGAAACACAATCCGAGGAATATGTTATTTAGGCTATTTCATCCGTGTGCATCCTTAATTACACTATCAGTTTCTCACACTAGAGAAACTATTTGGTACTTACACATGTGTGTCCTATTTATTTCACTTAAGATGATGGCTTCAATATGCATCCATTTAGCTATGTCTCTAGTTTCTCATTCTTTTATGGCTGAGTAGTACTCCATTTTATAAAAAAATCCCACATCTTCTTTATCCAGTTTCCAGTTAATGGGCACTTGGGCTGTTTCCAAGCTTTTGCTGTTACGAACTGTGCCGCTATAAAGATGGGTGCACATATACCACTGTGGTATGATTCTTTTAATTCTTTGGGGAAGATACCCAGCAGGGGGATAGCTGGGTCGAATGGGCCTTCTAAGCCTAGTTCTTTGAGTTATCTCCATACTGATTTCCACAGTGATTGCACCAGTCTGCACTCCCACCAGCATTTGTTATTAGATGATTTCTTAGTAGCAGCCATTCTTTCTGGAGTGAGGTGGAATCTCAGTGTTGTTTTCATCTGCATCTCTCGAATAATCAGTGATGTTGAACATTTTTTCATATATTTATTTGCTGCTTTTACTTCTTTATCTGAGAAATGTCTGTTCATTTCAGATGCCCATTTTTGAATTGGGTCTTTGAATTTGGGGGGTCTGATTTTTTCAGTTCTTTATATTCTAGATAGTAGTCCTTTGTCTAAGGTACAGTTGCTGGAAATTTTTTCCCACATTGTAGGTTGTCTCTTAAACCCACCTCATTCTTGATCACAAGGGGTTGCATTTTGCAGCACCATTGCTGGCAGAAGATGGAGCCTTTGGTATCTTGGGCTGGACCAGGTCTCTGGGACCCCTATAATGTCTGGTGCCTGGAAGTTAGCCTGTTCTGTGACATGTTAGATCTAATCTCCCGTGGGCAAGCCAGAGCCAAGAGTTCACTTTCTCTAGGTTTCAAATCACTAACAGAATGACCACACAGGACAGTGACGTACATTTCAAGTGACCACTACTTAGAAACACCTCTCTGGAGGGTTCCAAACATTTTCTTATCTGGATGCACAGAATTAATGAAAGGATGGCTTTTAGCTTGCCTAATGTTAGAGTACAACAGAATCACCATTTAAAGGGTTATAGCAGTATTTCCTGTGACTCTTTTTCTTTTCACCCTAGGATTTGTTTCAACGCAATTTGCTCTGGTTAAAGATTTTAGGGAGACAGAACCACAGAAAGTAACTAGACTAGACTAGCCCCAGCCAGATTTACAGCTGAATCTCCACCTCTTGGGGCAGTTAAAATGGTCAGAGCATTGTATATCAAAAGGAAGTGGAGAACAGAAGCTTTCTAGCTTCCTACATGTGACCCCCTATACCTAACCATACCAATACTGCTTTATCTTTTTTTGTTTGGTTTGGTTTTGGTACTGGGGATTGAACTCAGGACCTTTTGCTTGCAAGGCAGGCAGCGGCTCCTCTGAGCTAAATCCCTGGCCCTTGCTTTATCTTTGAAGGAGGAGGGAGACCTGAAAGCGTCTCCAGTGAGAGCTTGAATCACTTGTCAATTTCTCATTTCTTTTGTCTTGCTGACTTTCTGTCATCCAGTCAGTGCCTGGCATGGTCCCTCTGGAAGGTGAATTTCTCTAGTGCCGAAAGTTCTTGTGTGTCTTTATCCTGTGGTGTCCTTGGCATGTCCTATGCCCTCCTCCTTTTTAAATTTAAAACATTAAAAAATTTTAATTAACAGATAATAATTGTGTATATTTATGGAGTACAGTGTGATGTTTTGATCTATGTATACATTATAGAAAGATTCAATCAAGCTAATTAATATATCCACAACCTCACCAATTTACCATTTTTTGTGATGGGAACATGAAAAATCTATTTTTGGTGATTTTGAAATATCCACTACATCATCATCATCATCATCATCATCATCATCATTATTATTTTGTTGTTTTGTTTTGTTTTTTGTACTGGGGATTGAACTCAAGACCTTGTGCTTGCAAGGCAGACATCAGCACCACTGAGCTAAATTCCCAGCCCTCCACTATATTATTTATTAAGAATGTGGTAACTTCTTATCCATCCTACTTCAGAACTGGAGGAGATCAGAGATCTAGGATTTCTGTAGATGGGGAAAGGTCAACAGGAGGTCACAGACTCCTTCCTCTTCTCATATGTTCTCCACATTCATTTTATCATGAGATTCATTTTAAGTTTTGTTAGTGAAGACTGAACCTAAACAGGTTTCTCTACCCAGGGAATTTGGTCATCCTTGTGCCTTTTTCTCTTAGTGCCTCCTAAAACTATCAGGAGACTTTTTAGGAAGTTGCTGATATTTTTAATATCTCACCACTGAAGAGGCTGTTTTAAAGGGCTGAACCTTGATATTAGCCAAAAAAGGAACTGAGCTTCTCTCAGAGTGAAGCCGTATATCCAACCTGACAGAGAACAGGGAAGAATGGCTTCTAAACACCTGCAAGACAGTGCAACTTCTGGACTCTGTGGTCCAGGATTATGTATTTCATTTTATTTAGGTACCGGGGATTGAACACGGGACCTTGCACTTTTGAGGCAGGTGGTGGCACCACTGAGCTAAATCCCCGGCCCAGGATTATGTATTTTAACAGCTAACTGTCCTCTCATAAATTGAGCTTTTGATATTGTTTCTTTTTCTGTTTTGTTTTGTACTTTTTTGTGAGACTTATAAGCACAAGCCACTTCCTCAAGTCAAATCCCACACAGGGCCTGATGTTTGTCAGTTTGGCCGGTTCCCCAGTTCAGAACCCTGGAAGCCCCTGCCCCAGCAGCCAAGGTAGCAAGCATATCCGCATGCGAGCACTACGCAGGCTTCTGCTGCAGGACCAATGTGCCAGTAGGCCTTGTTCTCTTCATCATTGGCTGTAGTGGAGAAGGGTGAAGAGTGAGGAGAGGAGACCCAATTACCCTCTACATTGCTCCAACAGCTTTAGTGTTGTCCAGGCACTTTACCTTTATCTCATCCAACCTTCTCAATAATCCCAAAGTACTGTTAGGTATTCTTGCACTATCACCACACTCTGCTGTAAAAAACTGCAGATTACCAAAACAAACACACAAACAAACAAACTGCAGATTGCCTCTTGGGATTCTTTCCAAATGCAAGTGAGGTCAGAAATACAAAAAGAGGTTTAATGAGTGGGATCTGAGATAACCCAGCCTTTTGGTGATGAGGTAAGGAGCCAAATCCTAGTCCAACACCACAGAGTCCCCAGTTTCCACCGAACATCTCAGTTCAAACAGGGCTGCTTCCTTAAGGTTGTTAGAAAAAAATTTCTTTGGTAGGATCATTCATGAAACCATTATATAACCATTATATGGACTCCTATTCCTATCTCCAAATATCAGACAGTCTCCCAAATTTACAGAATATTTTGGTGCCTTGATATATATAGTTTATTCTTTTTTTTTTTTTTAATTTGAGCTAGAGCTTTCATGGAGTGGGATGAAAAAGGATTTATATATAATTTAAAGATTAATTTTAATGACTACTGATTCTGCTGAAGAAAGAGATTGATGGCATCCTAGCAGTCTCCAACCCCCTCCTCAATCACAATCCTCTTCTCTGATGTGAGCAGGACAGAAGCCATCTTATGCTTCTGTCTGGTTTCAGACTTACTTTCTGAGTCTAGCCTAGCTTGTGACTCATGCAATAACCACACTACCTGTGGGCCTATATGATAACTTGTATGGTAACATATGGTGTGAAACCATAGAGCCTGAGTGCCAAACTTACCTTGTGAACCCCTTTTGAGAAATTTATGAAAAACATGTTTTCTAAAAAAAGTTTTTACCTTAAAGAAAAACATATTTTTTACCACTATAAAATGAGCACTTCTGTATCAAAGTCCCCATGGCATAGAAGACAACGCCTGTACCTGCTCTTCAAGCTCAGTCTTCTGGCTCAACACTTGTGAACTTTGTCCTGGGTGCTGCTCTTTGCTCTTTGCTCTGTGACTGTCACTCTGCCCATCCCGAATGGCCCATTTGGCTCTCTGACTGTATTGCTGTGGGTTCCAGGACTGCCACTTGCCCCCTCCCCTTGTCTTCATGGCATGTTGGTTGTTTCTGGCTTGTGCCATGGGTGAGCTCCCCTTTATCTTGCTGTGAATGTGGTAAATGCTCAATAAACCATTGCATTCAGGAGACTGCTTGACTCTTGGAATTATTGTTTGACAGATGTGCTGACTCCCTTTGGCTCCTCAGAGCCCCAGGGAGGCCTGACTCAGAGGGTCTTTTGGTGACATCCAGGAGTTAATCACCATCTGGCTTCAGTGACTGTTATTTTTGTGTTTTTCTTCATAGTTTTACCTCTGTGTATGTATTCCTAAACAGTCATTTTGTTTTACCTGTTTTGGAATTGCTATAAATGGACAAAGTGGTGTGTGTTAGTTTGTTCTTTAAATGTATTTTAAATTTTGCCCCGTAGGAAACTCTGGGCCAGAAGTCATGGCATCCAAACCCAAGCTCTACTATTTTTGTGGCAGGGGCAGGATGGGGTCAATCTGCTAGCTGCTGCTGCAGCTTGAGTGGAGGTTGGTTCCTGCCTGGGAAGAGGAAGAAGGATAATTGGGGGGTTATAGAAGTGCCTTTCCTCTTTCAAATCCAAGATGGTGCCTCCAGGGTTTTTCTCTCTTTTCTCATTCCAAGTGTCTTTTGTTGGTATGAGATGAGGGAGCGATCATAATCCCAAAGAGGAGGGTGTTGGGGAGGTATGGGGTGTTCTGGTAGCTTCGTAAGTGTTAAAAGATTTTGGTAGATAGCAAGGATAAGAAGAGAGGGGAGACTCACATCTGAGTCATTCTCTCCATTGAGACCCACTGATTTTTCTGGAGTGTTTTCAGCCCTACCTCAGCATCTCAGTCATTTAATATCCACACTGTCAGAACTTTTTGCCTCACAAATGTTCCCCAACTCTGAGTTCCTTCCCCACTGACTTTTCACAGGCATCTTGGAATTGTTTTGTTTTGTGCAGACACAAACTTCCTTTCCTTATTTGATCATCGTCTTTGGAGAAAGGGCTCATGCTCTCTTTTCCTCTTTTGCCTTTAAGAACTTCTCCCCTATGGTGCAAACTTGAACACACTCCCATCTTAAGATGTAGGGACAAAAATATCACCCTCACAGAAACTTTATAACCCCATCAATAAATTATTATAAGCCCACCTGAGTAATGATCTTGGGGTCTCTTCCTTTGAATATATGAGCATCAAAGAGAAATTTAATTTGTCCTGATGTGGAGGGAGAATAACACAGAAGAGAATGAAAAAAGGAAAAAGAAGAAAAGGAAGAGGAATCACTGGGAAGCTGGAGACAAGGACAAGGATTTGGAGAGAGGGAAGACTTAAGGTGAAGTAAAGGTGGCTTGGGTCTTGAAATAGGCAAAATTTAAAAAGGGCTGGATGCTAGTCCCATCTCATCTAAGCTGATCTACACACATTGCCACTCATGCCTTTCAGCTGTGTTGGTGATAGTTTTATAGTTCCTTTTAAAATTTTATTCTGAAACCTGTTGGGAATGTATTTTCGGCTATCAGAATCTCTCTCTCTCTCCTTAAGGTTATAATAATGTTTTTTTATCCTTTATCTAATTTGAAGAAGAATTTCTTGAAACAAGAGAATAATATGAGAAGTTGCAGAAGGGTGTACTTAGATTTATTCAATATTATTAGAAAAACTAGAAACTTGTTTGTGGAAATATCATTGTAATATAGAACACAGAGCTCTAGAGTGACAACTATTAGAAAAAGCAAGCACACAGCATGATCACTATCATCAACTCTTCCATGTCCCTGCCACGCAGCTAAATGTATTAATTCCCTGGTCTCTAAAAATACTTACCAAGCAGGCTTTGGTGGTGACCTCAACTATTACAGTACTATGGAGTGACCAGTGTTGCATGCCCCAAGGCCCCCTTTTTAAGAATTTAAAATACTAAACCAGTGGATCAGAACCAAGGAGTCAGGGAAGGAAGTTATGCTTGACTTTCCCTGGTTTACAGCCACTTTTTTTCAGCTGTTTTAACAGATTAACAGAAACTATT
The DNA here is from genome assembly GCF_000247695.1 of Heterocephalus glaber. The sequence continues at coordinate 191,604 of NW_004624850.1, read as the reverse complement.
CTATTAGGTCAGGATAGATAGTTCACAATGTAGAATTGAGACTGTGGAAAAATCCAATTCTGGTTAATTTTTGACCAAAGGAGACCTTAATTATTACCATTTCCTAGAAAAATTTTTCTCACTGAGAGAAAATAGTGGTTTAATAGTGGTTTAATAATATTTCTAACAGCTATGTTATTGTCCTTGACCAAAGAAACACAGATATCCCTTTTGTGCTGATAGACAATCATGAAATTATTCCAGATTATTTCTAAGAAGGCTGATCCACAGTAATCAGCAGCTGGTCACTGACAAACCATGTAACTTTGGGTGAGGTTTTAACTTCTTTGCCTCCCTGTCTCCTGATCATAACATAAAAATAATCTTTAGGGCATAGATTGTAATGCTCCAGTAGATCTTGGTGAATTGGGCAGTGTGTGGCTACTCCTTTCCCCCATTCTTGTTCAAGAACTTTATTGTCCGTTAAGCCCCTGAGACTTTTCTTCCTCTTCATTTCTGTCCACTCCACTCCCAGGGACAGTCCTTGGTGCAAAGTTACACCACACATGGAACAAGTGACTGTCATGCCATCAGCCCTTCTGTGTGCATGGGACAAGAATGCATTACTAAAAGTCTCTGCAAGCCTCCAGCCTTCCCTGGGTTGATGAGGCTGTTGCTGCCCTGGGAACTCCCTCCTGTTGTTTTTGAACAGGATGCAAAGAGGGACAGCAGGGAGAGCAGTGGACAAGAGGCCCTCGCGGTCCTGAGACTGTGTGAGTTTGGGCAAATTACATTCACTCCCTTGGATTCTGCAGTACCATTTTCTATATGAGAGGATTGAACTAAACTGTATCTCAGACCTTCCCGAAACTTCTTGATAAGTTTAGTTAAAAATCCCTCTGAAAAATATTGTTGGCTCCTAGAAGCAGCCATCACTTCTAGTTGATGTTTGAATTATAAGCAGCGCCAGAGTGCTCAGCTCTTAAATACTCTTTCAAAGTTGAACAGGTGTAGAAGTATCTTTAGTGGGTGGAGATTCTGCAGCCTCATTAGTAATAAATTTGGATATTTGGGCTAGAGATGTAGCTCAGCAGCACAGTGCCTGCCTGGCAAGCATGGGGTCCTGAGTTCGATCCCTAGTACAAAATAATAATAATAATAATAATAACAACAACAACAACAATAATAATGATATTTTCAAAGCATGGACATACTCATAGTATTCCTACTGGGTAAATGGGCAGAACAGATATTATTACAGATCAGAAAACAGGCTCAAAGAAGTAGACAACTTCAACTCACCCAAGCAAAGAGGGACAATGGTGCTCAGAAAGCTGTCGCTGGTTCTTGGGGAGGTGCTCTCCACATCGTCTTCTACTGGCTCTCTCTAATCACGTGAGAACAGCATTAGAAGTTGGAGGAATCACAGGAATCAACTGTGGCCTTTGGCAATGTAGTGGCAAAGTCTGGTTCTTATTCTTGGTGAAGTTCCTTATAATAATGTGCAGATTTTAATAGAAATTCAAAAGCTATTCAGTTCTTTAGGTCCCCATGAAAGTGTGCCACTTGTTAAGTGCGTTACCTGCACTATGGTGTTTTGGTCAATAGTAAATCATACATTTGATGGTGGTACCATAAGATTATACTGCCTACTGATGAAACTACCTGAGTTTTTTCAATGAACTTTGCACAGTGATAAAATTGTCTAACAGCACAGGTCTTAGGATGTTCTATAGGCACTTATCTGCAGAGAAGAGAGCTTGATTTTGGTTTCATTGAACATTGATTATTGATGTATTTGTGTTTATATTATTTCATGTTTTCAAAATTCTGCTAGGTATATATTACTTCTATCTTTTTTCTTTTTTTTTTTTTGGTGGATGGACAAGATGGATGATTTATTTTTAATGACTTATAAAAGGCTATGTCTGTAATAAGTACTCAAAAATTTTTCATGGAAAGTTTAAAGGTAGGGTTCAAGGTGAATGTGTAATTTTAAGTCAAAAGCTGGACATAAAAACCAAAGCTAAAGTTATAACTGATAACAGTTAAGACATGTGGAGGAACTAATTGTATTAAGAGAGTGCTGCTTTCAAAGTTCTGTGGTCTACTTTTTTTGGGTTAATGTTTAAGTTGTTTTAATAAAGATATATTTTTCTCCAGAGTACTCTCCATTTCCCAGTTCCAGTGACCCCCAGTTTTGTGAATGGAGGTCCAATTTGACAACAGCGGATGTGACTTAGACTCTGTGCCTGTCTCCTGTGTCATGCCACATTGCAAAGTCCTAATCTTTGGAGGCTGAGAAATTAATCCTTTTGTTGCCAATCTGATGAGATAAGACTCAGACCTCCAGAGGTCAACAGTTCCCACACTGAAATTTAAAAAATGTGGCATCTGCTCTCCCTGAATATGTAAAGCTATTAAAAATAGAATGGGAAAAAAAAAGAATTTATAAAACATCATAATGGGGGCCCACATTTTTTAAAAAAATGGGTATATTGCTGGGCATGGTGGTGCATGCCTGGGGTACATAGAAAGACCTTGTCTCAAAACAAACAAAAAATGGGTATATGTGTTTATATGCTTACAACATTTTTGGAAAGTTACATAAAGAACTTTACTGGCCAACCCTGGAAAGTGAGCTGGGGGAACAAATACCCCCTTCACCAAGTGTTTTATACTTTATATGCTCTCCTGTTGATTTTTTAAGTTTTTCCCTTAACAGCAGCATTCTCTTTAAAGAAAAGACCAAATAATTTGATTTGGCTGAAACTACTTCATCTGAGCTGTGCCTTACAAGAATAGCACAGCTTTTTCTTTTTGAGACAGGGTCTCACTATGTAGCTCGGGCTGACCTTGAACTTGCTAATTTGCCCAGGCTGGCCTCCAATTCATGATCTTCCTGCTTTGCCTCCCAAGTGCTAGGATTGCAGGCATGTGCCACTACACCAGGCTCAGTTGTCTATATTTATATTATTCATTGTTAGAGCCCGAGAACTTTAGAGAACTGGAGTTCCCAGGTTCGCCTCCCATTACCAAATGCACCAAACTTGGAAGGTGCTTCAGGGCACTTCCTGTCCCTTGTTTCCTGAGTCCTCTTCTCCATGTACCTCACTCCACTAATCATCTTATCTGGTACCACTGCTCTGAAGAGGCTGTCTAAATACATACACATTTCTATGTCCAGGCTCCAGCCTCCTGAACTGCAGGACCCTGCACAACTCCTCCACGTTTCCCCTTGGATACCGAGCAGACATCTACAATTTAGCACACCCAAAAGTGAATTCATTCCCCCCCTGCACCCCCGCACCCCCGCCAAGAAAAACCCCTGCCCTATTCAAAGCCCTCCAAATCTCAACAGTCCATCCAGGAGTCTACTTGCCCAAGCCTGTAACCTCAGGTAAGTTTGACTGGAAAGCAAGCCACATACCTATAATCTCAGCACTCAAGAGGCTGAGGCAGGAGAATTGCTGCAAATTTGAGGCCAGCCTGGGGTACATAGTGAGTTCAAGGCCAGTCTAAACTACAGAGTGAGATTTTTGTCTCAAAAAAAAAAAAAGAATTTGGGAAGTAGAGTGTAACTTATAATCGCAAAGGCAGTCCTGGGTAGTGGGATCAAACATATAAAATCATTACAATGTTTTCTAAAATATGCTTAAAGTGAACTCATTTTAAGTCTAGATTTAAGTCTAGCTTAGATTTTGACCTTTTAATTTAAGTATGTGTCCCTCTTTGCAAGCAAGGAAACAGAATCAACCTAAGGCAATCTAGTCCTCCAGGGAGCGAGGCCAAGTCTTGCAATCTTTATCAGAAGGATACTGGAGTCTCAGAGGTTAGTAATAAGGTTATAAACCCTGAACAACTTCTCCACATTTTTCTTTAGGAAACCATCAAAACTCCAGTGCTTCAAGGCGTGGCATACAGAACATCTTGATCTACAAAGGACAAAATGACCCCAATAATTTGCTGGTAACTCTGTTGAGAAACTAGATCAGAGCTGGCCAAAGATTGGTTGTCAAGACAAAATGTTTGTATTTTGAAAACTCACTCTACAGTGTAAGAAAATTCCTGGTTGTTGTCAATAACAAAGCTAGTAAAAAATATTACAGAAGGACCCACACTGATATCTGATTTTACCCAGGTCTCCCACAGAACCTGAAGGGGCAGAGGTTTGTATGGGGGGTAAGGTACTTAGATATTATAAAAATAAATTACTTAGTAAGGAAATTAGACACATTGCATACTTCCATTTTCTATAAGACAAACTGACAATGAGGACTATTTCAGAGAAACCCTCAACTTTAAAGAGGGTAGCAGTAGTATCACTTTCCACTTCAGAATACTTTCTGCTTTTCAAGATAATTAACAATGCTATTCTTCCATGGTACCTACTCGTGTGGAAAAACTTGTTGAGCTTTTTCCAGGACCAGGAAATGAAAACAGAGTGTGTCCTAATTAGCTAATTGTAAGCTCAGTGAACATTTTTGGGATGGGCTCATAAAATCTGGCCCCTGATTGTTAAGCATCTACTAACTGCAAATTTCCTCAGCCCTTAGCCATGGTTTCTGCTCAATATTGTAAAGCTGGGTGTAGTTCCACTGTGACTCTTGTTGGGCTGAGGTGCTAGTCATCAAAGTCCGGAATGTCGTCCTAGGAGTAACCCCGGTAGCCCTTGGACACGTAGTAGGCAACGTGCAGGTGGTAAAATCCTGGCAGGAGCACCAGAATGCCAATGATCAGGACGGGAATGCCCAGTCTGCCCCCCCCTCCCCCGTTTGCTGATGTAGCGGGACAACAGGAGGGGGCCTATGATAATAAGAAAGGCACCAATCAAAACAGCTCAGTGGCAAGTGCGATGGCCTGTTAGGGGATCTTAGGCGGGCTTTTCTTAAACTGAAGGTCAACGTAGCCATTGTCTGTGCTGGAGAGCCTTGAGTATTGTACTTTAGTACTGGGGATTCCAGTAGCCGGGTTAGTTAGAGACGGCATCATAACACGCTGACACAGCCACAGTGCTATTTTCCAGACGTTGTCACAGAGAGAAATAAGAACTGACGCGAATTCAGGCTTAAAACGAACAAAACCAGTTCTGGCGAGAGGCCAAGCGAGCACAGGCTGCACGGAGGCCGCTGGATCTTGTTCCGAGAGCGCAGGCTCCAGGAGGAGGGCGCGCCTGTCCTGCCCGCCGCCCACACGCCTCACAGGAGCGCCACGTAGCGCCGCTCGCGAGCAGGGAGCTAAGCCACTGTGAACTGCGGAGCAGTCGGATGCCACATGGCACCGCCCGCCTAACTGCCACCCGGCCACTTCTATCTTATTTCTTTACATAGTTATGTAATTTGCAGAACTAGGGGTTGAACCTATGGCCCACACATGCTAGGCAAGTGCTGCATCACTGAGTCATATCTACAGTGATACTGCTATGTTAGAAACAGGAAGCTGGAGAATGAACAGAGAGGGGACTACAGTTGGTATTGAACCCAGGTCTGCCTGTGCTGTTATGTCCATCTTTGTATCAAGTGACACCTGATGTGCTTTCAAGGAATGCAAATTGCTGGACTGCAACACTGTAACAGAGTATCTGGAGGGTGGGTATTTTTAAGAAATCATCACCTGATATGATTATTTTGAGGTTATTTTGTTTTTCAATCCAGGGCTTGCTATGTAGTTCAGGTCAGTCTTGAACTCACTATGTAGCCCAGGCTGGCCTCAAACTCCTGGTAATCCTCCTGTCTCAGCCTCCCAAGTGCTGGGATTACCGGTGTGCACTATTAGGCCCAGGCTAGCTGATTCTTATACAGCCTAAAACAAGAACCAGAAACACTTATAGTATAATATAAAAATGTGGGACAGTTTTTAAAATTCATGATTGATCAGCAGACAGAAATGCACAAATGGATCAAACAAGTCTCAAATTTTATATGGCAGGTATTTTCTCAACTGCAGGACCCTGTAATCATTACTTTGGCTGAAAATCAAAGGCAATTCAATGAAATTAGAAGTAGCCCATCCTGCAGACTTGCTACAACCATCAAAGAAGAGCATCTCACTCTCTCTTTGCTCCAACCACAGATGGATGCCTGCTTTTTGGCCAAATGCCTCTGGTTGAAATTGGTGGGATGGTGCCGACACGGACCAGAGCCATCCTCAGCTACTTTGCTGATAAGTACAACTTGTATGGGAAGGACCCGAAGGAGAGTCAGGAACCATTATGTCCGTGCCTGTACATTTGGCAAGAGAAGCAGTTTCAAACAGTGTATGCATGGAATCCTTGTGCAACCATATAAATAAGGACTAATATACAAAAGCAGTCTGGGTCTCATTGTTTTGATGCATATTTTTCTTTTTTTAGAATTCCCAAGTTGTTTTGGGGGGTTTTTTTTTGAGATACCTATCCTGGTCTATAGGTAGCATCATTGCTATTCTTTTCTCTACCTTGGGTATAACAAACGGCTTAAGTGGTATTCTAATAAGGAAAAAATGATTTATGATTCAGATAAGAAGAGTACATTATTCTTTTGTATGCTGTCAAAAGGAAAGACAAACAGTACAGAAGATCATTAAGCAATTTTTTTTGGCCACTCAACACATCATGGGAGGTATAAGGGAACACTGGTAGAGATAACTGGCACACCATGAATGTGCCAGTACATAACACAGATATTCCTAATTTAATGACCCACCTGTTTGACAGCTGTTTGGACTTATACAACTGATGCACACTGTTCAGACTTATGTCCTGCTGCTCAGACTTACAACCCATCTTTTTTCCCTTTGTACAGTTCTGTACAACTTGTTGATGGACCCTTAATGTCTTTTGTTTGGTACAATACACCTTGTTTATACAGTACTATAATTTTTACTGATTGTACTCTATAGTACAGTAATGTAGTTTTATGTTGTCATTCTCACAGTACTGTAAGTTATGCAAATAGAAACTAAATCATCAAGTTGGAGTTTCCTTTGACCATTTCTTTGTTCTGAATTATGCAATGTACTTACTATATACAATCCCTCATTTAGCAACCAATTCACTTAATGACCTAGTAGTAGGAATGGAACTCGATCCTTAAACAAGAAATGTCTGTAGTAATATACATGCCATTATTAATTGTTTGAAAATAGCTTTTAAAAAAGTATTTATCATGAAAAGAAAACTTCAAAGAGAATGAAATAGAGATGTTTATCTGACCTGACTGGAACATTAGACTTTTCATTCTCAATTGCCAGGTCAACAGAAAACCTGTTAAATTACCTATCTTCTCTAAGTCAGTGAAAAGGTTATGGCACTAATACTTTGCACTTTTAATAAACTTCATTGACTTCAGTTTTTGAAGCCATAATAATTTCATCACTTGTTTCTGACAAATGTCAACATAGAGGCATTCTCATATTTTCATTTTTTTTAAATTCATTAAGTTTATTGGTACATTTTAGGTATACATTATGATCATCACATTCATCATTGGGAATTTGTACCTGTACATGATATATCTTGGTTCTTGTTTTTCCCCATTCCCCTTCCCTCCCTCCCATCTATCTCTTCACCCCTATTTACAAAAGCTTTGTTTCTGTTTTTCCTTCTTTTCTCATATTTTTTTCTTTCTTTTCCCCATCCTCCCTCCCTGCTTCCCCTTTGCCCCTTTTCTTCCTATGTCACATTATCTATTATACATTTTTGTCCTCATTTACACTTTCAGTTTCTCACACCAGAGAAACTATTGGTATTTATACATGTGGGTTCTATTTATTTCACTTAAGGGTATGGCCTCAATGTGTGCAGCAGACATCCCTGCCTAGTACTAGTGGGCTATAAGTGGCAGCTGCTTCTTGCTTTCCATATTTGGCTACATTGTTTTATATCAAGACTCAGACTGAAGCTCTACGAGACTCAAATGTGCATGTCAGATGGTGGACTGGGGGAGTATAGCCCCTCGCCCAATGGCTGCCATGGAAACCTAGACCCTGGTCTGTGAAGTGGCTGGGCTCTGCTGAGTTACATGCAGCTGAGGTCAGTGTGACCCCAATTAAAATCCTTTTCCCTGAATTATGGCTTCTCACTGACTTTGTGGGTTACTTAATTGTACCCAGTCCCAGTACCTGTTTATTCTATCCATGCAAGATAATCAGTGCTTACTCCCTAACAGCCCTGCCTGGCACCATCACACCAGGTGTTTGGCAATATTTCATTGATGCCTTCAAAGTTCCCATGATTGTATTCAATAAATAGTAGATGTGCTCAGGGGCCTTTGTGTTTGTTGCCTAGAGCACCATTGATCATGTTCTAAGACCCAGATTCACTCTAAGTCTAGTTTCCTGTCTTTATCCTTTAATTTGCCTTGTGCCATAGTGGCTCACAGGAGGCCAGGACACACCACAGAGGTTCTGGCAATGTCTCCTTCCCCATTTCCTATAAATGTGCATCTATTTAGCTATAAATGTCTCCATTTTATCATTCTTTATGGCTGAATAGTACTCCATTTGGTAAAAAAAAAACAAACAACAACCAACCACCTCTTCTTTATCCAGTCACCAGTTGATGGGCATTTAGGCTGTTTCCAAGATTTAACTATTATAAACTGTGCTTCTATAAACATGGGTGTACATATGTTGCTGTGTTATAATGCTTTTAATTCTTTTGGGAATATACCCAGCAGGGGAATAGCTGGGTCAAATGTGACTTCTAATCCTAGTTTTTCAAGGAATCTCCATTTCTGCAATAGTTGCACCAGTCTACACTCCCACCAACAGTGGAAAATGGTTCCTTTTTTCCCCACAGCCCTATAAGCATTTTTTATTGGTTGATTTCATGATAGCAGCCATTCCATCTGGAGTGAGGTGGAATCTCAGCATTGTTTTCATTTGCATCTCTCTAATGGCCAGTGGTGTTGAACATTTTTTCATATGTTTATTTGCTGCTTCTACTTTTTCATCTGAGAAATGTCTGTTTATATCAGATGCCCATTTTTGGATTGGGTCTTTAAATTTGGGAGGTCTGTTTTTTTAAGTTCTTTATATATTTTACAGAGTAGACCTTTGTCTGAGGAACAGCTGGGTAAATTTTTTTCCCACATTGTGGGTTGTCTTTTCACTCTGCTGGTGGTTCCTCTTGCTGTGCAGAAGCTATTTAATAAAATGAGACCCCAGTTGATTCTTTGTGCAACTTTCTCTTTCCTTCATGTGCAACTGAGGTTTTGTTCATGAGGTTTATTCTTATGCCAATGTCTTCAAGAGTTCTACCTAACCTATCTTCTATCAGGTTTGGTGTTTCTGTTTTAATATTTAGATCTTTGATCCATTTCAATTTTAGTGCAGTGCATGGTGAGAGATATGGGTCTAGTTTTAATCTTCAGCAAGTTGAAACCAGTTTTTTTTAGCACCATTTATAAAAGAGGCTATCTTTCCTCCAGTGAGGATGTTTGGTTCCTTTGTCAAAGATGAGGTGGCTAGAGTTGTTTCTGCATCTTCTAATTTGTTCCACTGATCCTTGGGTCTGTTTCTTTGCGAGTACCATGCTGTTTTAATAACATTAGCTTTGTAGTATAGTTTCAAGTTGGGGATTGTAATACCCTTTGCCTTGTCTTTGTTGTCTAGAATAGCTTTTGCTATTCTAGATCTCTTCTAGATTTAAATGAATTTTTGGATTGTTTTCTCTAGTTCTGTGAAATATGCTGTTGAAATTTCAATTGGAATTGCATTGAATCTATATAAATTTTGGAAGAATGGGCATTTTCACTATATTAATGCTTCCTACTCAAGAACAAGGGACGTCTTTCCATCTTCTCATATCCTCTTTAATCTCTTTTTTTTTCAGAGTGCTGTAGTTTTCAGGATAGAGGTCTTTTACTTCCTTCATTAGATTGTTTCTTAGGTATTTCATTTGTTTGGATGCTATTGTTAAATGAGTTGTTTCTTCAGTTCCTTTCTCAATGAGTCTGTTGTTGGTGTACAGGAAGGCTATTGATTTTTGAGTGTTGATCTTGCATCCAGGTACTCTACTGAATTTGGTTATTAATTCTAGAAGACTTTTGGTGGAATTGTTGGGGTCTTTTATATAGAGTATCATCATTTGCAAATAATGTCAATTTAACTTTTTCATTTCCTATCTTTATTCCTTTTCTTTCTCTTCTCTAATTGCTGTGGCTAATGTTTCCAGGACTATATTGAACACGAGTGGTGATAGTGGACATCATTGTCTTGTTCATGATTTTAGCATGAATGAAATCAGTTTTAACCATTTAGTATGATGTTGGCTGTTGGTTTTTCATAAATGGCTTTTATCAGACTAAGATAAAGACCATCTATTGCAATTTCTTGTAGGGTTTCTACCATCAAAGGGTGTTGGATTTTGTTGAATGCTTTTTCTGCATCTATTGAGATGATCATATGGATTTTGATCTTGGCTCTGTTAATATAGTCTATTACATTTATTGATTTGCATATGTCAAACCATTCCTGCATCCCTGGGATGAATCCCTTTTTGGTCAGGGTGTATGAGCTTCTTGATGATTTCTGCATTGTGTTTGCCAGTATCTTACTGAGGATTTTTGCATCTATGTTCATTAGGGAAATTGGCCTGTAGTTCTCTGTTTTGAGTGGGTCTTTCTCTGCTTTTGGGATCAAAGTGATGCTTGGTTCCAGGAATGAATTTGGGAGTATTGCTTCTCTTTCAATTTAATTGTAGAGTTTTAACAGTAGTGGCAACAGCTTTTCTCTAAATGTCTTTTAGAATTAAGCAATGAAGCCATTAGGACCTGGGCTCGTCTTCATTGGTAAGTGTTTAATTATGTTTTTAGTTTTGTTGATTAATATTTGGTTGTTCAGAATTTTTTTTCTTAAGTTCTTTTATTGTTACATTTTAGGTATACAATTTGTTTACATTTACCATTGGGTATTTGTACCTGTACATGATGTATCTTGGTTCTTATTTTTTCCCCACTACCTGTGCAACCTTCACCCCCTCCACCCTTCCCTATTTACATAGATATCATTTCCATTTTTTTTCTTTTCGCATAGTTTTTCCTTTCCCTCCTTTCCTTTCCCCTTCCCCTTGCTTTACCCCTTCATCTTTGGACCTTTTTTCCTATTTCAAATTATCAATTATTCATTTTAATCTTTTTAACCCTTGTTTACACTATCAGTTTCTCACACTAGAGAAATTATTCGGTATTTACACATGTCCTATTTATTTCACTTAAGAGTATGGCCTCAATATGCATCCATTTAGCTATAAATGACTCTAGTTTTTTGTTCTTTATGGCTGAGTAGTACTCCATTTTATAAAAAAACCACATCTTCTTTATCCAGTTTCCAGTTGATGGGCACTTGGGCTGCTTCCAAGCTTTAGCTATTACAAACTGTGCTGCTATGAACATGGGTGCACATATATCGCTGTGGTATGATTCTTTTAATTCTTTGGGGAAGATACCCAGCAGGGGGAATAGCTGGGTCAAATGGGACCTCTAGTCCTAGCTCTTTGAGATATTTCCATACAGATTTCCACAGTGGTTGCACCAGTCTGCACTCCCACCAACAATGGAGAAGGGATCTTTTCTCCCCACAACCCCCACCAGCATTCATTATTGGTTGATTTCTTGATAGCAGCCATTCTTTCTGTGGTGAGGTGGAATCTCAGTGTTTTCATCTGCATCTCTCAAATGACTAGTGATGTTGAACATTTTTTCATATATTTGTTTGCTGTTTTTACTTCTTTGTCTGAGAAATGTCTGTTCATTTCACATGCCCATTTTTGAATTGGGTCTTTGAATTTGGGGCATCTGATTTTTTTCAATTCTTTATATATTCTAGATAGTAGTCCTTTGTCAGAGGTACAGCGGCTAAAATTTTTTTCCCATATTGTAGATTGTCTGTTAGCTCTGTTGGTGGTTTCTTTTGCAGTACAGAAGCTTTTTAGTAAGATGAGATCCCAGTTGTTGATTCTTTGTGCTAGTACCCGTGCTGCTGAGGTTTTATTCTTAAATTCTTTTCCTATGGCAATGTCTTCAAGAGTTCTACCTAACTTAATTCCAGCAAGTTGAGTGTTTCTGTTTTAATATGTAGATCTTTAATCCACTTCGATCTTAGTTTAGTGCATGGTGATAGGTATGGGTTTAGTTTTAACCTTTGGCAGATTGAAATCCAGTTTTTCCAACACCATTTATTAAATAGGCCATCTTTCCTCCTATGATGGTGGCTGGCTCCTTTGTCAAAGATGAGGTGGCTGAGTATGTCTGGAGTTGCTTCTGGATCTTCTAATCTATTCCACTGATCCTCAGGTCTGTTCTTTTGGCAGTACCCTGCTGTTTTTATCACAGTAGCTTTGTATAGTTTCATATAGTATAGTTTCATGTTGGGGATTGTGATACCCCCAGTCATATCTCTGTTGTTTAGAATTGCTTTTGCTATTCTAGGTCTCTTACAATTCCAAATGAATTTTTGAATTGTTTTCTCCAGTTCTATGAAGTATATTGTTGGAATTTCAATTGGCATTTCATTGAATCTATATAGTAGTTTTGGAAGTATGGCCATTTTCACTAT
>NW_004624850.1:114044-174197 GCF_000247695.1 Heterocephalus glaber | reverse complement strand
CAAGTCCCAAGTTGAGCTCCCTGTCCTCTTGTAGGTTTGAACTCTGCAGGGTTGTACTGCAGGTTCCAGCTGCCCTTCCCCTGAAGATAGTCCCGGTTCCAATGGGAGGTGATGATCACTCCAATTTACCCAGTACAGTGGTCTGGTGGTCTGGTGTCCTCTGTGTCTTTGTAGTGTGGAACCAGGTGGCAGTAGGCCCAAGAGGCCAGAGGAGTGGGGTGGGGTGGGGTGTCCAGTGGATCGCTGCCGGGGTGTGGGCTGGATTGGCGTGTTCCCCGAAGTCAGGGATCCTGCTACGGCATCCACAGATGTGCCTGACTGAAACGGGCTGTTTAGAATTTTTATATCTTCTTTGTTCAACTTTGGTAACATCTGTATATAGAAATCTATTTCTTCTTTGTTTTCCATCTTATTGGAGTACAAATTCCCAAAATAGGTATTGATCATCTAGATTTCTGCTGGCTCTGTTGTAATTTCACCCATTTCATTCCTAATTGCATGGATTTGGGCCTTTTCTTTCCTTTTTTTGGATAAGGTTTTCTAAGAGTTTGTCAACTTTGTTTATTCTTTCAGAGAACCAACTCTGCTTTCTGATTTTTTTGTATCATTCTTAGTCTCCATTGCATTGATTTCTGCTCTGATTTTTATACTTTCCTCCCTTGTATAAGCTTTGAATTTGTCTTCTTCTTTTTCTAGAAGCTTCAAGTTCAACATTAGCTTGTTTATTTGAGTTCACTCTGTTTCCCTAATATGAGTATTTACTGCTATGAATTTCCCTCCTAGGACTGTTTCATTGTGTCCCATAAATTCTGTTATGTTGTATTGTCATTGTCATTTAATTGTAGAAACTAATTTCTTCTTTAATTTCTTCTGTGACCCATTGGTTGTTCAGGTGTTATTCAATTTCCATGTGTTTATTATCTTTTGCTATTGATCTCCAATTTCATTGCACTATTATCTGATAATATATAGGGGATAAATTCAATTCCTTTGCATTTACTTAAACAAGTTCTATGAGCTAACGTGGTCTGTTTTGGAGAATGACCTATATGCAGCTGAGAAGAATATATATTCTGTTTGTGGGGTGGAATACTCTGTAAAGTTCTTCTTTTTTAAAATAATGTATAACTTTATTATCATTCACCAAACACACATATATAGAAAAATTAAAATTATTCAAGGCAAAGCAATGCAAGGGAAAAAAAACTATAATAATATTCAAATATAATAGAATTCAACCAAAGCAAAACTGAAAAGTACTTAAACATTTTTTCATATAATTAAAAAATAAATCTCAAGCATTAACAAGACATCAGAAGGTGTGATTTGTTTTAGAAAGATTTTCAAAACTAATATTGAATAGTGGCCTGGAGAAAAACTTCTAATTAACTAGTAGACTCCACATAGGCCAAAAATTTTTTTGATTTAAATTTCAATACAGTCATGTGACACATGATGGAAATATAATCTGAGAAATATGTTATTATGCAATTTCATTCATGTGTATCGCAAAGTACCACACAGAGTGCCAACTTCTAAGTGTATACTGAAAAGGTATACATCAATCATCTGTGATGGCCCCTTGATATTATCCAAATATGCAGTTAAACACTAGATACATGAGGCTACCACTGGCATAGCAGCACACTGTTTTCCAGTAAACTGTTTTATATAAGTAGGATTATGCTCTAAAGGATGAAAAGCATAGCATGTTATGATGAGTACCTAAACAGTAACAGTCATTTATCACACTATCGAGTACTGTGTACTATACATAGTTGTATGTGCTTCTTCTGGAAACATACCCTCCTCTCCTTTGATCTCAGTGACTCTTCCTTCCCAACCCACTGATGAGCTCCAGCCTAGTCTCTATCTACATCTCTTGCTATAGTTTTAAACACAATCTATACATGGATTCTTTCCAGATTCCAGCCTGTAACCTAACTCTCTAAACTTCTATTAAGTCCATTTGTTCAAGAGTTTGGTTGAGTTCTATTGTTTTATTGTTGATTTTTTTGTCTACTTGATCTGTTTATTTGTCACAGTAAGGTATTGAGGTCCTCCACTACAACTGTATTAGTGCTTATTTGATTTTTCATGTCCATAGTATTTATTTTATATAGTTGGATCCACTAGAATTTGGTGCATATATATTTATGATTGTCATCTCTTCTTGGATTGTTCCTTTATAAGGATGTAGTAACCTTCTTTGTCTCTTAGTCTTGGTTTGAAATCCACTTTATCTGCAAATAGGATAGCTACCTTTGCTTTATTTTGTATTCCTGTCACATGGAGTAGTGTTTTCCATCCTTTGACTTTTAGTCTATGAATTTCTTTTTGAATTAAGTGTGTTTCTTGTATGCAGCATATTATTGGATTTTGCGTCTTTTTTTTTTTTAAGAGTAGGAAAAATTTATTGAGAGAAAGAAAGCTTCTGTCTAAAACAGACAGAAGGGGGACTGGAAAGTGGGTTACCTGCCCACCCCACTTTTCAAAGATGTTTTATACAGCAAATGCATGAGGTTTGGGTACAAAGTGGGACAAAACTATAAGACCCAATGGAAATTTACAAGGTGGGCAAGAGGTGGGACAAAACCATAAGCAACTAATAAGATTACAAGTACAGTCACCCAGGTAATATTGATTAAATGGGGATCAAATGGGAAAACAAGTCACATACAATGAATTTTCCATTTAGAATATCAATCACTGCTATCTATCTCTAGGGGAAGTAGTGCCTCTTCCTTTTTATAATGCTAACCAGTGAATGTGCCTCAATTGTTCTCCATGTTAGCTCCTTGAGGGCTGGCTCCTTGAGGGTGACCCTGTCTAACTGTCTACAAGATATCTAAGTAACTTACCTATGTACAATACTCATACGCCTGGGCTTGGACACATCAGTCAGTGGCCCCCTACAGGTCCATCTTAAATTTACTAAATATTTGAAACTCACAGATTAAATTTATGTTTATTTCCTAGCAGTCATAATCCATAGGTTAAAAAAGGCATCCTTGGGCCGGGGATTTAGCTCAGTGGTTCTGCCGCCTGCCTCACAAGTGCAAGGAACCAAGTTCGATTCCCGGTACAAAAAAAAAAAGAAAGGCATCCTTATCAACTTTCTACACCTGCATGAAGGAAGAGAAAGCCTGACCAAAATCCTTTTTTATTCTAGTCAGCATGTAAAAACATGTATGCAAGTCACTAACTGATTGCTGTTTTCCCTAGTGCAAGACAAAACAGTTGTTGCAAGTTGTCTTAGTCTGACTTTCTGGAAGGAGGAGCAGTCTGACTACAAGGAATTCTCAAATGAACTCTCAACAAGTTGGAGAAATGTTTAAGGGGAGTTTTAAACTCACTAGCAGAGAGAAAATGTCTAAATAAAGTTGAAGCCATTTAAACATCCAAAAAAATCACCACACACCACTGTACAAGTCCATAGTTGAAGTTCCAAAGTCCGCAACTTATTAGCAAAGGTATTTTTCTTCCCTACACACATAAATGATGAAGACCATGCCTGGGAGTGGGGGAGAAGGTTCAGGTAGTTTTTAATCTATCAATGATTTGTTTTTTACATCTGACATGGGGCCTTATCTTACTAGTAGAAAGGGTAATCCAACCTGTGGCTCAACTCTTAATGGAAGCTTAAGAAAGGTCTTTGATGGCATCATTTCACATTACTCTGAGACAGAGGATATCTGATGATCACTGACAGAGTTCCCCTTTCACTTCACTAAGGAGCCCAGATAGGGAGAAGATGTGGAGATTTTCTGCTGATTACCTAGACGGGCTATAGGGAGGTAGTTTCTTCTGAGGTTATCCACCAGAGAGTAGCCCTGGCCATAACCCCTCTGTTGTCACTTTAGTTTCTGCTAGTTTCACGCAATCAGAGATCTGTCTCCAAAAGGAACCCAATTGCCTAGATGGTCAATGTTCCACCTGACATTGGCTTTAATGGGAGTGGGGCTTCACCAGAGGGCAATTGGAGAAACCTATCCTCTGCTTTAAGAATGGAAGCTGCCCTAAGGGCAATTACTAGTTGGCAGAGTAATCACTGTTTGGCATTCTATAAAGGAGGGACAAAAGCCCCAACTGTCTTTATCTAATGAGATTTCATAAGAGAGCCAATTTACAAAATTTTTAAGCAAATAAGTCCAAATGCAACATATACAAACAAGAAGAAAATGTAATTTTAACAATGGATAATGCAGAAGAGAAACAAGAAATTTGCAAACATTTAAAACATACATCTTAAAACTAAGACACTTTTGAAACAGGCCAGAATTTATGAAACAAAAACCAGAATCTATGAAACAAATGGCCAGAGCTTATGAAACAAAACAAATCTATAAAACAAGAATCCAAACTTATGAAATAAAAGTTAACAATCCATGAAGCAAAAAGACCAAAGTTAGAACCTATGAAAGAAAACTCTTACCTCCATCCAGTAATCTTGGTGGAAGACCTCCAAAATGATGGGAAGTAGATGTTAACTCTCAAAACTGCTAGATATTCAAAACGTGAATTCATGTTCTCTAAAATTGAAGAATGAATTCTAGGAACAATGGAGGCTAAGAATAGGAAAAATTTATTGAGAGAAAGATAGCTTCTGTTTAAGAGAGACAGAAGGGGGACTGGAAAGTGGGTTGCCCCAGATCTTGCTTCTTGATCCATTCTGCCAGTCTATTTGATTGGTAAATTAAGATCATTAATATTGATGATTATGACTGATATGTATTGACTTATCCTTGTCATGATCTTTTCCTGTTGTTGGATTTTTTTCCCCTCTTTGCAATTAATTTCTTGCTTTGCCTGATGGATTCATTCTGTTGAGCTTCATGGAGTTATCTTTTCCTAGGATATTGTTTAGAATTTTTTGCATTGCTGATTTGGTATTCATGAAGTTCCTCAGGTGTTCTTTGTCATGAAAGTATCTTATTTTTCCATCAATTTTGAAAGATAATTTTGTAGAATACATCAATCTAGTTTGGAGGTTGTTTTATGAATTAAAATATTGCACTCTAGGTTCTCCTTGAATTGAGGGTTTGTATTGAGAAGTCTGCTATCATTCTAAGGGGCTTTCCTTTGTATGTGATTTGTTTCTTTTCTCTAAGTGCTTTTAGTATTTTGTTCTTGTGTTGAATTTATGGAATGTTGACTGTTATATGCCTAGGTGTAGATTTTTTTTTTTATCATGGCTAGTTGGAGTTTTATATTTCTCAATTACCTTTATGTCAAATTCTTTTTCTCTGTTTGGGAAATTTTCTGCAATTACTTCTGTGAAAAGTTTATTTATGTCTTTTGTGCTATCTCCTATTCCTTCATTGATTCCAATCGCTCTTAAGTTATTCTTTTTTGCATCATCTAGTAGCTTTTGGATTGATTTCTCATGGTCCCTTGCTATTTTTATGAAATCTTTCTGTGTTCACTAACTGCCATCCTGTCTTCTATATCTGCAATTCTGTCCTCACATTCATTTATTCTGCTCCAGAAACCTTCAAGAAAATTTTTAATTTCTTGGATATTTGTGTGGAAGTGTTTTATGTTTTCCAATTCTTTCCTTGGGTATTCATGGATTCCATCATTTTTCTCAGCTCCTGTATTTTTTTTTTATCGGTATCTGCTCTAGAGTTATTAATCATATCTTTCATTATGGTCACCATCTCTGTTGTTATCTGAGAAATTATTTCTGATTTCATTTTTTTCCAGAGCCTCTTTCATTGTCTCCCTTGTAATCAGTTCAGGGAGTCCAGGTGGTTGGCTTTTGGATTTTTCCATCTTGTTGCCCCCTGCATTTGCTTTTGGCAATCTGGAGTCTGAGTTTATGACTTGTTCAAGTGTCTTCTCATTTCTAATTTTTTTGTTGTTGCTGTTGTTGTTAATGTTTTTAGTTTAATTGCTGGCTTGATGCTTGTATATTGTTTATTGTGAGTATCTTTCACCAGTATTTAGAACCCTTAGGGAATGACTACTTCTCAAATTGTCTTCCAGCTATAGCTAATCTTTGGGTTTTGAGTCTGTAAGAACCCTTAGGCAATCTCAGTCTTGGTATCCCAGGAAGAACAACTGACTAGAGCAATCACATCACCTTGGCCAAAGTAGTACAATCAGCATCAACAATAGCATCAAACACAGGTTAGAAAATAACAAATTGTGTTAACTATTTATCTGTTACTCTCAACCACATGAACTAGACTTGAGGTTATACAGCAAAATTTAGGACCAACCAGAAATACGTTTGCAGTAAATAAGCCCTTCAGTATAGCGAATTTACCTTCCAGGAAGAAGACTTAGAAGGAGTTGGGGGCGGGGGGGTGGTATAGAGAAATAGAAGGAGAGGAAAGTTTAGAAGTAGAGCTAGAGGACACAGAAAGATCATATAAAGTTTGGAAAACTGGTGAAGACAGGAGGAAAAGAGAGAAGGAAGGAACAAAAGCAAGAAGAGAACAAACTAATGGCAACAGGAGAACTAGAAACTGTATTTACACTCATAGAAATAAGAACAATCAAGAAAAAACAAAACAGAGAAAAATAGGAACAAGAAAGGAGAGAAATTAAGAAGAGGAAGAAAGAAGGAAAAGCAAAGAAAAAAAGAAAGAAAAAGTCCCCTTTAAGGTCTCTGCTGTCCCAAGTAGACAATGTGGGCAGCAGATCTGAGTCACTTAATCTCAGTGAGCCAGCCACAGTCCACTGAGATTCAGGCTGGTTTCTGGTTGTGAGGCCAGAATTGAGCTTCCTGACCCCCTGTGAGTTTGAACTCTCCATGATTCTGCTGCAGGTTTGAGCCATCCCTTCTCCACACAAAGTCTGGGGTTCAGTAGGAGGTGCTGATCCCAACCACTTACCAACCACTGTAGTCCACTGCATCTTTATTACAGTGGCTATCTTCACTCTCCTGGTGGGCTTCAATTCTCAGCCACAAGCCTTGGAGATGTCCTCTTTCTGCTGCTCACCACTCCATCATCTTCCTGAGCTCAGAATGATGGACTTTCTTCTCTCTGTCATTGTCTGGATTTGGCCATTGCTCTTGTGGTCAGCTCCACTGCTGATGATGCTCGGGACCTGGGTGGCCCTGGCCACTGAATCTGTGTGTTAATTTTGTATTTTGTTATAGTACTCAATTTGGTTATTAATTCTAGGAGACTTTTGGTGTGTTATTTCTTTTTTGGTCTTCTACAGGGGATAATGTCATCTGCAAATAATGACAATTTAACTTCTTCCTTTCCTATATATATCTTTCTTTTTCTTTCTCTTGCCTGATTGTTGTGGCTAATGTTTGAGTACTGTACTGAACAGGAGTAATGATAGTGGATATTCATGTTGTGGTCCTCATTTTAGAGGAAAAAGCTTACAGTTTTTAACCATTTAATATGATCTGGGCAACAGGTTTGTCATAAATGGCTTTTATCATATTGACATAAGGTCTTTCTGTACCTATTTTCTTCACTGTTTTATCATGAGTGGTTGTTAGATTTTGTCAAAGGCTTTTGCTGTGTTCATTAAAATACTCATGTAATTTTTGTCCTTGCTTCTGCTTATGTGAGGTATTACATTTATTGATGTACGTATGTTGAACCATCCTTGCATCCCTGAGACAAAGCTTACTTGTTCATTATGTATGACCATTTGATAATTTGTTGCATTCTGTTTGCCAGTATCTTGAGGGATTTCACATCTATGCTGATTAAAGAGATTGGCTGTAGTTCTCTCTTGGTTGAGTCCTTTTCAGGTTTTGCAATCAAGGTAATGCTACCTTCCAGAAATGATTTTGGTAGTACTACTTCCCTTTCAATTTTATTTAAGAGTTTGGGGGTATTGGCATTAGATCTTTCTGAAGTTCTTGTAGAATTCAGTATCCTTGAGTTCTAAACTTTTCTTAGTTGGTAGGGTTTTTTTCTATTACTGCTTCAATTTCATTGCCTGTTATTGGATTATTCAGGGATTTTATGACTTCTTGATTCAGTTTTGATAATTCATATGTATCCAGTTTTATACATTTTAGAGAATACCACATATATAACTAGAAATATTACAAAATAATAAGATATACTACAGTAAACTTTTAAAACTATCCCTCATACATCTAATATAGAGTTGAGATTAATCAATACATTTAAAAATTTATCATAGAGGGATTTCTGGGGAGATGGCAGACCAGTAAGGAGCAACAAATCAGCCTCTCCAAGATTCATAATCCAGACACTGGAAAATAACAACTTAGGGAAGAAAAGAAAGAGAGGTGGATCCCTGGGATAGAGGAAGGATTTGAAGGGAAAATTGGAGCCCACAGAAATATTTAAAGCCAGATTACATTGCAGAAAAAGGAAGGGGCAATCTGCACCTTCTCCTTAGCTCCCAGCTCATGGCATGAGAAAGAGACAATCAAATCTTTAGAGCAGTGAAAACAGGTGACACCAGATGTCTCCAGAAAGAAACATAGCAGTGGAGCGGAGCAGTGGATACTGTGCACCACAACAGCTGGTGAGTGACTCCAGTTCAAGTGACAGCCATGTTTCCTGGAGAGAGTGCTTGGTTTGATACCATTTTAAGGAGGGGCCAACTAAACCTGGGATTCAGACCAGCCATAGGTCAGCTTTATCTCGGGGCTCCCAGCGTTAAACTACCACAGTGATTGAGAGAGGAACAACTGTGGGAGACATCCATGGTCAGGGAGCTGTGGTCAGGCCAATGAAAGACACAAAGAGTGTTACAAGCTAAACAAATCAGTCCCCATCCCCAGCACCAGAGAGCAGATTCAGCCTGAATGTCTATGGATTTGAAAGTACCAGAAGAAGTAGCAGAAAATTTCCCAGATAAGGAAAAAGAACTTGACATATGGATAATTGAGGCATATAAAACCTCAAATAGCCATAATCAGAAAAAACTACACCAAAGCATATAATAGTCAAGATTCCAAAAAATTCAACACAAGAACAGAATATTAAAAGCTATTAAAGAAAAGAAGCAAGGGGCAGGGATTTAGCTCAATGGTACTGCACCTGCCTTGCAAGCGCAAGGTCCTGTACCAGGAAAAAAAAGAGAAAAGAAACGAGTCACCTATATAAAGGAAAAAACCATGAGAATCACACCAGACTTCTCAACACAAACTCTTGAGTAATGGAGAACCTGAGGTAAAGTATTTCAAGCCACAACAGAAAACAACCTCCAACCCACATTGATGTACTGCACAAAATCTTTCAAAATTGACAGAGAAATAAGATATTTCTACGATAAAAAAAAAACCTGAAGAAGTTCATGACCACCAAACCAACACTCCAAAATGTTCTGAAGGATATTCTAGAAAAAGACAATGAAGACAACAATTCTAAATATCCCAATAGAATGACTCCATCAAGCAAGGCAAGCAATTAAACAGAGGGGAAAGAAAGGGAACCAACAACAGGAAAAGAATATGTTGACAAGGACAAGTCAGTACCTATCAATTATAAACCATGAATGTGCATGGTCTTAATTCACCAATCAAAAGAAACAGATTGGCAGAACAGATCAAGAAATCAGATTCAACAATATGCTGCATACAAGAAACAAATTTAACTCAAAAAGAAACTCATGGACTGAAAATCAAAGGATGGAAATGAGTATTTCATGCAATAGGAACTTGGAAAAAACCAGGAGTAGCTATTTTATTTGCAGACAAATGTTGATCAGCCAAGACTGATCAGAAGAGACAAAGTTCACTACATACTTGTTAAGCGAACAATCCAACTGGGAGAGATAACAATCATAAATATGTATGCACCAAATACCAGCACACCAACTATATAAAAGAAACACTAATGGATATGAAAAATCAGATAAGGACTAATGTAATGGGGGAACTCAACACCCCATTGTCATAAATAGACAGATCAACTGGACAAAAAAATCAACTAAGAAATATTAGAGCTAAATCAAACCTTTGAACAAATGGACTTAGTAGATATCTACAGAGTGTTTTACCCATTGACTATAGAATACATATTCTTCTCAGCTGCACATGGGACGTTCTCCAAAACAGACCACATAGTAGGTCATAGAACATGCTTAAGTAAATGCAAAGGAATTGAAATTATACCATGCATATTATCAGATATTTGTGCAATGAAATTTTAAATGAATGGCAAAAGATTAATAAATTAAATAATACCCTCATGGGGCTGGGGATTTAGCTCAGTGGTTTCGCTGCCTGCTGTGCAAGTGCGAGGACCCGAGTTTGATCCCCGGTACCAAAAACAAAACAAAATAAAACAAATAATACCCTCCTGAACAATCAATGCATTACAGATGAAATTAAAGAAGAAATTAGGCAATTTGTACAATTAAATGGTAATACCAATACAACATACCAGAACTTATGGGACACAATGAAAGCAGTCATACAAGGGAAATTTATAGCAGTGAATTCTCACATCGGAAAAACAGAGTGAGCTCAAATAAATAACCTAGTATTGAACCTCAAGATTCTAGAAAAAGAAGAGCAAGTTAAAACTAAATCTTGTATTGGGAAGTAAGTTATAAAGATCAGAGCAGAAATTAATGCCATTGAGACTAATAAAACAATACAAAGAATGAATGGAAGAGTTGGTTCTTTGAAAGATTAAGTAAAACAGACAAACTCTTAGCCAATCTTATAAAAAGAAGGAAAGAAAAGACCTAAATCCATGTAACTAGGAATGAAAAGGGTGAAATCACAATGGATCCTGCAGAAATCCAAAAGCTCATTAGTATGTACTTTGAAAACCTGGTCTCTAATATCATGGAAAACTCAGAAGAAATGGACACATTCCTAGATACACATGAATTACCAAAGCAGACTCAAGATATAAAAATTTTTAGTAATTCAATATCAATGAAAGAGAAATACAGGCCAATCCCTCTAATGAACATAGATGCAAAAATCCTAAATAAGATACTGGCAAACAGAATGCAGAAGATCATACACCATGACCAAGGAGGATTCATCCCAGGGATGCAGGGATGGTTCAACGTACACAAATTAATAAATGTAATACACTACATTAACAGGACCAAGAACAAAAACTACATGATCATCTCAATAGATGGGCAAAAAAGCATTTGACAAAGTCCAATACCAATTCAGAAAATTTGAATAGATGGCCTTTATCCTAATCTGATAAAAGCCTTCTATGGCAAACAACAGCCAAGATCATCCTAAATGTTTAAAAATTTAAAACTTTCATTCTAAAATCAGGAACAAGACAAAGATGCCCACTATCATCACTTATGTTCAATGTAATTCTGGAAAACAGAGAATTAGATAAGAGAAAGAAATATGGGTAGGAAATAAAGAAGTTCAATTATCATTATTTGCTGCTGATGATATTCTACATAGAAGACTCCAAAAAAGCCTCCTAGAATAACTATATTCAGTAGCATAGCAGGATACAAAGTCAACACTCAGAAATCAACATCATTCCTACACATGAATAGCCCACTCACTAAGTGAGAAATTAGGGAAACAACACCTTTTACAACAGCATCAAGAGAAATGAAATGCTTATGAATCAGTCTAACAAAGGAAGTGAAAGACTTTTATATTGTACTACAGTACAGTACTGAAAGACTTTTATATTGTAGTACAGTACAGTACTACAGTACTCTGAGACAAGATACTGAAGAGGATATGCAATATCAATAAAAATACCAATAGCATACCTCACAGAGCTAGAGAAAATAATCCTAAAGTTCATATGGAACCAGAAGAGACCTAGAATAGCAAAAGCAATTCTGAGCAGCAAAGGCAAGTTAGGGGCATCACAATCCCCCATGTGAAGTTATACTACAAAGCTACAGTGATAAAAGCAGCATGGTGCTGACAAAGAAACAGATCTGAGGATCAGTGAAACAGAAGATGCAGAAACAACTCCAAGCACACTCAGCCACCTTATTTATTTATTTTTTTGGTACTAGGGATCAAACTCAGGACCTTGGGCTTGCAAGGCAGGTGCAGTGCTATTGAGCTAAATCCCCGGCCCTGCTACCTTATCTTTGACAAAGGGGCTGAACACCATGGTTGGAAGAAAGATAGCCTCTTTAATAAATAGTGCTGGGAAAACTGGCTTTCCACATGCCGAACATTGAACCTAGACCCATATCTCTCACCAGGTCCTAAACTAAGATCAAAATGGATCAAAGTTCTAAATATCAAAACAGAAGCAATTAATCTCCTTGGAGCAGAGTAGGCAAAACTCTTGAAGACATGGGTGTAGGAAAACACTTTGTGAACAAAATCACAATTGTACAAGAAATACATATTACAAAGAACCAACAACTGGGATCACATCAAATTAAAAACCTTTTGTACAGCAAAATAAACCACCAAGAATGTCAACAGACAACCCAGAGTGGGAAAAAAGTTTTTCCAGCTGTTCCTTAAAGGAGTAATATCTACAATATATAACAAAGTTAAAAAAATCAGACGCCCTAATTCAAGGACCCAATCCAAAAGTGGGCCTCTAAAAAAAAAATACTTCTCAGATGAAGAAGTACAAACAATAAGTAAGTATATGATAAAATGCTCAACATCACTGGTCATTTGAGAAATGCAAATTAAAACAACACTTAGATTCTATCTCACTCCAGAAAGAATGGCTATCATCAAGAAATCAACCAATAATACATGGTGGTTGGGCTATGTTGTAAAAAGGAACCCTTTTCCATTGTTGGTTGGAGTGTAAATTGGTTCAACCACTATGGAAATCAGTATGGAGATTCCTCAAAAATCTAAATCTAGACTTTCCATTTGACCCAGGTATCCCCTTTCTAGGCATCTTTCTGAAGGAGTTAAAAGCAACATACCACAGTGATAATGTTGCATCTGATTTCTGGTAGGAACCAGAGATGTCGTGTCCAGGGGACCAGCATTGCTGCTCTGCTGTCTGAACAGCCCACCAGGATTGTAAATTCAGCCCAAATAAAACATTAGAGGAACAAAGTTTAATGAAAGGAAGACACTTTATTTGTAAATAGGAGTGGGAAGAGGGAAGAAAGAAGACATTTAGCTACCTTGATAAGAATCAGGGTAAGGAGTTCTGGAAAGATGGAGGACCTGTGGGCCCTAGTTCCTGGCTGCTTTTATGGAGGGGGTCAGAGACTCCCCCACCTGAAACTTGACATAACTAGTTTGGCTTCTGGGCACCTCTGCTTAAAGTTATTTCTTTTGGTGGTCTATGTGCAGCTTCTTGAATAAGCTTTCTTTGGATCTCTTTGTTTTGAAGGTGCTATCTATGAGATTTATAGCACAGCCTCACATCCAAGGCCGAGTTATTAGAAAGGATACATGTGCATTTTAGTGTGTTAATATGGTGAAAGAATAACAAAACATATATATATGTACATCTATATATATTCATATATAGATGTGTGTCTAGGTGTATGTCTTATATACTAGTAAACTTTCTATGATATAGCCCCTCCCCACTTTGTCTCCTTTGTGTTTAACTTGAGGTGGGGAAGGCAATTTGGAACCTGGCACCGAAGTGAGTCAGGGTGCTTATCAGCTCTCCCTGCTTGTTTTTCTTAGCTTTCTTTTTTTTTTTTTTTTTTTTCCCCCTTTCTACTCTCCATCTAGTTGAAACCTTCAACAGGAAGCTCATGATTGTGCAGCACGAACTCAGTTCTGTGTATATCAATTTATATTTATGGAGACTAGATGGAGGTTGAAATTTACTCCATTTCTGGTCTTTTTTTTTTTTTTTGTTACTAGGAATTGAACTCAGGGCCTTGTGCTTGCCAGGCAGGCGCTGTACCACTAAGCTACACCCCTGGCCCTTCTTAGCTACTTTCTCAAGCAGGGGTTTAACTCTTTATTTTCCGGAATAAGGCCCTTACCTTTCCCTGCCTGTCCCTCAACCTTCCCTACAATATGTGCATACCCATGTTTACTGCAGCACAATTTATAATAGCTAAACTTTGGAAACAGTCTATATGCCTATCAACAGATGAATGGATGAAGAAAATGTGGTATTGGGCCAGGGATTTAGCTCAGTGGTTCTGCCAGCTGCTTTGCAAGAGCAAGGTCCTGAGTTCGATCCCTGGTACCAAAAAAATGAGGTATTTATGTACAATGGAGTACTACTTTGCCATAATGAATGACAAATTCGAGTCATTTGTAGGTAAACAGATGCATTTTAAGACCATAATTTTAAGTGAAATAAATAAGACACACAAGTTTAAATATCACCTTGTTTCTCTTGTGGGAGAAACCCTAAGGGTAAATAAGGAGCAAAATAGAGGACAGATACTAGGAAGTAGGAAGAACATGTTCAAAAAGGGAAGGGGAATAAGGGAGGGTGAAGGGGGAAGGGAAGGAAGCAAAAAGGATAAAAAGAAAGAATGGAAGGAAAAAAATGGAAACAAAGCTTTTGTAAATGGGGAGCAGAAGTATTTAAAGGAGGGGAAGGAAATGGAAAAACAAAGAAGAATTAAGACATGTTATTATGTACAGGCACAAATTCCCTATGATGAATGTAATCAATATGAAAAATATGTATTAAGAAAAATATAAAGTTAAAATAAAAAACCATGCCCCTCTCCATCATCACACATATACACACACACACTCCCCTAGCAGGCCTCCTGATGATGTTATGGCTTTGCTCTTGGCTATAATATCATGGTCAGCACACTTTTTTTTTTTTAATAGGATCTTGGTTTTTTTTGTTGAGTTTTCAATTCATGACCTATCTTGCTTTAAGATTCATTTAGCTTGTTTGATTTAAAGAACTTAAATCTACAAACCCAAGCTGAACTAGTAAGGCTTCCTTTTTTCAGTGACCAGGGAGGGCATGGTGAGGATGAACACATGACTTTGTTTTGAAATGATGCTCAGGCTCCAGGGTAGTGAGTGGTGGTAATCATTTATCATCAGCAATCTTCATTTTAAGCTAATATTTAATGACTACTTACTATGTGAGAGACACCATACCTGGTGGTTGACAGGTATTATCTTATTTCTTTCTATACCTTTCTATAGTAGATGTGAAAACAGGTTTAAAGATGCCAAAGTGATTGCTCAATGTCCCATGGCTACCAGTAGTAGGGCTGTGGAGGCCAAAGCTCACACTCTTAACCATTATACATATTTTCTCTTTGGATTTAAAAATGAGAGCAGCCTCTATATTTCCTATATCAGCTTTTCGGTGCTTTCAGATATGCATTCACTATGGCCCTACCACCCTGAACATGCCTGATCTCATCAGATACGCATTCATTTTATTTCCATGCTCTGTGTGGTCATTAGCCTCTTCCTAAAGGTTAAACACTATGCCTACTTTGCTCTCAATGTGTGAAGTCCTATATGTATAGCTAAAGTTAAAGTAATCCAAACCTATGATAAAATTAGTAGTTCAGATACTGCTTGTTGGGAGGGTTATGTTTATGTACCATCTTGCTGTACTAACATAACTTCTGAATTTTGTAATGCATCTGGCCTCAGGCTTTTGAGTAAGGAACTGTGGATTTGTAAAGGGCAGCTTTTTTTCTCTGCTAATCTGAAAAACAATCATGAATCTTGCTATTCAAAAATCTCTCTTCAGGGTCAGGCATGGTGGCATATTCCTGTAATCTCAGCACTTGGGAGGCTGAGGCAAAAGGATTGCCAGGAGTCTGAGATCAGTCTGGTTGAGTCCAAGGCCAGCTTGAACAAGGCCAGCTTTGAGACTTTGTCTCAAAACAACAAAAAAACCCAAAACCCAACCCAAAATCTCTCTCCACTCCCAAACAGCCTATCACATTTTGTTACTCCCTAATCAGGTACACTCTGGAAAGGACACAAGCAGCTGCCTTAAATCAAGAACATGAGGTTGTTGGCCGTAAAAACATCACTGCTACCATTACCAGCTCTACTGCCATTATCAATAGAAGCCACTACTGACCAAGTATCATCATGTGTTAGGACCCATGGCCATGTGTTTCACCTATGTTATCTCTGAACTTCACAAGGGCACAAAAATGCAGGTACTATTTATCCTCCTTTTGTAGCTAAAGAAAGTTAAGTTTAGATGACTTGTGAAAGAAATCTGGATTCTAGATCTTCTCAAAGAACCGAGAATAAAGTTCATTTTTATCATTGGTAAGTAGATATCCAGAAGTCATGTTAAAATAACATTCATGGGTCAGGGATTTAGCTCAGTGGTTTCAAGGCCTGCTGCGCAAGCGCAAGGACCTGAGTTTGATCCCCGGTACAAAAAATAAATAAATAAAATAACATTCATAAAATGAAGATCAGTGTCTGATCTATAACTGGCACTGGCACTGTTATGGGTTGTGCTCAGATGTCTCCCCAAAGCTTCATGCAGATGAGATGGGACTTTCTTTTTCAGAGGTAGTTGAATCTGGAATGTGTGACACGCTGGGGTTAAGGGTGTGTGATTACTAAACCACTATATGTGAGCGATTTGTTTGACACCGCCCTAATCCCGGTAGTCTGAATAAAATAAAAGGGACAGAAAGATGCTGTTAACTCTCTTGTTGCCTTTGCAACCTTGTGTGTGCCATGTCGTTTCTCCTCTGTGATGCTTGTTTGCCATCCCAGCCTCAGAGCCGGCCGATTATGGACTGAAACCTCTACAAAGTATAAGCCAAATGAACCTCTTCCCCTCTAACTTTGGGTATCAGGTATTTTGTCTCAGCAATGTGAGAAAAGTAACTAACACAGGCACCTCTGCAGTTACTCAGGACTTGGGAAGACTCATGTGAGCTGTGTTAGAGATTTAAACTGTGTCAATACAAAATCCTTCTTAGCTGTTATGGTGTCATTCTCCACTTTTGATTTCATGATGGCATCAAAAACTTCTGTTAAATGGGGACTTAACATCTATCTATTTCCAATGTAAAACCGTGCATAGCATCCCAGCATCTTAAGGATGTGATCTGTAAATGGTCACTTTTCTTCTCCCATTAGATGGCTTGGTTCCCTTCTCTATGTTATTTTTTGGGAGGGAAGAGTGAGACCATTTGTGATAAATGCATATGCATGATGAGACAAATCCTCTGTGTGAAACTGTTAGAAAACACAGACAGCTGTCACATTAGTGTTTGACTACATGGAAAACAAGCAGTTGTGCATATAACCAACAGCACCTCCTGGATGGTGGTGTCAGATGAGGTAACATAACTGCACACTAAAAGTCAGCCAGAACAGCAATTTTAATGTTTTACTTTGATATAATTTTATACTTATGGAAACACTCTCAAGAGTAATTCAAAGAATACTTCAATAGGCTCTTTACTCAGATTTATCGATTATTATGTTTTACTCCATTTGCTTATGACATATTCTTTTCCCTGAACCACTGGAGAGCACTTTATTGACATCTTATCCCTTTATTCATTAATATTTCACTGATCATTTCCCCAAAACAAGGGTTTTCAGGGCAATGAACTTTTTTAAAGTCAAAATACAAAGTTAACATAAAACCATTAGAACAAATACAAAAAAAATCACCATAAAGAAAACCATTTTGCCTTCATGGATAAGGATAAGAAAACTACTTTGTTGTCATTCCACCTTAGAGAAGAATGTTATGTCTTGTTTTGTTCACTGTGATATTCTTAGGTCTTACCATAGTGCCTAGTACACAGTGGATACTCACAAAGTCCATGTAAACTTCATAATGTGTTGCTAAGATACTATATTACCACATTTCTAAATAAAGCATTTCTAAAATAAAGTAAAAGCAGCCAGGTGTGGTGGCACATGCCTGTAATCCCAGCACTATGGAGGCTGAGGCAGGAGGGTCACTCAAGTTGAAGGCCAGCCTGAACTACACAGTAAGACCCTGTCTCAAAGAACCAAATAAATGAATGAATAAATAAACGAAACCAAAGAAAATGACAGCAAAATATTCAACCATTTCTTTATTATATTTTTTAATTTATATGGTACAAAAAGAGGAAAAAACTTCAGATGCAAAGGAATTTGGAAAATTACTTCTTTCAGATGAGACAGAGCAGATTATAATGTGACTTCCTCGGTCCCTCTCAGGGCCCCCATGGCCCTGCACTCCTCACAGGTATCGATTTCTGATGTACTCTCGGTACATGGAAGTGTCCTCCTTTCCTAGGGGCTGCATGATCCCTTGACTGGCCTGGATGTGGGCCTGGAAGATCTCTGTAGATTTTCTGTCTACTCTGGGGGGCTGAACTTCATAGATGCTGTCTTGTGAAAAAGCTGAGATAGGTGTTCTATGAGAGAAGAAAGAAGAGGGGACCGTATTAGGGAAAGCAAATCGAAGAACCCCAGGGAGTTTGGTCTCAAAAGCACATGACCGTGAGCCAGCCAGTGGCAGGAAAAACCTCTGCAGTTCCCTCTTGGGTGGTTTCTCCTGACTGGGCCTTGGGTTCTTATCAGTAAATCAACATCAGTCCTCATCCTACTTCCCCTGAACTGCTTCCCAGTCATGTGCAGTGAAGTTGGAAATGCTGATTACAAACACTGCACTTGTGAATGACTTAAACACAGCCTTAAACACTTTCAGAGTGAACTGCAGGTGGATTTAAGAGTTGCAACATCGCCTTAGGATAGCTTCCAATCTCTGCTAAGAGTCAGAAAATGCATCAGCTATTCCCTTTGTCTTTTTAATTCTTCTATATACAAAGTCTACTTTAAACAATGAAAAGGTAATAACAAAAAGTGTTTGCTACTAGATTCAGGCTGGAGCTTAAGTCATTCTCATTATTCCCACAATCAGAAAAAGGAATGGGAAGAAATGGATTCACAAAGAAACCATTTTGTTTCATCATGAAGCCAGTCACAGTGAGCCCCTCATAGTCTGAAGGCTGGTTCTCAAAGTGAGGGCCCTGCAACAGCAATATCAGCAAGGCTGGGGGACTTGTCAGAACTATACATGTTCACCTTCCACTCCAGAGCTACCAAGGCAGAGTCTCTGAGGTTGAGGTCTGGCAAAGGTGTTTTAACAAAAAGAGCAAAAGTAAAGACAGGTAATGGGAAGCAGGGAGACAGATCTTTCTCAAAGGAGGGGGGATCAAGAGATGGGGGGAGGGGGAAGAAGGGGAGGAAAAGAGGAATAAAAAAGGAATAAAGATGTGTCATGCACATGGACCAACTCCCCACAAGGAATGCAAACATTATGTACTACACACATGTATTAATAAAACAAAACAAAACAAAGCAAAATAATACAAAAACAAAACAAAACAAAACAAAAAACCAAATCTTCCCAGTTTGATTCCAAGTGACATTCACTGAAGCTTGAGAGCCTCCAGTCTAAGATATCTACAACTACAGGCATAAGTGAGGTATGTAAAATGCTAAATAAGATCTTAGGTGTGGTCAATGCAGTGCTACTGCACATTTTAAAGCATGAACTTTCTTTTTAAATAAAATCATACTACCGATCCTACATTAGGATGGCATGATTTAACAATTACAAAGATATGAGCAGTGATATTGGCTTCATCACACTTCCTAATATGGAGACACTTTCAGTTTCCTTATTGACTCACATAGTCCAGAGTGGGAAAGAAATACAGGTGCATCCAAGACTCACAAGGGGGTTTTGGCTTTGTCTCTGAGGGCACCAGAAAGAGCTGGTAAACTCGGCAATGCTTCCAAAACTGCACAGAACTCTTTTTATTAGCTTTGATGGCATTGCTTCTGAATGAAAAGATCAGTATTTAAACATTAAATAATGCAGAAATTGTGAGACTACTTTCTTTTATTCATTCAAGTAGAAAAACTTGTCTTGTTATGTGGTAGCCAACCTGACTCCATTTGTGCAGTCCAGTGATTCTGGGTGGTCGCCTCCCCCTTCCCCCTTGGGAATCCCCTCAGTTAATGTGCAGTCTGCAACTGTATGTTATCTTTACACCTTCTCATTTGGTAGAGCAATCTGCAACTACGTTATCTTTACAATCATGTAAACTGCACCTGTGTGATATTTTGTTTCAACTCAACTGTGTGAAACTTCCCCTGACCTACACTAACTTAGCAAAGTTCTGCTCCTGTGAAATTCTGCTTGAGCTTCCCCTCTCCCTGAGCCCTCCCCAATTAGAAGAGGCATTTAAAAGAACCCTGCAAGCTGCTTTTCCTTTTCCTCATTGAGAGTTTTTCCAGGCACGAGCCATTCTCAAACCCCGGGTGACTAAATAAAGGACTCAGATTTGGCTCGGAGTGGTGGTGATTCTCTATAATCTCTCACGATTAAGTTAACAGTTATTGCAATTTCATGTATATACATATATATATATATTTTAAAATTAATTTTCTTGGTACATTTCAGGCATATAATATAATGACATTCATCACTGCAAATGTGTACCTTTATGTAATCTATCTTGGTTCTCATTTTTCCCCCTTCCCCTGCCCTCCCTTCAACCCTCCTCTCCTATTTACAAAACTTTGTTTCCATTTTTTCATTTTCTCATATGAATTCCATTCTCTTCTTTCCTTTCCCCTACCCCTCCCACTTCCCCTTCCCCTTTGCCCCTTTTCTTCCAATTTCACATTATCTATTATACCTTTTAGTCCTTATTTGCATGTTCAGTTTCTCACACTAGAGGAACTACTCAGTATTTACACGTGTGTCCTATTTATTTCACTTGAGTATCTCCTCAATGTGCATCCATTGAGCTATAAATATCTCTAATTTCTCATTCTTTATGGCTGAGTAGTACTCCATTTCATAAAAGAAAACACATTTTCTTTATCCAGTTTCCAGCTGAGGGGTAACTGGGCTGTTTGCAAGTCTTAGCTATTAAAAACTGTGCTGCTATGAACATTGGTGCACATATATTGCTGTGGTATGATTCTTAAAATTCTTTTGGGAAGATACCCAGCAGGGGAATAGCTGGGTCAATGGGACATATAATCCTAGTTCTTTTCTTTGTGGTACTGGGGATCTAACTCAGGACCTCGTGCTTGCGAGGCAGGCGGCAGAACCACTGAGCTAAATCCCTGGCCCTCTAATCGTAGTTCTTTGAGGTATCTCCATCCTAATTTCCACAGTGTTTGCACCAGTCTGCACTCCCACAAGCTGTGGAGTGGGGTTCCATTTTCCCTACAGCCCTGGCAGCATTTGTTATTGGTTGATTTCATGATAGCAGCCAATCTTTCTAGGGTGAGGTGGAATCTCAGTGTTGTTTTCATTTGCATCTCTCGAATGACCAGTGATGTTGAACATTTTCTCATATATTTATTTGCTTTTATTTCTTTGTCTGAGAAATGTCTGTTCATTTCAGATGCCGAGTTTGGGACTGGGTCTTTAAATTTGGGAGGTCTGATTTTTTAAGTTCTTTATAGATTCTAGATAGTAGACTTTGTCTGAGAAACATCAGGTGAAAATTTTTCCCACATTGTGGGTTGTCTCTTCACACTGTTGGTGGTTTCTCTTGCTGTGAGGAAGCTTTTTAATTTAAAATGTTGACCGTTTATGCTAGTTCATGTGCAACTGAGGTTTTGTTCATAAAGTCTTTTCCTATGCCAATGTCTTCAAGAGTTCTACCTAACCTCTGTTCCAGCCAGTTCAGCGTTTCTCTTTTAATATTTAGATCTTTAATCCATTTCGATTTCAGTTTAGTGCATGGTGGGAGATATGAGTTTAGTTTTAATCTTTGGCAAGTTGAAATCCAATTTTTCCAGCACCGTTTATTAAAGAGGCTATCTTTCCTTCAGTGAGGGTGTTTGGCTCCTTTGTCAAAGATGAGGTGTCTGAGTGTGTCTGGAGTTGTTTCTGCATCTTCTAATCTGTTCCACTGGTCCTCAGGTCTGTTCCTTTGCCAGTACCATGCTGTTTTAATCACAGTAGCTTTGTAGTATAGTTTCAAGTTAGGGATTGTGATACTCCCTACCTTGCCTTTATTGCCTAGAATTGCTTTTGCTATTCTAGGTCTCTTCTTATTCCAAATGAAAATCTGGATTGTTTTCTCAAGGTCCGTGAAGTATGCTGCTGGGATTTCAATTGGGATTGCATTGAATCTATATAGCAGTTTTGGAAGTATGGCCATTTTCACTATGTTAGTTCTTCCTATCTAGGAGTAAGGGATGTCTTTCCATTTTCTGATATCATCTTCAATCTCTTCAGAGTGCTATAGTTTTCAGAGTAGAGGTCTTTGCTTTCTGTCATTAGGTTAATTCCTAGGTATTTCATTTTTTTGGATGCTATTGTGAAAGGAGTTGTTTGTTCAGTTCCTCTCTCCCTGGGTCTGTTGTTTGTGTAGAGGAAAGCTATTGATTTTTGTGTGTTGACCTTGTATCCAGGTACTTGACTGAATTTGGTTATTAACAAGACTTTTGGTGGAGTTAGGGTCTTCTATATAGAGTGTAATGTCATCTGCAAATAGCGACAATTTAACTTCTTTGCTTCCTATCTTTTTTCCTTAATTTCTTTTTCTTGTGTAATTTCTATGGCTAATGTTTCCAAAACTATATTGAACAAGAGTGGTGATAGTGGACATCCTTGTCTTGTTCTTGATTTTAGTTTGAAGGATTTTAGTTTTTGACCATTTAGTATGATATTGGCTGTTGGTTTTTCATAGATAGCTTTGATTAGATTGAGGTAGAGACCATCTATTCCACTTTTTTGTAGGGTTATTATCATGAATGCATGTTGGATTTTGTCGAACGCTTCTTCTGCATCTATTGAGATGATCATATGGTTTTTGTCCTTGGCTCTATTAATATAGCATATTACATTTATTGATTTGCGTATGTTGAACCATCTGTGCGTCCCTGGGATGAATCTCACTTGGTTAGGGTGTATGATCTTCTTGATGATCTTCTGCATTGTGTTTGCCAGTATCTTATTGACGATTTTTGCCTCTGTGTTCATTAGTGAGATTGGTCTATAGTTCTCTTTTTTAGTTGGGTCTTTCTCTGCTTTGGGGACCAAAGTGATGCTTGGCAATAGTTCTTCTCTAAATGTCTTGTAGAATTCAACAGTGAAGCCATCAGGACCCAGGCTTTTCTTAGTTATGTTTTTAATTATGTTTTCAATTTCACTGATTCATTGGGTTGTTTAGAATTTTTAGGTCTTCATTCAACTTTGGTAATTCATACATATGTTGGAATCTGTCCATTTCTTCTGTGTTTTCCATCTTACTGGCGTATAGGTTCTCAAAGTAGGTATTGATGAGCCTCTGGATTTCTGCTGGGTCTGTTGTAATTTCACCCTTTTCATTCCTAATTACATGGATTTGGGCCTTTTCTTTCCTTTTTAATAAGGTTGGCTAAGGGTTTGTCAATTTTGTTTATTCTTTTGAAGAACCAACTCTTTGCTTCATTGATTTTTTGTATCATTCTCTTAGTCATGGAGCCATATATAATTATTTCCACCTTTCTCTTCTGTCCATAAACAGAAGAAACATTCTTTGCTGTTCCCAAAGGGAAGAGACCTATTCCCTTCCTCCCATTCAAATACCAGCACTATTTTTGGAGATAAATTATTATAATTACAAACTTGTAGGCTCATTTCTTTTATCTACAAAACTTAGGTCCATCTTCAAGGAGAGTATTGTGTTTCCTGTCAAAGAATGCTGCAGTCTTATTTAGGGTAACACTATGGGCTGCTTCACACATGACACTGAACACTGATGACCCTTACCTTAGCCTTAACTGCACTTCCCATGTACACAAGAGAGACACTTTGGGCAGAAATTCATTAGACAACCAGATGTTTTTTAAAAAAATCCTGAGCTGGGCATGGTGGCACGTGCCTGTACTCAGGAGGCTGAGGCAGGAAGATCAATCGGTATGAGTTTGAGGCCAGGCTGGGCTACACTGTGAGTTCAAGGCCAATCTGTACTACAAAGTGAGATTCCAAAAAAAAAAGGAAAAAGAAAATCCTTATTGGTGACCTTTTATACTCTTTCTTAAACGTGGTCACTTGATTGGTTGTATTATGACCATTTCTGATAATAAATTATCTTAGATGCAGAACTAATGTTTTATCTTTTCATAGTTCAATTCCTGCTGAGACATTTTTTGACTTATACATAGTGAATAGCCAATAAATATATGTTGATTTGACAAAATATTTCAGCGGTCAGACTAAAATGATTCTGGAATTTAGTTAATGTCACAATCACTTGTAGTTGGTGACTGAAATACTAGACAATATTTGTATAATTTCAAACAATTTTATATATGTGATACTTTTCCCTATGTTAAAATCTTAGGCTTTTTTTATAATTAGTATTCTGGCATGCATGATACTGCATTTAGCATTTCCAGATGATATGGTAATAGTTCTAGTCACAGAATACATTCCCTTCTCAATTATTCTTTTGTTGCTACCACAAGCTCCAAGTTTTCCTCTCAAAGTCATTTTATTTACATCACCAAATGATTTTTTGTTGGTCATGAATGAGTCACAGAATCAAGAGAACATTAGAGCTGCAGAGGACCTTACAGAAGACCGGGACCTGACAACTCACTGCAGACAACAGTCATTGTTAGGTCATCTCTCTCATTATTTCCTCTATTTTCTGAGAGAAAAACTATAATTAGGGCAAAACTATAATTTTGCTCCTCTAAGACATTCTGGTCCTAATAGAGCAAAACCTCAGAAGGCCTTCATAGTATTATTTTGTCTTTTTGTTGGTTTTGTAATTTCTATGAGGAAATAACAGACCTTTTCACCTAACCTGGTGGTAAAGGCCTTGATATACACTGCCATGAAACGATTCTGTTTCTACCCTGTAATGTCACTTGGTGGCTTTAGCCCCGAGTTTGTGGATGCTTTTCTAACATTGTTTCTGTTAACATCCATCACTTCTCTCATTAGATTGCTTGTTTCTTTCCAAGAAGGCACTCACACATTAAAGTGTAGTCTGGAGTCTATTAATGAAGATCATACAGTCAGAATGTGTTTGTTTCTTCATCGTTAAAAATTAAGCTACTACTGCATATTACCCACATTCTGTGAAGCAGTATATAGAATATAGGCACTTGAGTCCAAATGTAGCTCTTAGATCACACTTGTCCAATGCAATACTCATGAACCACATGTGGGTATATTTGAATTAATTAAAATTAAGTAAATTTAAAAATAGGTCTTCATTTGCCCTTGCCACATGTCAAGTGCTCAACAGCCACATGTGGCCAAGGGCTACTGTACCAGACAGTGTTGACACAGGACATTTCCATCATCATAGAAAGTTCGATTGGTCTTCCCAGTTATGTTTTCCCTCAGAAATTCTGGGCACTTTTGTCTTTCTACGACCATTACCCCAGTACAGCATTATTCAATCTTTTACATTTCTAGACATCTCATGACTTATCTGGTTATCCAGTAGTACAATTCATATGATTCTTTGAATCATGTGTTTGGTGGTTCTTTCCCTTTATTTGCCAGTTTTCCAGATAATGAAATGGTTCTATTATCCTTCTAAGGTGTTAAGATTTTTTAGAAACTTATGACTTTAAGGATCCTTGAATTTCACTGCACTACAATTATTCTTCTTCTTGAAGTTCAAATTGTTCTATCATGTTTTTCCAGTGGGAGCCACTTCAAGTTCACTCCTGAGTCCTCTTGATATGACCCTAATAATGTATGATAGTTTTCTTCCTCCTTGGATTGACAAAAAGTTCCAGGTTTATTTTGTACAACTCCCAACACAGACCTGGAATCAGCCACCTGTCCCATAAACTCTGGTTCCTATTAGTGGAAAACTGGTATTTTAAAAATCACAATGTGGGTGATTCTCATCATTATTAGGCCATTGTATGTGTTTATGTGTATGTACATACATGTGTTTTTCTTTGTTCCAGGTCAAGGAGAATCTTGTTTCTCAAAGACAAAGAAGACAACAGAATTAAAATAACCCTTGACTATTTATTTGCTTCATCCCATTTTAAACATATAACACCTACAGAATAACAATATTATTGCCACCATCAATGATTCCTGAAAACAGACTTTATTTTTGCATATGCTCTCCTTATTGTTTGCCTAATGTTTTCAGAGCTGTATTGTGTTACACACTGTGTGAGCATATAGGCATAGCATATTCTCTACCCTTGTAATACTCATTTAGCTCTACAGGTAACAAACTATACTCTTCATCCTGGACTCCAGGCCAATGGATGTGTTAGTTTTTGTCATTGGAACAAATATCTGAGATAATCAACTTATAGAGCAGAGCATGACAGCCTTGGATCAGCACAGGGAACACTATCCAATCCCACATCACCCCACCCACTGAGCATAGCAAACCCTTCCACTAGGGTCCTTCTTGCCCAGAAATGGTCATGGGTATGCTGGAAACAAGAAAATGGGGAAATGCTAAAAAGTGCTTGGTGTGCTTGCTTTTTGTCCCTTTGTAACAAAGAATCAGGAGCAGGAAGAGGGCAGGTAAGGAAGAAACACAATGGAGGAAAAATTGAGGTGGTCAAGGATAGGGAAAAAAGAAGGTGGTAAAAGCCTGAGCGGTGCTGGGGCATTCTAGGATGTTTGAGATGGTCCTAGAGACTCTGATAGTAACAAGTGGGATGGACTGAGGTTCACTAAGTTCCAACAAGTATCTACTGAGCACTAAATATAGGGTCTGTTCTGGGGACATCAGGAGACACAACAGTGGGCTTCCCTGTAGAAATGAGTACCCTGGCAGGACTACAATAATTCCAAATCTCAACAGCACTGCTCTGGCTAATGACCTCTACACCACAGTACCAAGCCAGTCAAGCAAAGTATGCCTGCCCAGGAAGCTTCAGTCTGTTTTTCTAACCTATGAGGTAGAATTTCCTAAACACTGGTTTAACTTGTAGCAAGTTAATAAAATTTATGGGGACATTTCACTAGAAGAGATCAACCTATCCTTGTCTCAAGGGTCTTGTATTAAACATGCCTCCGGGGTCAGAGCTGCTTCAGCATTCCACCTCCACTTAGTGGAGGGCAAAGTTCATGGAAAGAAGCCTCTACCAACTCTAATCTCATCTCCAGAGGGTATATTTCAAGTACAGTCTAGACTGCCATCTTTCCCCTATTTCTCCAAAAATCTAGTTTTCCTTGAAAAAGGTACCAGGAGAAAATGCTTTGGTACATCTAATAACACTAATTTATTGAATAGACTGGATTAAAAAAAAAAAAGTCTTCAAAAAGCACTAAGAATGGCATTAATGCAAATATTTTCTTAAAGGTCTAACTTAGTACTTACAATTTTATAACTCCAACAGAGCACCTGGAACAGAGCTGCTGGCTGCTCTTGTCTTGTTTATGTTGACTCTGCCCCAGCTGTACAAATCTACAAATTACAATGGGTACAAGTAAGTTAAAGGAGTATCTACAATTAAATCAGGAGCTCACACAAAATGCTGTGCACTTTTAAATGAGACACTGTAATTACTTCACCAAAGCACATAAGAGTACCCTATATAACAAGACTTTGCCTGACTTTATAGTGTTTGACAGAATAAAGGAGATGGATTTTACTCAACATGTAAGTCATTGCTATGAATATAAGAATGAAATCACATGTACACTTTATTGTATTTCTATTCACTTAAATGTGATGCAGATTTTGAAAAAAAAAAAATGGTCCTAATGGCAGGCAGATGACCTTGTTGAGCTTCCTACATCTAAGTGTGATATAATCTAATACATGGGGTGCAGCAAGCACAGGGGAGGTGCTTGAAGTGAAATAAATGCCATGGAAATGGTGGGATCAGGCTTTGAATCCATCTCCTGAAGCAGGGATGCTGCTGAGAACCTGGGACATGGACTCACCCCTCTCCCAGGTACATTCAAGCCCCTCCGAAGGGTGGACTTTCAACCAAGATGCCAAGATGGGAGTACTAGCTGATGACACTATGGCCACATCTCCCCTCTGGACAGCACTGACCCAGGCCTTCAGCTAAGAGCCAAGCTGACTGGCCCCAGCCTCTGGAGCTCTGCCAAAGCCACACACATCTGTCCTTCCTTCAAGGACAGGGGTTTGTGCCTGTGGGAGGTTTCTGAGCAGGATAAAAGGGCAGGTTTCCTTTCTATTTTTCTATTATTTAAAAGATATCTCTTTGATGACTACAGAAAATTTATCATTTATATTTCATAAGCTTTTTAGAAAGCCAAGTGCCTCAGAAGCTACCAATTAAGCAGCCATTACAGTATTACCACAGAACTTTCATCATAGTTTTATATTCAGCAAGAGAAAAATTCTGCTACATTTTTTTGAGCAGAATATTGATGATTTGTATAGACCTTTAAATTTCCCAAATTGGGCTGGGGATTTAGCTCAGTGGTGCTGTGCCTGCCTGGCAAGCAAGCACAGGTGCTGTGTTTGATCCTTGGTACCAAAAAAGAAATTGGTAAATTAAGTGTACAATCAGGGTCACTAAAAAAAATGGTGCAGGTATATGAGGCTTTAAGGAAGTAAGTAGAAAGGTTCAGATCTGGTCAAGCTAGCAAATCAAAGACACTGAAAAGATGAGGAAACAGGAAGTCACTGAGAATAGGGCTTAGCCATTTGAATAAAACCATAGAACATAAAATCATAGAAAGGATCAGGAGTCTGGAGGTGGTTGAGGCCCAATGTACAATAACAGGGAATGGAGGGCCCAGGATTTAGCTCTGTGGTGCCGTGCCTACCTCACAAGCGTAAGGTCCTGAGTTCCATCCCAGTACCAAAAAAAAAGAAAAACAGGGAATGGAACAGAAAGCTGAAAGACAGGCTGTGGAGACCACTCCCTTCCCCAGTGGGAGCTGTGATCTGTAAGCCAGCCAGAGCACTATTTTGTGCACGAACTGCAGTGGGTACCAGCCAAATGCTTATGGAACTGGGGTGGGAGGGGGACCTGCCTGCTCAGGGCAGAACTACATGGGGTCCCTCTGTGACTGCTGGACCACAGGAGGCACTAAGAAAGCTCCAGTGCCCAATTGCAGCAGAAGTGGGTGCCAGGCAGTCCCTGAATGTCCCTTGGCTACCACCTAACTAACACGTAAGTTGAGAGGGGGAGGCCTCCTCTGCCTACAGCAATGCCCATCTCTGAGGAGCAGCCTCTAGGCACTAGGCCCTTTAATCCTAAAATACAAATCAATATTCTAGATTTTGGCCTCTGAAAGGCTACTACCATGTTCCAAGTAGAATTCATTTCCTTTTGTATAAGTGACTATTCTCATTTTAAAAATATGGATATACTATTATAATAATAAATGTTCATATTTTCCCTTTCTCTACATATGAAAGTATCTTACCTTGAATAAACAGAGAAATCTTCTTCTGAAAGGCCATCTGAGAGGTTAATTCCATATACCTCTTTCATGGGCTGGACCATATTCTGAAGTTTAAGAAAAAAGGAACCAGTTAGAATATTTTTAGATATCTACCATATTAATAATTTCCAAAGATGAAGAAAATGAGCCTGAAAATTTTTCCACAATATCAATTAAGTTTCTCAGTTAGTTTTTTTTTTTTCAATCTGACTTTCATTTCCTACTAAAAATAAAAATAGTTTCATTTCCTACTTTAGGGTAAAAAAACCTGTTAAACAATTATAAGTTGCTTTTGTATAATGCAGGAGTTGGAAAAATTTTTCTACAAAAAGGCAGACAGTAATAGTAAGTATTTTAGGCTCTCTGAGTTCTGTCTTGTCTGTTTCAACTACTCATCTCTGCTGGTACAGAAGCAGCCACATACAATATGTAGACAAGAAGGCAGGGTGGGTTCCAATAAAACATTATTTACAAAAACAAGCAGTAGCCTGGGTTTGGCTGATCATAGTTTACCAACTTCTTCAATAATGGATTCAGTTCTTATTGTATTTTTTTTTTTTTTTTTTGTATTGGGGATCAAACACGGGACCTTGTGCTTGCGAGGCAGAAGGTGGAAACACTGAGCTAAATCCCTGGCCCTGGATTCAGTTCTTATATTATCATATTTTATTTGCCTTATCTATCTCTGACTTTCAGCTATTTCTAGAAAGCAAATTACCCTAAAGCTAGATTAGTTTCTTTTGTTTACTTCCATTTGCTTTCCTTGAATGTATTAGCAATATTGAATTGAATAGGATGAATTCCCTATTTGGCCTATTCAGGGATTGTGAGGGCCAAGTACAAACTCTGTACCCAACAGTAAGCAGAACAAAGGAATAAATGGAGCTCAAGTAAGTGAGGTATTCTAAGATATCCAGGATTCTCTTACAAATTCTGAAGTGGTAAGCAATTCACTGGTTACATTAGGGAACAAAAATGCCAATCATATTTCAAAAGGAAACCCTTTTCAATGTCTATGCTAAACATATTCACCTTGGGTGGTGCCTCAGGCACCACACAGGGAGTGAGACAATGTGACATTTTTTTGCTCTCATATGAACTTCCCTTGCCCAGCACCTCGGTCACTTTGGCACTGTCTCCTGTGTCGGTCATCTTCACAGGGGTGGAACGCTGAGACACAGAGCCCTCCTCTTCACGGTCAGTCCCAGAGTCATCATCGGAACTGCTGGACACAGCCTCTTCGCTGGGAGGCGGCGGGGCGCTGGCTGCTGTTTTCCGCTGCAATATGGCTTCTTCTCTATTGGCTTTGTTTCTTTAAAGAGATGAATGTGGATTTGAAGCACCCTTGCATTGAACCTCAACACTCACCAAGCATCACTTTGTCCCAAGCCCAGATTCTAGGGAAGCATAAGAAAATGACTGTGAGAAACTGGTTTCTGGATTCAAGATGTGCTGAAGGGAAAAGCTTAGTATCTTTGTACACATATCCTGATCTTATATTTAAGCCCTGTTTTAAATTTAAAAAGTAAACCAAAATGTACTTGCAGAGTGCAGAAAAGTTTTCTTACTGACTGCTGTTGTCTTCCTTTGGTATCTGAAATCAGTATTTTCACATTTTATGGCACAATAATAGAATTATATGCTTGAGATATTAGTAAAATTACCTATAATGTGTAAAACTTTCAAGAAAAGATCAAGAGGCAGACCCATGCATGTTTCCCTCCCTCCCATGAATTTTTATGGTAGTATATCAAAATAATAATCAACTGATGAACATAAAAGTAAATTTTAAAATTTATTGTATTATTAGTAAACAAGTAAATTTGCTGCATATTTGTCCCAGTAATAGACAGAGATTAGGGTGAAAAATCTCTCCATATTTACAGAAGTATTTACTTTTGTTTTTTGGGTCAAATTTGAGTAAAAATATTATAGCTTTTTAAATTCAGAAAGTATTATACAGTAATACTTTTTGGCTTTTATAAAACTATTTCACCTTTACTTGAAAAAAAATTCTCTTTAAGGGACTAAAATATTCTAATATTCTGAAATGTTGCAGGAAAGGGAAAAGCAGTATTATTGACCATGGGTTAGAGAATGTAGGAAAAGATTAGTTTCTGACCTTTTGCAACCGAAAATTCAGTAAAATTTCTGTACTATACACTAATATAGCTGGTTGTTTACTAATTTGTTCTGGGAAATTGAATTCTAAACTCTTGAGGACTTTCCTCTTTTAAATGCCTCTCAACACCTGCTCAAGGCTTAACATAAAGCTGTTTAAAGGTATAAATTACATATAGTCTTACAATTAAGACTGCATACACATTTCCAAATACAATTAGAGCTGTGTATCTAACATCTAGCCAAGGGCTCTAGTCAGTGACTAGAAGAAATATTATCATCAGGACTAGACAGGTCAGTGGAGGAGAAAGACAGTCTTATGCCGCGGCACAACATGTTTCATTCCAGTCTAGAGGCATGAAAATGCAAACATGGCGTGTCTTTTTAATATTATCAGATATAAAAAATAAGCCTCGCTCAAAATAATGGTATAGTAATATGCAGAAAGTCTACTCAGTTCCCTACGAGAGTATATTTGCATATATCCTCATATTTTACATTCTTCAGGGTGTCAGCAAAAAATAAACACAATGAGTATAAAATTTTACTTAAGTATTTTATAGTAAGAAACAAAGAATATGGTTAGTTATAGGACATAAAACAG
The DNA here is from genome assembly GCF_000247695.1 of Heterocephalus glaber. The sequence goes on along the minus strand of NW_004624850.1, from coordinate 142,289 downwards.
TATCTGTTACTTGTCTTTATGTCATTTGTTATATTCTCAATTTAAAATAAAATATACCATATTGCTGAAATTTCCATATATTCTAACTTTCAATACTGAACATTTTAATCACCCAGTGCTATCAACGCACTATCCATATATATGCAATAAATGCTCTATGCCACAAACTGTGACTTGAAGTTGTTAGTTTTCGCTGGAAATAATATTGTAAGTGCTCTTATTTTACATGAATCTTTAATTTCATTCTTTTTGCAAATTTTACCCCAACACTGATTTTCCAGTTTCATCTGGTTTCCTCACAGTGAATGGGCTTGGATCGATGCCAACAGTCTTAGGCATAAAGTCACTAGAAAGAGATGAAAAAGGCAAAATACCACATGAATCAGTGTCCATCAGATTATATTGGCTTCTATCTTAATTTGCACTTGTAAGACCCCTTTATTTATTTATTTATTTTGGTACCAGGGATCAAACTCGGAACCTCGTGCTTGCAAGGCAGGTGGTGGAACGACTGAGCTAAATCCCCGGCCCTTAAGACTCCTTTTTCACTTTCAGGGTTACACATATTCTGAGTCAAATGTTAGGAAAGCTCTATGTGATCTGGGTTGTGAAAACCCATGAGCTCATGGCACTAGGTAACTTCAATGTTATCAGTCCTCACTGTGAATTCACTATGATTGTGGGGCCCAATACTTTTGAATGCAAACAGTGTTGATAATCTGAGCTATGGCTATGATAGTACCATCTTGTTTTATATATATATATATATATATATGTTTTGTTTTGTTTTGTTTTGTTGGTACTGGGGATTGAACTCGGAACCTTGAGCTTGTAAGGCAGGTGACAGCACCACTGAGCTAAATCCCTGGCCTAACCATGTGGTTATATTTTACAATTAGTGCTCAGGTCAAATTAAACTCACGGAAACTATGACAGCACTAGCTGTTCAAATGTATAGACAATTTTTTAAGCTATACTACTGAAGGAGGCAGATATAATGATCAAAACACAGTAGTATGAATTCAAGAGTCAATATCTAATATTATGTACATGTACCCTATGATGAATGTGATCATTATGTATATCTAAAATGTATTGATAAAATTCATTAAAAACAGCACTACAAAAAATCAGTTATCTACTTGACTAGATTAGGTTAATTCATTAAGACACCATTGGAACTCTTCACAGAAGCAGGTTTAATCTGCCACTGACTGAGATAAGCTGAAGCTTCTTCCTCATTACGCCAGGGCTACCTCACCTCCACCCCAGAGGCAGACCAATTCCCAGCTGGTGCCAAGAAGGCAACAGTCCCATGAGCCACACTAGGATGCAGGCTCGTGGAGAAGACACTGCTCCCACCAAGCGCTTGAATGTTACACTCTTTGAAGGAAGAGAAACTAATCTTGAGTCTGCCTCAAGGTAACAGTTTGAGAATGTTTTAATGATGTAGTTGGTTTAATCTTCTTCTTTCTTTATGAACATATACAATTGATTCTCATCATTTGGAGGTTCTGTGTTTGTGAGTTTGCTAGCTTGCTAGAATTTACTTGGAACCCTCAGCTGACATGTGTGGTGCTTCTGAAGTCACTCACAGTCACTGACAGGCAAAGGTGAAGAGTGTGTCACTCAGTGTGTGTGCTTCCAGCTAAGGGTGAGGAAGGTACATGCTGTGCCGTTTTAGCTTTCTTTATATTGTCAACGAGTGGTTTTTTGGCCATCTACTTGATGCTACTTTTTCACATTGTTTTTGTGCTTTTTGTTGGTGACCCCTGCTGTTTAATGTGGTCCCCAAACAGGGCTGAGGCTATCTAGGATTTGTGAGCACAAGCTACAACGTGCTCTCCAGAGAAATTATGTATGTTACATAAGCTTCATTTAGGCATGAGTTATAGTGCTATTGATGGTAAGTGGAATGCTGTTGTGTGTGTGTGTGTGTGTGTGTGTGTGTGTGTGTGTGTAGAGCACTGGGGACTGAACCTAGGGCCTTAACACTTGGCTGTATCTCCACCCAGCCCTCCTCCTTTTCATTTTTTATTTTGAAACAGGATCTCGCTAAATTCTCCACCATTGGCTGGATCTTGCAATCCTTCTACCTCAGCCTCTCACTGTGCTGGGATTACAGGTGTGCATCATCATTCCTAGTTTGTGAGTGTTAATGATTCAATAGTATATATTAGATGAGGTGTCTTAAATATATATGCACAAAATGAATTGACTGGTGATTAAAATATTATGATCAGAGCCTCACAGGAACTTAATCCTCTATTTCCTTCAGGAGAAATTATTCAGTATTCACTAATTCACTGCTCACAATCACTTTATGGAGCATAACTACCATAAACAAAACTAATTATATATCTATATAAACATATACACATAATGTAATTTACCCCTTGCTCAATTTAAAAATTCTAGAACATGAAGCGAAATGTGGATGTCTAGAAAACAAAAATCATAAAATATGTTTATACATTTACCATACAAAGTCTAAGCATACTTATATCACATCTGAACAAAATGTAAAATACAAACAATTAAAGTTTAGTTTAAATATAGTCAAACAGTGATTTGCTTTGACCAATTTTGTTATTCTTGTCCCATCATTTTTCTTAAAAGGTCTCATCAAGTTCTAAAAGAAACAAAGGAAAATGAAGAATGTATAAAAGTGACAGATGAGGATGGAAAGTGTCTGGAAACCATGTCACATGAGTTATGGAGAAAGAATACAGGATATTTACCCTGAAAGAAAAGTATTCTTCTTCAAATATTCACAGGGCTGTCCCACAGAAGAGGAATTAGTCTTGTCCCAAGTCTGATAAGAATACTAATATAATAGCTACCGTTTATTAACCACCTACCTGTTCCAGGTACTACATTAGATGCTTGGGGGTGTTTTTTATGGGTATGAGGACAATAATGCTCAGGGAAGTAAGACAGCATTTTTTTGGTACCGGGGATAGAACTCCAGTCCTTGTGCTTGTGAGGCAGGTGGCAGAACCACTGAGCTAAATCCCTGGCCCAAGACAGCTTTCTTAAGGTCACACAGTTAGGCAGTGGCTGATCTAAGATGCACATCCCAGCCTTTCTAGTACTTAAAACAATGCTTTTCCCACTAATTTACACTAGCTCTCAGCTTCTATATCAAATGAAAGAAAACTGAGTTTACTCCCAGTGGCAAACTAGAACTAATGGGAGGCAGATTTTAACTTCTGAAAGAAGAGAAATGAACTCCAGCTGACTGACAAGAGAAGGAGCTGCCTCATGAAGTAGCAGGCTCTCCATCACAGGAGATGTTCAGACCGACTGAATACCCAGCCTTGAGCACACTTGGAGAATGGCTTTCTGGTGGAGTAAGGCACATGCACATGAACTAGGAAAACTATAGTTCCCAAATGCCTACAGCAGGTGAATGCTCACAACATACCGTGCAGAACTTGTCATAGCCAAGCAAAAAGTATCATCAAAACTGCTCAGTTCATACGGCCGAAAGAATTCATTGTGGATATCAATCTCTTCTTCATATCTGTGAAATTTCTTCACTATCAATTTCTTTAAGTTTGCAGCACAGATAACTAAGGGAGAGACTGCCCGTTACTCAAAGGCTTGTGATTGCATCCTGCAGACATTTCTGTAATACCAATTGTGCTCATAGCACTAGCAATATTATTCTATTGTATATTACATTTGCGGGTATTCCTTTAATAAATTTTTTCCTGCTTCTCTGACGAATTAATAAAATTTAATTTAAATGTGACTAAAAAGTACTTTTATACAGACATTTGTATTTTTCATTGCTGCTTAGATATAGGGGGGAAAAGGGTTAATTTCTCCTTATGACTGAGTCCTTAGTTCCTTCCCCTTTCACTAAAACATGTAGGAATATAATCAGCACTAGTTTAAAATGATGAATTAATATATTATACTAGTTAAATGTTTGGGACATATCTAATAAATGTATGATGCAATATCAAGTATAGGCTTACTAAGATAAAAAAGTATAGCACCATCTTTTCTCTTTAAGGAGCTAAAGGATGATAAAATCCCCTATATATTAAAACAGCAATATAATACTGAATAGCTAATCATTTCTCACTAAAATATGCAAATAAAGTTGATGCTTCCAGTTCATTTAACTGCAAAATATGTGACTATGAAACCTGAAAGAGAACTGGTTACCTACCTTCATCATAAGGCAGTGGTAAATGCTTTATTACCTCTGGTGTCCACCAGTAAGTGTAGCTATGTAAGTAAAAAAACAAAAACAAAAAAGGATAAAAATAAAGTAAATGTTGGTTTCCTGCAATTCATCAGGTAAAAGGAGTTGTATGGTCTAGGTCAAAATGTTGCCTCCTACTTCAGCGTTGATCTTTATTTTTTCTTTTAAAATCATACAGTAGGTCTTCAACATATTAATTCCTTCCCAATCCCCTTGTTTCAATTACATAACAGATTTAAAAAAAATCATGAATATACCTAAGACTTAAGACACTCTGACATTACTCTAGCTAAAAAGGAAAAGGGTTAAAAGCCAACTCTAGGACTTGACTTCTCCCAGGGACTATGCTACCAGGTGAGCTAAGACCTTGACCCACATAGTCATCTGAGTTAGGTTACTGTTCTCCTTTGTGACATGTGTAACATCAGAGTGTGTATAGTTAATTAAAACAGCTCAGCAAAATCATTAAGGAGAAAATCAGATAGTTCTAACAAACAAGCTCCTTTAAAAAATAATATAGGACCTGTTAGTCTCTCACTGTCAATAGTCACCACTGGAGTACACGGGCCAGTAAGACTACAGGTAGGGAATTTCAATTATTTAAAAGAGCAGAGAAAGGAAGTCTGCTGCTTGCAGAGAATCTACTCAGCTATTTAACATTCATTAAGCTCCTGTTGTGCGTGAGACCCTGCTGTGTGTGCTGAAAGTGACAGGAGTGCACCAGGAGCTCAAGAACAGAGTGACTGAGACACAGAAGAGCACTGCAGGCAAAGAGAAGGGTACTGGGTCGCAGGTCTTCTGGTGATGTTCTAGGGAAGCGATGGTGAACCTTTCAGAGATCAATTGATTGCAACCCAAAACCCACTTATTTATCACAAAGTGCCAATACTGCAATTCAACCCAAATACTGAGGATTTAGTTTAGAAAAAACCAATTCTACATTAACATTTTTTTGTTTTAAAAGAGAAACGTAGTAATGTGTGCCATCCACCATAGTTCTAGGCAGTCCATGGGGGAAGCTGGTTGGCTGCTCTTAACTAGACTGACTCCGTTGTTCAGAGAACTGTATGGTCGCTGTGGGTTAATGCTGTAACAACAGTGTGAGGGTTTGTTTGTTTACTTATTTATTTTTACTATTTGCTCTGGGTTATCTCTTCTCTCTCCCTCTCCCTCTCTCTCTCAGTTCTTGCTTCTGTATTGATATTTTAAAATTTTACTTTACTTTGTTCTTTAATATTTTCACCTTTGTCCTGTCTCTTTTAGTCCGTCTTTTTTTTTCTTTTTACTTTCTTCCCTCCCTATTCATTTTCTTGCCTCTCCTCTCCTTATCTCTATCTTTCGTACATATATGAAACAGGGGCTAGTATATATATACTAGAGAATGAGAATTAACCAGTGCTATATCTTCTAAGAAGTAGGGTTTTTTTGGGGGGGGATCGAACTTGGGACCTTGCACTTGAGAGGCAGGTGCCAGAACCACTGAGCTAAATCCCTGGCCCCACCAGTGCTATATCTTAAATAGCATCATTTAACCAGACACCAGGGTAATTCTTTACAAAACTGTGCTTAGAAGACTCAATCAAAACTGACTACAAGTATATTAATAGGGTTTGACAATCTCACAGCCTCCCTCAATCTCTAAATACAATTCCACTCATCTGTATAGTTCCTCCCACCTATGCAAATACTGTTTCAAAGCCCTTTAACACTAGCTCTTTACCCCAGCTGTAAAAATAATTCCAACAAGGTCCACCATCCTGTCTATTTTTCACCTATGACACTTCCCTTCCCTTCCTCTCTTCCCACTGAGATTAACCCCTTCCTTTTCCCTATCCTCTGTTTTTCCCTCTATTCCAGACAAAACACAAATAACAGTAGTACATTATAGTCTGTAAGGGATATTGATAAAAGAGCAAGATTATCAAAACAAGCTTTTGTGGGTTTTTTTTTGGTACTGGGGATCGAACTTGGGTCCTTGCGCTTGCGCAGCAGGCGGCGAAACCACTGAGCTTAATCCCCGGCCCATCAAAACAAGTTTTAATGTTTATGACTGATGTATGGTTGGATTTTTGGTTCTTTCACAATCAGTAGAAATTCTCTCCTTATAACATAGTGACCAGGTCCAACATAATTAAATTGAATAGGCTGAAGTGGTAAATAATACCTATTGACAAATAAAGACAATATTACATCACTGGAAAACAGAATCAAACTTATATATCTTCATACCAGAAATATATTTTGTTTACCCTATTTAATCTTTAGCACAAAAAGAGGAGAAAAATAGGAACATAATAAAACAAGGAAACAAGTACCTTCAAAGACTCTCAACCCTCCCAAAGCAGATCCAAGGGGCACCAATGCAGAGGAAATCAAACACCAAATAGCTGTGCTGCATGAACTAATTAAAGAAGAAGCAGAGAAACTCAGCAAGCTCAAAGATGACATAACCAAAAGACAGTGGAACTAACAAACTGATCAATGTGGTTATGGAAAAACAAAAAATTAGAATAGCTGACTAAATTTATTCAAAACATCAATGACAAATTTATCAAATAAATATAGTCCATGTAAAGGTGCAAAACAGAAATTTCAGAAATAAGGAATTCTACTGATTAAATGAGCAGCAGAAATGACACAGGTGAGGACAGAGTCTTAGACTTCAAAGGCAATGGAGCATACATAGAAATATCTTAAAATGAGAGAGTATGGAAAAGTCATCCAACATCTTATAGATGAAGCTAAGAAGACTAAACTAAGGCTAATTGGAGTTAGAGAAAAATTAGAAGACAGCACACATAGACTTAAAAAATCTGTTTATAGCAGAAAAACAAAAATCAAGCATTGGGAAAGAACTCAATGTATAGGTAAGTGAGGCTTACGGAATGCCAAATAATTACAATGATAAAAGAAGTTCTCCATGATGCATCATAGTAAACAATCTCAAAAGTCCAATACAAGGACGGAATCTTAAAAGCTGTCAGAGAAAAGAAAAAAATCATTTACAAAAGTAAGCACATTGGGATTACAGCAGACTTTTCAACACAAACTTTAAAGGTCAGGAAAGCCTGGACTGAAGAGTTTCAAGCACTAACAGAAAACAACTTTCAACACAGATTAATACATCCTGCAAAACTGTCTTTCAAAACTGATAAAAAATAAGGACATTTCATGACAAAGAACACCTTAAGAAATTAATGAACACCAAACTAGCACCGAAAAAAATACTCAAGAATATCCCTGATAGAGAAAATGAAACCAATAAAGCCAAAAAGTCTGACAGAATGAGTAGATCAAGCAAGGTGAGTGGTTAAACAAAAAGAGAAAAATAAAGGAGTCAACAATGGAATAAGAACACAATGACAGGAATAAGTAAACAGTAATAACTTTTAATGTAAATGGCCTCAACTCCCCAGTTAAAAGACACAGATTGGCAGAGTGGATTAAAAAAATAAAACTAATGGTTTGTTGCAAAGGGGACATATCTAATTAAAAAGAAAGTTGTAGACTAAAAATCAAAAGATGAAAAAAATACTGCATTTTGGGATGGGGATTTGGCTCAGTGGTGCCGTGCCTGCCTTGCAAGCACAAGGTTCTGAGTTCAATCCCTGGTACTGAAAGAAAAAAAAAATTCAATTTTACCAGGACCCCCAAAGAAGAAAGGAAGAGCAATATTATTCTCAAAGTGGACTTCAAGCTAAACTGATAAGAAGAGACAAAAGTTACTACATATTAGTTCAGGGAACAATTCAAGGAGATAACAATTGTAAATACATACATTCCCAATACTGGCGCAATTAATTTCATAAAACAAACACTACTGGACATAAAAGATCAAATAAACACCAGTACAATCAGTAGAGGACCTCAGTACCCCACTTTCACAAATATATCAACTAAACAAAAACTTAACAAGGAAATAGAGCACACGTTTGAACAAATGGACTTAACAGATAACTACAACCTATTATAACAGAACACACATTTTCTAAGCAGAACACAGAACTTTCTCCAAAATAGACCCCATACTAGTCAATAAACCTTGCTTAAATAAATACAAAAACTGAAATCATCCTATGTATACTATAAGATCATAGTGCACTGAAACTAGAAATTAAAAGCAATAGAAACCACAGAAATTTTACACACCTGGACATAGAATAACACACTCTGGAACACTTAATGGGTCAAGAAGAAATCAAGGAAGAAATTAATCAATTCCTAGAATAAAATGGTAATGCCAGAACAACATACAAAAACCTATGGGACACACCGGAAGCAGTCTTAAGAGTTTATTGCTGTGAATGATCATATTAAAAAAACAGACTGAGTTCAAATAAATAACCTAATAATGCACCTCAACCTCTCCTAGAAGGACAGTCCAAACCCAAACCTGACACAAGAAAGAAAATCACAGCAATCAGAATAGAAATCAATGAAATTGAGACCAAAAAAACCACAGAATCAAATCAAAGACCTAGTTCTTTGAAGCAGTGAACAAAAGAGACAAATCCTTAGCCAAACTTACCAAAACAAGGAAAGAAAAGACCCATATAAATACAAGTTACAAATGAAAGAGGCAAATCACAAGGGACACTGCCAAAAATTCTGATGATCATTAGTAACTATTATGAAAAATTGTCTTTCAACAAATTAGAGAAGCTTAAAGAAATGGACAGATTCCTAGACATATATGAATTACCAAAACTGATCCAAGATGTAAAACCCACAAGCATCTAGTAACAGACAGAAAATTGAGGCAATAATAAAAAATCTATCAACAAGAAAAGCTCATGACCTGATGGATTTACTAGTGAATTGTACAAGAATTTCATGGAGGACATAATACTAATGTCCCTGAAACTTTTTAATGAAATTGAATGGAAGGAATACTTCTGAATTCATTCCTGAGTGCTAGCATTATACTGATTCCCAAACCAGGCAACAACTCAACTAAATAAGAAAACTACAGGTCGATTTCTTTAATGAACAGAGACACAAAATCCTCAAGAAGATACTGGCAAACAGAATTCCACAAAACAGGGCCAGGGATTTAGCTCAGTGGTTCCACCACCTGCTGCGCAAGCGCAAGGACCTGAGGTTCAATTCCCGGTACCAAAAAAACAAAAAGGACCCTGCCAGAATTCCACAAAACATCAAAGATAATACATCATGACCAAGTAGACTTGATCCCAGTGATGCATGAATGGTCAACACATGGAAATCAATAAATGTATTCATGAAAATCACATGATCATCTCAGTAGATGTAGAAAAAAATCTTTGACAAAAGTCAATGTTCATTCATGATAAAAACGTTGAGGAATATAGGTATAGAAAGGATTTATCTCAATCTGATAAAAGTCATTTATGATAAACCTACCACCATCATATTAAATGGGGAAAAGCTGAAAGCTTTTCCTCTAAAATCAGGTACAAGACAAGAATATCCACTATCATCACTCCTGTTGAATACAGTACTCAAAATATTAGCCAGAGCAACCAGGCAAGAGAAAAAATGTTTGGAGTATGTATAAAAAAGAAAGAAGTGAAATTACCATTATTTGCAGATGACATGATCCTTTACATAGAATACTCAAAAATTCTACCCAAAGATTATTAGAATCTGTAAACAAATTTAGCAATATAGCAGGATACAAAAGAAACACAAAAATCAATAGTGTTCTTGTACACCAATAATGAACCCATTAGCAACAAAATTAGGAAAACAACACCATTCACAATAGCATCAAGAAAAATTAAATATTTATGTAGATTTAATTTTTTTTTTTTGGTACCAGGGATCAAACTTGGGACCTTGCACTTGCAAGGCAGGAGGTAGAACCACTGAGCTAAATCCCTGGTCCTAGAAAAATTAAATATTTATGCATGAACATAACTAAGGAAGTGAAAGACCTCTACAACTAAAACTACAGTACTCTGAAAAAGGAGCTCTAAGAAGACACTGGAAAAATGGAAATACCCTGTTCCTGGATAGACAGAATAAATATTGTCAAAATGGACATACTTCCCAAAAGTGATACATAGATTTAATGCAATCCCAAATGAAAACACCATCTGCCTTCCTCACAAAACTAGAGAAAATAATCCTAAAAATTATATAGAACCAGAAAAGACCCAGAATAGCAAAAGCAATCCTGAGCAACAAGAACAAAGCATGAGGTATCACAAACCTGGACTTCGAGTTATATTACAAAGCTACAATGATAAAAAGACCACCAGAGTGGCACAAAACAGACAGATTAGTGGAACAGAATAGTGGATGGTGAAATAATCCCAGGTTAATTCAGCTATCTGATCTTTGACAAAAAAATATGCTGGAGGAAAGATAGCCTTTTTAGCAAATGGTGCTGGGAAAACTGGCTATCCACATGCCAGAGGATTGAATCTAGACTCAAATCTCTCACCATGTACTCAACTAAAATCTATCTAAATATTAAAACAGAAACACTTAACCTGCTGGAAGATAAAATAGGTAAAACTCTTGAAGACATAGATGTAGGCAAGAATTTTATGAACAGAACCTCAACTGGACAAGAAATAACATTAAGAATGAACAAATGCAATGATCTCCAATTAAAAAGTTTCTGCACAGCAAGAGAAACAACCAACAGAGTGGAGAGAAAATCTACAGAAGGGGAAACCATTGTGCAAGCTACGCCTTGCCTCAGACAGAGGACATGTCTAGGATACAAGGACTCAAAACAATTTGAACCCCCAAAATAAAAGATACAATAAAAAATGGGCCAGCAAAATGCATAGATGCTTCTCAGAAGAAGTACAAATGGCTAATAATACCTGAAAAAATGTTCAACATCTCTAGCTATTAGAAAAATGTAAATTAAAACAATACTGAGATTCCACCTCATTTCAGAAATAATAGTTGTCATCAAAAACACAACAAAACACCAAATAATAATAAATGCCTACAAGGTTGTGGGGAGTGCGGGGGTAGGAACTCTTTTACACTGTTAGTGAGAATGTAAAATAGTATAACCACTATGGAAATCAGCATGGAGAATTGTCAAAAAACTGAAAATATAAATCCCATTCAACCCAGCTATTCCCCTTCTAGGTATCTTCACAAAAGAATTAAATACATCCTGGGCTGGGGACTTAGCTCAGTGGTTTTGCCGCCTGCTGCGCAGGCGCAAGGACCCAAGTTCGATCCCTGGTACCAAAAAAAAAAAAAAAAGAATTAAATACATCCTATTACAGTGATCCTTACATACTCATGTTTATAGCAACACAATTCATAATAGTGGAGAGGTGGGTCAGCCTCTATCCTTGAACATTCTGGAAAAAATGGAGGAAGCATAAAGTGCAGTGAAATAAATCTGACATTCAAGCTTAAATACTGCATGGTTTTTCTTATATAAGAAACCAAAAATATAAATGAATTAAAGCACAAAATAACAGACAGGTAATAGGAAACAGGGAGCTAGATCATTTGCAAATGAGAAGACCAAGAGATGAAGGGAGGAAGGAGGAAGCAGAGAAGAGTACATAAAATGAATTAAGATGTGTCATGTACATGTATCAATACTATACAAGGAGTGTAATCATTATTTACTGAAAACATGTACTAATTAAGAAGAGTAATGAAATAATATCTAAAAACAGATTGGTGCCATTATAAACACTTTGATGTGATATATGACATGATAACCACATTAGAACAGAAGTTCAATGAAGACTTTTGATCTGATTAACAAATCTGGGGTTTGACGTAAAAGTAGTTAACCTTAAGAGGTGTTGGTTCAGATGAATGTGAGGCACAGTCAGGGTTATGCCCTTTCCTTATTCAATGGAAATGTTACCTCAGAGTAACACCAAGGATGGGCACCAAGTTTGAGAACATATAATAAAGTTGTTTGCTAAATTTCATTATAACAGTGATAAAATCTTTCTTAAGTTTCCAGATTTTTCATAGGTATCTTATATAATTTTTAGTGAAGGCTAAAACTATGAAATAACTCCTTAAAGAATAATATCAGTGATGCTAATATTTAGTGTACTATTGATGCATTTATATGATCTCATGATTCTCAGAGGAAACTTCTTTGACAGATATAGAAACAATTACATCAACTGGGTGAGTTTGCCCAAGGTCACCCAGGAATTATCCGAAGTCAGGCTCTATAGCCTGGCTGCTTCAGGACTGTGTTTATTCTCACGAGATGCTGTGCTAAGTACCTTCTATATATTTTTTTAGTTAAGTCTCAAAATGACCTTGTGAGGTGTATAGAGTCATCTCTATTTTACAGATAGAAAATGAGGATTCATAAGGTCAACTGATAGTCACAAGTGACACAGTTGGAGAAATTCCAACTCAGCTGTTCCGTGTTCATATCCTGCTGGTGCCCCTGGCTAACCTGTTAATTTCTTTTCAGAATTGTACTGACTGAACTGTCATCAAAATAACTTGTACAGGTTGGTGACAGTAAAAGGCCAAAACAAAACACTGAAATTTCTTAAAGTATTTACAAGGACTATTTATAAGCAGTATCAACTGATGATACAAAAGTCTGACATTCTAGAAGAAAAAACAAAAATAGGAGGGTAATTCATCAAATGAGTGAGCCATACTATCTGCTTTGATAACATTTTATATTCAGAAGCAGGCTTTTAGCTGGTCCCTGCTGAAGCATCTAAATAGCTGAATAATCTCAGCCAAAACACAATCTCTCTGTACTTCAGCTTCCTTTTACACAAAATAGGGTTGTAATACCAGCTTCCTTTTATTCCCATGCATTAGCTACAAAACAGCTTGCCTTAGTTATGTGGCTCAAGATAAACCAAGTGATTTAGTTTATACTTGCAATGTACAGCTCATTTGTGCAGTAGCAGAGTGACTTGGTTGTTCCCATGTTATATCTTAATAGCTTCAATATTGGGTAATATAACATTTTAGAAGATCAATCACATTTACCTATGGTTGATTGTCATCAGCCAAGTGAAAAATTATTTTTACAGTTATTTACATTCATCTCTCATCCAAATAAACATAATTAGTTCAAAATTTTTTGTCAGCAAAAATTTACACAAATGAACATTTATTAATAATAAATTTAATGTGACAACTAGTAGGGTTTCATTTATAGGGAAAGTAAGATCAAAAATTAAATTAGTTATCCCAATAATATGCATGATTAGAATAAATGTGAGAAACATTTAAACTTTGAGACTTAAAATATTTATTTAAAATATTTTGGCAGCAACACAGAATTTGGTAAGAGTTATAGTATTAACACTTGCTAGCCCATCAGTTGTTTGTTGTCTATACACACTGTTATGGCTTGTGTCTAGATATTCCCCCAAAGCCTCATGCAGTCACAGGTGGGGCTTTTCAGAAGTAACTAGATCTAGGGTGTGTGATGCTGATTTTAATTCATGATGCAATGCTAGGATTAAGGCTGCCCCACCCTAGGTGTGATTGCTACCCCAATATAAGGGAAAGAAATATGGTTGCTGTGGTCACTATTGCTTGTTGCTGCTTGCTGCATTGCTGTCTCCTGCCTGCTTGCCATGGACTATTTCTCCTCTGCCATGCCAGCTTGCCTTGGAGTCAGTCAATTATGGGCTGAAATCTCTACTAACTGTGAGCCAAAATAAACTATTCCTTCTTTAACTGGGTGTCAAGTATTTTGTCTCAGCAATGAAAAAAGTAACTAAGACACACACACTTAGCATAGGCTGGCAATGGCCCTTGTGATGTTTGGGAAGCACTGTTGTACAATGTAAAGGCTATATGAAACTGATGCTGTGTGAGAGAAGAGTGCTCTGGGATATATTGATATTCACTATATAGGCTTTTGAACATAATGGAGTACACTCGTGAACAAGAACTGCTCATGTAGCAAAACTGATTACATCAGTACATAGTCCTCAGTTAAAACCACTAAAGAGTTTTCTCATTAAATCCTCACAATGGCTTTTGTGAGGTGTTCCCAGCCATTTGCATTTTGCAGATGGTAAAATGAGACTCAGAGAGGTTAAAGAACTAGTCCAGATTCTCAAAACTGCTGATTCCACCTCAATTCTACCTGTCCCTGAGGCTTACACCACAGAGTAACATATTAAAATGCTTCAGGTAAATTGTTCATTTCTTTTGAGAATATTAATGCAAATTTAACAGTAACTAACCTATGCCCCTGAATGACTCTAGGAAGCCAAACTGAGCGATAGGGGTGATAGGAGTACTAGTGCCACTGCTGTGTGGTCCTGTCTTTACTCTGTCACCCAGAGGGCTGTGTTTCCTGGAGGAAAGAACAATGAAGTCACAAAGTAAACACTGCTTGAATGTCACACTTGAGAAACTGAAGAATCTCAAAGTTCTTTAGGGGTTCACATTTATAAAACACTAAAAAATGACATTGCTGGTTTGTTTTAGTGAAGCTACACTTATGTTCAGTAATGAAGTTCTGAAACTTTATCTGTACCTTAGCAAAACACCAATTGATAATTACAATTTTACTAGCTGACTCTCAGGACATCAACAATAGTAAATTCATGTCAAACGTGGTAAGAATGACTACTTTAGTCTATGTAATTATTTCTCAAAAAGAAAAAGAAACCTCATATTGAAAGCAATAGCAAATCCGAGTTTACATACCTTCTTCTTGTTGATAAAAGTTTCATGGTATTTTTGTGATGTAGATAAAAATCTGTTGGGAGTTCCCAGAGATGAGGTTTCCCGTCAGTGGGATGGAAAACACCCAGGAAGAGATTAATGGAATCTTGTCTGTCTGCATCTACAGAGCAAAAATATGTATTTCAGAAAACCCATTACTGGTATAGATAATTCAGAAGAATATCTTCCCAGAAGCATAATGATACAAGTGTGATTTCGTAGTTCAGAAAATAAAGGCAGCATTTATATTTCAAACTTCACACAAATCACACAATCTAAACAGTCACTAAGCTTCAAGCAGAATTAAAATCTTCAAAATGTTTTTTTTGTTTCATACTTTTTATAATGTATAGAATAGTGAGTATGAACAAATGCCTCTCGAAAATTAACTCTTAAAAATCTTTAAAAATTCCCTTTTATACCTTAGTGACTAGTTTTATTTTTAAAATGAACACATCCATCCTCATCATTTGTTAGTTTACCTTTAAAGATAAGTAAACTGGTCAGAGACAAATGACCCAATTCCCGCACATATTCTCTTGCACAGTCTTGAATGAGTCAGTTGCATAGTTTCCACTTTTAATTCTTTAACAGATACAATGTTCACAATATTTCCTGGTCCTCTTGGCTATAAGCCTGGCCCATTCTTTTTTTGTGGTTGACAGTGAAGACAAGGGCACATGAATAACAGCTCATTCTAACTATTTCTACTCCAAAATAACCCTTTCAAATTATTAATACGAACTAATACAGCTGACTCTACATAAGTTCTGTTTTCTCTTCCTTTTCCTGATTATATTTTGGTATATATAATAATTAACGCCAAAATTGTCTCATGCACATTTCTACACTTCTCCCTGGAGCCCTTTATTCATTTCCCTTATTTCCTTCTTCCCATTCTTGAGTCCAGTATACTCGTGTTTATGGCAGATATACACAATAGAAATAATAACTTCTTCCCAAAAGTGAGTATAGGACTAAAAAGGTACCACAATAGAAATGACTACTTTTGGAATAAAATAACATTATCATAAAATCAATTTTCTTCCAACAGCTTCAGTGAACATATATATCTGAAATTAGTATTGGGTTATATTATCATTTCAAAAAAGCAAATAAAATGTTGCAGATCAAACTACAAATTCCTGTTATTAGTATTAAAATAACACCTTTCAAGCTAAAAGTAATATGTAAAGATATGTTTACATGCTGAACATATTTGGGGCCTTTTTTCCACTTGTTGACAGAACAAGTATTACATGATGCAAGCATTACTGCCTCAAATTGCACCTCTATACACAATCCAAAAGTAAAAATAGTACTTTTACTGTATCTACATTCTTTATGGTCTTTGAGTGGCCTTAATGGCACTAATAGTTCATTCTTTGTAGTGCCTCAAAATATCTCAATACCATCTAGAGAAGCTTTCTGTTTTCAGTCCTGTTTTCAAGAGTTTCTTTGACCCTTTAAACCTAATAGCTTCCTTTAAATTTTAGCAAGTATGGTAAAATGTAAGATGTGATAAACACAACCAAGAAAAGGCTATTCCTTCACAGGGTCATAAGGAAGATTTTTTGAACGTACACTGTTGCTATAATTTAAAACATAATGTTATGGTCACCCACAAAGCTTAGGCTGTAAGGTCACCCTGATGTGCCCAAAGATCTCTGGCTACTTTTACTAGAAATAAGACAATCTTTTTGAGGAATATGGTAGTATCTTGGATGTGGACAAAAGCTTAAAAGAGGTAGGTCCTCTGTAGTTGTGGATAATAAGTGGGCAAAATTATTACCTACTCTTCTACTCAGTCATGAGTTAGTGCCAAAAAGAATATGAACAATTCAAATGCCATTCAAACAGTTAAGCATTAACCAATTTTTTTTTATTAACAATAGTTAAATAGGGCTGGGGATTTAGCTCAGTGGTTCCTCTGCCTGCCTCAAAAGTGCAAGGTCCCGAGTTCGATCCCAGGTAAAAAAAAACAACCAAAAAACAACACTTAAATAGATCAAGTTTGAATATAAAATATTTTGATTAGACAAAAAATTTATTTTGGAACGCGTATTTGTTGTTCTAATATTGTTCGTGATAAAATAACCTCTGAAAGCAGTAATAGAAGGAAACACTACTCTGTAAATCATAGTGTTGAACCCTTAGGGGAAGAAACAATGAACATAGATCCTAACCCTGCACCACACGTTGAAATAAATACTAGTTAAATATAAGAAAAGTACAGATAAACCTCTGGTAGAAAAAAAGGTACACATAACTTTAAAAGAAGCAAAAGTAGTCAATGAACATACAAAAGTCCAGCTTCCCTAGTTAACAAACAAGTGAAAATTTTGTATGTAAGTTGGCATTTTATACCTACCAAGTTGAAAAATACTTTTCAAAATTAGGGCCGGGGATTTAGCTCAGTGGTTCTGGTGCCTGCCTCGCAAGCTGAGGACCCGAGTTCGATCCCCAGTACAAAAAAAAAAAAAGAGCACTTCCACACTCGACCAATGGGAGCATTAATTATTTAATACTTTCTGAAGGCAATTTGGCTAGATAAGTCTATACAAAAGTCCTAAAAAATACTTGTACTCTCTGATCTGATAAATATGCATCTGTTATTTTTATAAGATCAAAGTTATGTGAAAAAGGCCTTTGTTCAAAGATGCTTATTTAGAAGAACCCTAGATGAACAATAACAAATAACTAAATTATGATGCTTCTGAAGAATACAGTATCAAAATATAACTGAAAATCATGTTGTAGAAGAATATTTAAGGCCATAAAAATTATTCACATAATATAAAAGGACAAAAAGCAGATTACAAGTACAAACTGCATGTGTAGTAAAACAAGAGGATCATGTTCTCCTAAAGGTGAATGAGTGGTTATCTCTGGAAAGTGTCAATTATATGATTTATTCATAAGCTATTCTGTACTTTCTACAATTAATGTATATTAATTTATTAAATTAATTCATTGAAGAACTTATTATACCCCTTACTAGGAATACAAGACCGACAAGGACCTGGCTCCTAGGGACTTACAATTCACAGAAAGAGACATAAATATCCACAAGTAAATAATGACAGTGTGCTTTCAGAGGATGTAAATTCAGTGGAGAAAATAAAAGTGACATGAGAGGGGAAAGAGAAGAGAATGACACAGGTTTGGCAGCTAGAGAAAAAGGGAGACCCTGAAGTGTTTGAGGAAATAACATTTAACTGAGGATAAGAAGGAGGTGGTCACACAGAGCTTCAAGACTGTGTGCTGCCCAAGGAGAAGGACAAATGATTGCAGAGGCCTGGAGAGGGAACAAGCTGAGAAGCTGCACCACCATAAAGAAGGCCACAGAGGCTGGCAGGTAGTGGGATGGGAAAGAGCATCCTATTAGAGGCAGATGGAGCCAGATTATACGAGGCCCTAGAGGCCATGTGACAAACTCAATTTTAAATGCAATGGAAGATTTGGAAGGGACTTTAAAAGGGTGACTAAATTAGACAGGATCTGATTTAAATTAAAAAAAATTCACTCTATCTGCTGTGAAGAGCTAGAGATGAATAAGGAACTGTTGTGGCTGTCCAGGTGGGAGGCAATGGTCGTCGTGACAACAGTAGGGATGAAATATAGCAGCACATTTGGGATATACTTTGGGTTTCCCATTATTCTTAAGTTAAAAAGCTCTTAGCATTCTCTTGTATGTTCTCCTTTCAGTGGAGAGAAGAAAGAGAAAGGACTATAATAGCATCTCAAAGCATTTCATAATGCTAGGAGATCCAGCTCAGCAGTTTTCTGTGAGCACTTCTTTCTGTGCATGGTGTCTTTACCCTGTGAGCTTTTATTTATTTTTTTAAATCCCTGCAGAGGTCATGTTCACTCACCATGAATGCACATATATACATTCACTACATTTAACATACACACGTGTGTGGAGTGTGTATGTACTAATAATTTATTATCATATATAGAAATCAGTTTCTGTAGGTAATCAGTTTCTATATAGGATTTTAATTTGATAAGCTCCAGCAAAAAAAATCAAGCTTATAAAATTTGAATTTAAAAAATGAAAAAGAGAAGCATTTGGGGAAGATGGAAGACTGGTAAGGAGCAATAAATTATCCTATCCAAGATTTGGAATCTAGACACTGGAACACAAGAAATTGGGGCAGAAAAGGAGGGAGGTAGATTCCTGGGACCCAGAAAGGATCTGAAAGGAAACTGAAGCCTATAGAGAAATTGAAGATTCAGATTACAACACAGAAAAATGAAGGGGCAATCTGCACATTCCCCCTGGCTCCTGGCTCCTGGCCAGAGAAAGGAAGATTGAATCTACAGAGACACAGTGAAAGTGGGAGACTCCGGAGGCATTCAGGGAGAAACACAACAGTGGATGCTGTGCACTACAATAGCTGGTGAATGACTCTCTAGTCCAAGTGTCTGCCATATCCCTGGAGAGGGTTACCTAGTCGGATACCATTTTCAGGAAGGGTCAACTGAACCTGGGATTTGGAGCAGCCACAGGTTGGCTTCATCTCAGAGCTTCCAATGTTAAACTCCCACAGTGACTGGATGAAGATATCCACAGAAGAAATACATGGTCAGAGAGCCATAGTCAGGCTGGCAAGAGACACTAGGGTGTTATAAGCTAAATGACTCAGGCCCCATTCCTAGGACCAGAGCCCAGGTTCAACCTGACTCTCTGTGGATTTGAAAGTCTCAAACTGGTACACTGTCCTAATCCTACTGCCAGATTCCTGGGATTATCCAGCAAGATCTGGGATCTGATTGTCTCCCTGGTCTACCATTGAGAGCAGAGTCACACCTTGAAATGGACACTGTAACAAAACTGTAGACCTCAGAAAATAACTGCAGGGTTGAAATCATAAAGAAAATTCTCTTTTTTCCTTTGTTATTGGTCTTTCTAAAAATTTTTGTTCATTTGTTTTTTTCATTGCTTGCTTTTCTTGGTGAGTGTGAACATTGTTTTTAGTTATTTTGTTTTGTTTTGTTCTTTTGTTTTCTCCTTCTTTCCTTCCCTCCTGTCTTCTTCACCTGTTTCCTGAGGCTCAGGTAATCTTCCTTGCTTCTAATCTCTTTTAATTCTTTAATTTCTCTATTTTTTCCTCTTCTTTCTTTTAAATTTTCTCTTTAAGATACTAATAAATCTTAGTATCCCTTTTTTTCTTTTCCAGTACAGAAATTGAACTCAGGACCTTGCACTTGCCAGGCAGGCATGGCATCACTGAGCTACATCCCTGGCCTCTGATAACTATAAATCTTGAAGCTAGGGTTAAAGGTTGCAAATTATAAGTCATCATAGTTTGTTATTTTCCAATGTGTGTTTGATGCTATTGTTATTACTGATTACTTTAGTCAAAGTGACACAGTTGTGATCAACTGATCTTCCTTGTATGCCAATATCTAGATTATATGGGGATCATAAATAATACTATGATCCAGTACCCAAAAACCGAGTTCTATGCCAGATGAAATTAGAGATTTCATCTCTAATAAACAGAAGAGGCAAGATCCTGGGACTGACTCAAAGGTCCAAAACCAGTTACACCTAGAAGACATCTCTGAAAACTAGCCTTTCCTGAAGAGGTCTCAATACCACAAGCAATTTACAAGCCTCAAAACCAGAAAACAAATAAAGAAAGAAAATGAGAAAACACGGAAGCAAGAAGCAAGCCAACACTCCCAACTTGCCCAAGTCAAATCCAGGGGGTATTGAGGTGGAAGAAAACAATGGCCATTCAGCTGAACTTTGTGAAATGGTAATAGTGCAAATAACAAAATAGATGAATAACTCTCTTGACAAAACCAAAACAGAAATAATTACACAGGTGATTAAAGAGATGATGACCATACTGAAGGAAATGGTTAGTGAAACTAGAGTAGGTACAGACAAAAAAGTAGAGGAGCTAAAAAAAGACAGGGAAACCATGAATGCCCAGCATAGGAAAGAGCTGGATTCCATGAAAGAGATTCAAACAGATATCCAGGAGATTAAAAATTCTATTGAAGGTATATATAGTAGAATCAACCCACGTGAAGATAGATTATCCGATCTAGAAGACATGGTTGTGGCCTGTGAACATCAAATGAAAGACTTCTTAAAAGTAACAAGGAACCATGAAAAATCTAACAGCTGCTAGATGATGTAAAGAAGAATGACAAGATTAATGGGAATCAATGAAGAATCAAAAGACAACACAATGGACCAAAAAACTTGTTCACAGAAATAATAGAAAGCTTTCCAAGCATGGAAAACGAATTTGACATAGAGACAAGGGATCACAAATAGCCATTAGCAGAAAAAACATCAAGGCATATAACAGTCAGAAATGCAACACAAGAACAGAATATAAAAAACTGTTAGAGAAATGAAACAAATCAGCTATCAAGGAAAACTACTCAGAATCACAGCAGAATTCTCAATACAAACTCTTAAGTCAAGGAGAAAGCTTAGAACAAAGAATTTCAAGCCCTAAAAGAAAACCTCTGACCCAGATTGATGTACCCTGCAAAATGATTTTTCAAAATTGACGGAGAAATAAGATTCTTCCATGATAAAGAACACCTGAAGAAATTTATGACCACCAAACCAGCACTCCAAAAAGTTTCGAAGGATATTTTAGAAAAAGATAACTAAGACTACAATTCCATGAACCCCAAGAGAATTAATCCACCAGTCAAGGCAAGCAATTAAACAGAATGGGAAAGAAAGGAAACCAAGAACAGGAAAATTATATGACAAGGATAAGTCAATACTTATTAGTTATAATCATCCATGCAAATGGTCTCAATTTACCAATCATAAGGAACAGACTGGCAGAAAGGATCAAGAAACAAGATCCAACAATATGCTGCATACAAGAGATACATTTAACTAGAAAAGAAATTCATAGATGGTAAATCAAAGGATGGAAAATAATACTTCATGAGACAGGAACCTGGAACAAAGCATGGGTAGCTATTCAATTTGCAGACACAGTATATTTCCAGCCAAAACTGATCAAGAAAGACAAAGAAGGTCACTACATCCTTGTAAAGAGAATAATCCAAGAGGAAGAGATAACAATCATAAATATGTGTGTACCAAATAACAGCACACTAATTATATAAAACAAGTATTAATAAACATGAAACATCAAATGAGCATAAATACAACTGTAATGGGGGATCTCAACAACCCACTGTCACAAACATACCAAAAAAACATCAACAAAGAATTATCAGAGCTGAACCAAACCTCTGAACAAATAGACTAAGTAGATATCTGCAGTGTCTTCACCCACATCAAAATCTACGGCTGCACACAGGATATTTTCCTAAACAGACCACATATTAACTAGCTCATAGAACATGTTTAAGTAAATACAAAGGCACTGAAATTGTCTCATGCATATTATCAGATCATAGTGCGGTGAAATTGGAAAACAATGGCAAAAGAAACCACAAAAACTGCATAAAAACATGGAAATTAAATGACACTCTCCTGAACAACCAATGCATCAGAGATGAAATTAAAGAAGAAATTAGTTTGTACAATTAAACTTATAGAACTTAATGGGACACAATGAAAGCAGTCATATGAGGGAAATTTAAAGCGGTGAATTCACACATCAGCAAAACAAAGTGAGCTCAAATAAACAACCTAATGTTGAACCTCAAGATACCAGAAAAAGAAAAGCAAGTTAAACCCAAACCTTGCATGTGGGAGGAAATTATAAAAATCAGAGCAGAAAAGAATGCAATTGAGACAAAAAAAACAATACAAAGAATCAATGAATCAAAGGGTTGGTTCTTTGAAAGCTTAAATAAAATAGGTAAACGCTTAGCAAAACTTATCAAAAGAAGGAAAGAAAAGACCCAAATCCATGCAATTAGGAATGAAAAGGGTGAAATCACAACAGGTCCTACAGAAATCCAGAAGCTCATTAATACTTTGAGAACCTGTACTCTAATAAGATGGAAACCACAGAAGAAATGGAAACATTCCTATATACATATGAATTATGAAAGCTGAGTCAGGAAGATATAAAAATTCTAACCAACAAAATATCAAGCAATGAAGTTGAAGATGTAATTAAAAAACCTAACAACAAAGAAAAGCTTGGGTTCTGATCAATTCACTGCTGAATTCTACAAGAACTTTAGAGAAGATCTAATGCCACCATTCTTCAAACTCTTTAATGAAATTGAAAAGGAAGCAATACTCCCAAAGTCATTCCTGGAAGCAAGTTTTACCCTGATGCCAAAATCAGAGAAGAATCTAACCAAAAAAGAGAACTACAGGCCAATCTCCCTAATAAACAAAGGTGCAAAAATTCTCAATAAGATACTGGCAAACAGAATGTAGCAGATCATCAAGAAGATTATATACCATGATCAAATTGGATAGTTTGATTCATAGCAGGGATACAGGGATGGTTCAACATATGCAAATCAATAAATGTAATACACTATATTTACAGAGCTGAGGACAAAAACCACGTGATCATCTACCAATAGACTCAGAAAAAGCATTTCACAAAATCCAACACCCACTCATGATAAAAAACCTATAGAAAACTGGAATAGGGCTTGGGGATTTAGCTCAGTGGTTCCACCACCTGCCTCACAAGCACAAAGTCCAGAGTTCAATCCCCAGTACGAAAAGAAAAAGAAAAGAAAATTGGAATAGATGGTCTTCATCACAGTCTAATAAAAGCCATCTATGACAATCCAACAACCAACATCATAGTAATTGGTCAAAAACTGAAAGCTTTCACTCTAAAATCATGAACAAGACAACAATGTCCACTATCACCACTCCTATTCAATATAGTTCTGGAAACACTAGCTAGAGCAATTAGGCAAGAAAAAGAAATAAAAGAAATATGGATAGGAAAGGAAGAAGTTAAATTATCATTATTTGTAGATGACAAGATACTTTACATATAAGACTCCAAAAACTCAAACAAAAGACTTCTAGATTTAATAACCAAATTCAATAGAGTAGCTGGATACAAAGTGAACACTCAAAAATCAATAGCCTTCTATCAACAGTCACAAATAACAAACTCACTGAAAAAGAAATTAGGGAAACAACACCTTTCACAATAGCATCGAAAAAAATGAAATACTTAGGAATCAATCTCACAAAGGAAGTTAAAGATCTTTACACTGAAAATGACAGTACTCTTAAAAAGGAGATTGAAAAGGATATCAGAAAATGGAAAGATATCCCTTCCTCGTGGGTGGGAAGAACCAACATAGTGAAAATGGCCATACTCTCAAAATTGCTATACAGATTTAATGCAATCCCAATCAAAACACCATTAGCATACCTCACAGAAATAGAGAAATTATTTCTAAAATTCATTTGGAATCAGAAGAGACCTAGAATAGCAAAAACAATTCTGGGAAACAAAGGCAAGGCAGGGTACATCACAATCCCTGACTTGAAATTATACTACAGAGCTACTGTGATAAAAACTGCATGGTACTGGCAAAAATACAGACCTGAGGATCAATGGAACAGATGAGAAGATGCAGAAACAATCCCAAACACACTCTGCCAGGCACCTTATCTTTGACAAAGGGGCTAAACACCTTCACTAGAAGATACCTTGTTTAACAAATGGTGCTGGAAAAACTGGCTTTCTACATGCCAAAGACTAAAACTAGACCCATGTCTCTCACCATGCATTAAACTAAAATCACAATGGATCAAAGATCTAAATATTAAAACAGAAACACTAAATCTGCTGAAACCAAGAACAGGTAGAATGCTTGAAGACACAGGTGTAGGCAAAGACTTCATGAACAAAACCCTGATCGAACGGGAAATACTACAAAGAATCAACAACTGGGACCTCATCTTATTAAAAAGCTTTTGTACAGCAAGAGAAATCACCAAGAGTAAAAATACAGCCCACAGAGAGGGAAACCATTTTAGCCTGTGGTTCCTCAGACAAAGGACTAATATCTAGAACATACAAAGAATTGAAAAAAATCAGATACCCCCAATTTAAAGACCCAATCCAAAAACGGGCATCTGAATTGAATACACATTTCTCAGATGAAGAAGTAGAAATGGCAAATAAATCCATACAAAAATGTTCAACATCACTGGCCACTCAAGAGATGCAAATTAAAACAATGCTGAGATTCCACCGAACTCCAGAAAGAATGGCTGCTATCAAGAAATCAACCAAAAACAAATGCTGGAGGGGCTGAAGGGAAAATGGAACCCTTCCCCACTGTTGGTGGGAGGGTAAACTGGTGCAACTGCTGTGGAAATCAGTGTACAGATTTCTCAAAAAATCTAGGATTAGAGGTCCCATTGACCATTCTGAGTATCATCCCAAAAGAATTAAAAGCATCATACCACTGTGATTATATATGCACACCCATGTTTACAGCGGCACAGTTTTGTAATAGCTAAATCATGGAAACAACTCAAATGCCCATCAATTGATGAGTGAATAAAAACAGACTTTAAAAAAATATGTAATGGACTACTATTCAGCCATAAGAAAGGATAAACTTGAGACATTTCTAGGTAAATGGATGCACCTTGAAACTATACTCTTAAGTGAAATAAACTGAACACACACATGTAAATATGGCAGAGTCTCTCTGGGATGAGAAAGTGAAAGTGTAAATAAGGACCACAATGTATAATAGATATTATGAAAGAGGAAGAAATTGTTCAACATTATACTGTGTGAGATACTTTGTTAATGATGCAAAAAAAGGAATAGTATTAAGAAACAAGTTGAGAGATAGATTAACAAATGAAAATATATTCTTTCAAGATCATGATACAGTGTAAACTGCTGTATATTATCCTCTATATTTTACCTACTGCAATTTTAAAATAAGTTGTACTCCATAATGACATCATGCTTCTCAAAGTGAAGAAAAGGGTTTTAGCTGCACTACTCCTAATAAATACTCTTCGTAGTAGTTCATCTTCCAGTTGGGCCTAATTCTGCCTCACCTTTCCATAGGTGCACATTGGTTTATCAGGACCATCAGTACCTTTCAGTACCATGCTTTTGTTTTTAAGTTAGGTACAGCTACATATTCATTGTCTTCTAGTCTTATCAAAAAACCTTGGTCCTTAAGTGTCAATAATGATCCTCATTACAGGACAATGATTACAGGACGGGGCAGAATGTATGTCCTTTCCATAGGGCAGTTCTAAACCTTTGATATGGTGACACACATGCAGAGATAGCCACAGTTGTTGGCACAAGTCGTATTACTGCTTCATATTCTCCTCTATTTTTAGGTGTTAGATGGTGTCTCCTGAAAGGGTGTTTTGAAGTTAGCCCAATATCTGTTTGGAAATAAGATCTTTGTTGATCTAATCAAATTCAGATACAATCACATTGAAGTACAGCAGGTCTTGAATTCAGTATGACCTAAGAAAAGGAGAGGCAGAGAGGTATATGCCATGAAGGAACAGGCTCTTGGGAAGAGTGCCATGTTCATGCAGCAGAGGAGTAAGCATTGTCATGGCAAGTCAAGGAACACCACGGATTGCCAGCAGACACCAGAAGCTACAAAGAAGCAGCAAGAATGCTCCCACTAAGTTTCAGAGCCAGCATTGCCCTGCTGACACTTTGATTTTAGACTTCTGGCATGCAGAACTATAAGACAATAAATTCAAGCCTTCAGCTGTATCTACTTTGTTATGGCAGCTCTCAGAAACTGAGAAAGACTTTTCCTGGGTATGTGTGGCCCTGCGATTTGCGTCTGACCAGAGCCACATGGCAAAGATGGTGGGACATTACCCCACATTCCAAGCGGTCAGAGAGGAGTCCATCTTGCTAGCAGCCTCCTTCTATACACTCCTCCCTTGCCTGCTGCGAGGAAGGAAGTTTCCATGAGTCCTACAGCCACACGGAACTGGATTCTGCCAACAAACACATGAGCCATGGAGAGGATCCTTCCCTAAAAGGGGAAAACTCATTCTTTTTTTTTTCCTTAAATTCTTTTACTGGTACATTTTAGGTATACAATACATTTACACTTATCATTGGAAACTTGTACCTGTACATGATGTATCTTGGTTCTCATTTTTTCCCTATTACCTGCCCTCCCTTCATCCCCTCCACCCTTCCCTATTTATAAAGAATTTGTTTCCTTTTTTTCCATTTCTCAAATTTTTCCTTTCCCTTCTTTCCTTTCCCCTACTCCTCCCACTTCCCCTTTCCCTCTGGACCTTCTGTTCCTACTTTGCATTATCAATTATTCATTTTAATCACTGGAACATTCTAGGTATACAATATAATGGCATTCATCATTGGAAATTTCCACCTTTACATAATCTCTCTTGGTTCTTATTTTTCACCCTTCCCCTGCCCTCCCTACAACCCCTCCACCCCTATTTACAAAGGCTTTGTTTCCATTTTTCCATTTTCTCATATTAATTCCATTCCCTTCTTTCCTTTTCCCTGTCCCTCCCACTTCCCCTTCCCCTTTGTCCCTTTTCTATTTCACATTATCTATTTTACCTTTCAGTTCTTATTTACGCTTTCAGTTTCTCACACTAGAGAAACTATTTGGTATTTACATATGTGTGTCCTATTTATTTCACTTCAGAGTATCGCCTCAGTGTGGGTCCAATTAGCTATCAATGGCTCTAATTTCTCATTTTATATGGATGAGTAGTATTCCATTTTATAAAAACACCACATTTTCTTTATCCAGTCTCCAGTTCACGGGCATTTGGGCTGCTTCCAAGTTTTAGCTATTACAAACTGTGCTGCTAAAACATGGGTGCACATATATCACTGTGGTATGATTCTTTTAATTCTTTGGGGAAGATTTCCAGCAGGGGAATAGCGGGGTCAAATGGGACTTCCAGTCCTATTTCTTTGAGGTATCTCCATACTGATTTCCATAGTGGTTGCATAAGTCTACACTCCCACCAGCAGTGGAGCAGGGTTCCTCTTTCCCCACAGCCCTGGCAGCATTTGTTATTGGTTGATTTCATGATAGTAGCCATTCCATCTGGAGTGAGGTGGAATTTCAGCATTGTTTTCATTTGCATCTCTCAAATGACCAATGATGTTGAACATTTTTCCATATATTTGCTATTTCTACTTCTTTGTCTGAGAAATGTCTGTTCATTTCAGATGCCCATTTTCGGATTGTGTCTTTAAAGTTGGGAGGTCTGATCTTTTTAAGTTCTTTATAGATTCGAGATAGTAGGCCTTTGTCTGAGGAACAGCAGATGAAGATTTTTTTCCCACATTGTGGGTTGTCCCTTCACACTGCTGGTGGTTTCTCTTGCTGTGCAGAAGCTTTGTAATAAGAGATCCCATATGTTGATCGTTTGTGCTAGTTCATGGGCAACTGAGGTTTTGTTCATAAAA
>NW_004624850.1:73233-99190 GCF_000247695.1 Heterocephalus glaber | reverse complement strand
GAAACCTGTCTTGTCTCCATCTCTCGTGTCTCTTGTCCCTTGTCATTCTCACTCCCCCTCTAGGGTCTCCGTTGACTTACCCGCAGGCCGGGACACATTGCTGGCATTCAAATAGCCAAAAATAAGACTTACCTAACAGCATCTGTATCAAACTGCAGATTAGGTTTGTCAATCAGTCCCAAGGAATACAGCTGATAAGCCAGAGCACATTTTCCCACCATAAACTGCGCTGTGTTGGTGCGATCTAAACAGTCCACACAGTTGGTTCGAAGAATGCCAGTCTAAAGAGAAATACTTAAGATTTTCAATCATTATTCAATTACCAACACTATTTCCACACTACACAAGAATGCTTTTATTAAAGAAACAGAAGAAAGACTGTGGGAAAATATTATTTCTCAGCAAACAAAGTAAAGTGAAAGGTAAAATAACAAACAACATTTAAAAATTATATAAGGTTAAATGTGCTGTTCACTTACTGCCATAATAGCATCGATAAACCTAACATACATATATACATATATATACATATATATGACCGTATATATACAACTACATATATGACTTTACTTCTTTGAAAGTTTAACAAGATAAAATGGTAACATCTATCAATTAGTAAAATATTGCATGGATTTTTTCTGATATATTTCCTTTATTGTACAAACTAAATATTCAATGGTTAAAGCCACATCATTCTTAAAGCATTGTTCACAACTATGGTGTAAATTGGGTTGTTTTCCAAAGTTGTTCTGATTTATTCTTTTCACATTCCTATTTGTAATAATGAAACAATATATAGAAAAATTCATAAGCCATATTACTTCAGCTACACATCCATAAGATTTAAATAATAGCAAAAGGCTTTTAAAAATCATTTGCAAGTGATTAATAATTCTGTATTAAATAAGATATATCTCTCTCCACAGTTGCTTACAGAAAACACACATTGTGGATACAAATTTTATTCATTATGAATATATTTTCAACTGTACCTGCAGGCGACCAGTGGGTATCACACATCCTCCTAGTTCATTCCACCTGTGTTTAAAAATAAGTATTATAAAAGATTTGTTTTTTCTAGAGCTAGGGATTGAACTCAGGACCTGAGCACATCATGTGTTCCACAACTGAGCTATATCCCTGGCCTGCTTGTTTTTTAAAAAAACGGCATAATATATATTTCTTTTTGGTACTAGCTTTTTGGTAAGAATCACAGAATAAAAAGAACAGATCTGAAGGCACCTGGGCAGCCAGCTGATTCTGCACTCTCATTCTTTCTGGTGAGTGAATGGGCAAATAACTAAGATAGGCTGCTCACCATGTTCTTCTCAAAGACAGCCTAGGAAAGGTTCATCTGAATGAGCCCAGTGCCTGAAACTCTGGCATTTTGTCACCAATTTTTAACCACAGTCTGCCTTGCTTCCATTTAAGCTCATTTCCTGTTAGATTTCTATAGACACACAAAATACAGGGTACTTTTCTAATAAAACTTCCCATGCCTTAGCCTTCTCCACTGGATACTAGGATTTTCTATCTTCTCCAGCATTTCTTTACAAAGACTTTGTTACATTCCTGTGCAATCTGTCTTTGCACAGTTCCTTTTAGAAACTACCTATTTTCCCCAAATGGATAGGAATGTGCTATACAATACTGTCATGATATTAACATTTTACTTAAGTTATTTAAAAGAAGGTACTAGGCAGATATTAGCTATCCTAAGAAAGGCCTATTTACAAGGTTGGCCCTTGGCTGGCACCTGGGACCTTAGATTTTAGGACAGGTCTGTCATTCGCAGAACTGATAAGTGGCTCATAGTGCCTCGACTATTTGTAGAAACAACACAGCTTTTGCTGAACACAGCTTTTGCTTTCTTTAGGGAGTCTGAAATTTTGACATTGCCCAGTAGAGGCTACTTTGAAGACTAGGCTCCAACTAATCAGCTTTCCTGCCTGACGGCCCTGTATAGATATAATAACAGACACCATCAAAACTTGCTTTGAGGGGAACTGTGTTCTATGTGACTCCACTGGAAGAAGACTCTGGAAGCTTCTGCCTAGTTTGCTCTGAATTTGTCCCTCATCTTTTCCCTTTACTAATTTCACTTCATATCCTTTCCACATAATAGGTTACTTCCAGAGTACAATAAGAAGTTGAGTCCTCTGAGTTTTAGAAGTACTGAACCTGGGAACCTAGGAATAGTTATGGGTGCCCCGTCCAGATGCCTAACATTCAAACTACAACAATGCAAACTATAACAAAATAATTACTTCCAAAAATATATACTAATAGCTTTTTGGTTTTTGTCATTTGCTCACTGAAGTTAACTATGTTAATCGAAAACAAAAGGCTGGAAATATATAATACTGATCCTTTACAAGATAAGTTAGGCATAGATCCTTGATCTGAAGAACCTCACAAAATAGTAATGAAGATTTTTGAGCAAGTAATTATAAACAATAATAGATACTGTTTTCATAAAAATACTAATGTTTAATCCAGCAGAAAAAATTTCCCTGATTCTACTAATTATGGAACAGTAGAATTCATTGTTGAAAAGTTTATCTTATAGGCATATTTTATTCAATGTTTATCCCACAAAGCCAGAGCTCAGCCCCTACAGCTTCTATCTATGTGTACTTTTTTTTTTTGGTATCGGGGATCGAACTCAGGACCTTGCGCTTGTGAGGCAGGCACTGTGCCACTGAGCTAAATCCCTGGCTTCTCTATCTCAGTGTATACAACCATGAGAAGAATCTCAGGCTCACAGTGAACACTTACTATTACATATGTCTATGATAGCAGCTTGCTTCCTTAAAGGACTAAATTCATCCATCTACCAACTAGTACAAACTATTAAGAGGCAGAATATTGTTGTCTATAAGAACAAACTCTTGATTTATTTAAAGTTTTAAAATTGATACGTACTTTTCATCTGGCCTTAAAATGCTACAGTAAGAATCAGGGCGGTTTACAAAGAAACCTGTTTTCTTCACCACACTTTCTGCAATCACATTTAGTCGATCAAGAACATTGCACAACTTGCTGGGGAAAGAAGTAAAAATGGACAAGTGAGAAGAACCTAAGTTCTACTATATATTTAATCTCATATCTAAAGCAAATAAATTCCATAGCAATGATATTCATGTATTTTTTTAAAAAAATCTCTTGGCTTGTATGTAATAGGAACATTGTAATAATGTCAGAAACGTAGGTGTACTCAGTGACTAACAACATTTGATGCAACAGAGACCTACAGGACTTGTAACTTAGAATCACATATTGGCATTCCTTAATCTTGGAACTGGTTATCCCTACAAGAGCTTTTTTCAAAGCCTTTCACTGCTGAGGAGTTGTCAATCAAGTCAGTATGCTTTCATAAAATGATTGTGTCAAGAGCACCACACATAACATGAATGGCAGAGGAAGAAAAAATTGGGAAATAAATAATATTAACTGGAACAATCAAAAGCAATTAAATTTGGGAAAGTGTGTGTGTGTGTGTCTAACTACATAAAATGCTTTAGAAAAAAGCACAACGAGTCAAGTACAAAACAATATGGGTAACATCAAAAAAATGTAAAATATACCTGTGCTTATATGACGCATAGTAAATGAGTAAAAGATCTAAAGAACATTCCTTAGAACAGGTGAGTTTGAATCACATCTTGAACAACAAAGGGGGGGCACCCCATGGAAGGTGAGCAGCAACAGGAAAAAAGGCTTGAGAATGGGACCTTGGCTGCTACATTCGGGGCAGAGAATAAAGATTTGCTTTCCAGGAACAGAAAAGACCTTGGAATACATAAAGTTATTACATTCTGGAACCAACCAGATGACGAGGCTTTAACATTACACTAAGGAGCCTAGATTTACTATGAATAGTCAGGAGTTACTATGGGTTCATGCACAAGTGGGACAGGCTGACAGAATGAAATAGAAAAAAGGAAACTAAAGCCTTTAAGAATGGTAGAGTAGTGATCTTCTGAAGTGACTAGATACTTCAAACAGAATTCCCAAATACTATAAATAGGCAAAAAGAAAATTTGATCTATTCATTTAAGCACTCAAAAGACCCCTCAGCAGATTCATGAAGGAAACTGAAAGAGTAACATTCATTTTACTATAGAGACCTGCAATGTTACTACAAAAAGAACTGTCACAAGAGTATCACTCACCTTTTGGTGTACTTGGCCATATCCCAAGGAATATAAACAATAGTGTGCTCAGGAGGCAAAAACTGATTAAGGTAGGTCACAGCAGCAACTAGTTCTTCACTCAGAATTCTTTCATGCTTTCTTTTCTCTCTCTCCTTTGTGAAACAAAATTATTTTAAAAATTAAAAAAATGTAAACATGCCAGCATAATTACCTTATGTCAGAAGAACAATCTTTAAACATTTTTACTTCTCAGCTAGACAAAAAGCTTGAATCTTAAATATGAAACCTATCTACTAAAATGAAAATATTATATATCTTTCACTAGAGTCAACAGATAATGAGCATTTGCTAGGCAGACTCAGCATTGCTGAGCTACATCCCTCAAGAGCTGTCAAAAGCTAAAGACACCAGATTTCTCCCAGCTGACCTCCCTGCAGCCTCCAGATGCTCAGCTCACCCCACCCAGGCCTGACCCACACACCCCTCAGCCACTCCCATAGGAGATGCTCTCCACTTCAGGACCTCCCAAAACAACCAGCTGTGGCCAGTGAGAAATCAACTGGGTCTGGGTGGACAATCCCCAAACTAGTCCACAGAGCAGAGTACTCCCATAGCCTTTCAAAAACCCTGTGAGAAGGCAGGTGCTTTCTTCCTGTTAAAAGTGGCAGGAGGAACTGAGGTTAAGAAGTGTCCTGGGACTAACGGCTTACCCTTTGCCTCCCTGTCTGCAGCCTCTCCTTGGCTGTTATACTACCTCTCATCCAAGGGGCAGGTGCTTACCTGTGTGGCTCTGTAACAAATATGCGTCTGCTAAGTACTACCCGTGGGGCAGGCTGTTGATTATCATGGTCTCCATTCTGCCATCTATAAAGTGGGGCAACAATCTTATCTCCCTTAAGGCACTAATGTGAGGGTTAAGTAAGTCAAAGCATGGTAAAGTTCTTACCAGAGCTTATAGCGTGTGATAAATATTCAATAAAAATTAGCCTTTATTGAGAAAAACAAGTAATTCTGTAATAGTGGCACAGAAAGGATGTTAAGGCATTATCACTGGCATCAAAATAGTTCTGTGCTGTTTTCAGTCATGGTAATTACTTTTCAATTACCATGAATTTAATTACATAACCACTGTGGAAACAAAATAGGCCATCTATTCTGCACAGCCAAAGAAATCCAGTGGGAGAATTAGACAAGAATGAAGAACAATGTCCACTATCCTCAAACCTCCACTCTCAGCAGATGACCTTTCTTTCTACCTTAAAGAGACATTACAGCTGTCAGGAAGAGGCTCGTGCATGCGCACACACATATCAGGTCATGCCCTTCTATTCAAATTGAATACTACTCCATCTCCTTGACCTCACAATTCCTCTTCCTTCTGGTTGGGACAGACCCGTTTTCAGGGAAGGCTCCTCTTCCATTGGGAGCTCTCATGGCACCAACCCTCTGCATTACTTCACTATCTCCTCCATTAGAATGGCAGCTTCATGAAGGCAGGAATTTGCCTCAGTGCAGAGGAAACTCTAAAAAATACTTGTTAAATGATTAAATGGACACGAGAGTCCTTAGGTTTCTATTAAATTGACCTGTATTTATTAACCAAACTCTCAGAATAACCTCGCTACTATGTTGTTGGTACAGCAACAATTGCAACATAATAAAACTTTTTTCACATATCCTGGGTCTTCTTGGCTGCCGGCTGAGATTCTTTGGATTCAGTTGGTTGCAACAGATAGGTTAAATTAATTAATTTTTTTGTGTGGTGTCCCTGCCCTCCATCTAGGCCTCTGACTTGTATGCCCACTCACATATGTAAGATATGTTGACCAGTCAGCGTGCGGTGACAGGGACGCAGAGAACTACAGGAAAAGGACACCTCCTTGTCCTAGCTTCTTACATACCTGTCTGATTTTTGAGTTACTACAGAGCCTCAACTTCCTAACCTAGCTTTTGGTCTTTACCCTGCATATTAATTTGTTTTAGAATTCTTAAGGTCACCAAAGGAGCTGGCTGTACTGAAGTGAGGTGGCAGCAGTTTGTTCTTCATGCTTCCTTCTCTAGTTGTTCTAGAAACTAAGACAGAAGTCTCCCATACACCTAACCCACACAAGTATCCTGAGCTTGATACACTAAGTCATTTGCTTCCCTCAGAAACACACTACTGATTCCTCCAGGTTCATAAGAAAGAGACCATGTGGAACCTGAGGCCAAAGCAATATAGTTGAGATGGCTCAGACACAGTGGGCAGTCACAACATGATAATCTACAAGTCTCTCCTCTAGAAGAGGCAGAGCAGAGCTTGTGCTGAGGAAAGGACTGTCCTGGGGTCTGATGAGCACACTGTACCTTCACCAAATTCAAGATGATGATGGGAGAGCCAAACCTCTGAAGCATCTGGTCAAAGTGCAGAGCAGCCACATGTGCAAATGGATCTGCTTGGTCCACTGAAGAAGAGAAAGATGGATAAATGCTTGAATGACAATTATAAGGCAAAAGTAAAAGAAGTATAATTTTTTTAATGTTCAAAGAAGTAAAATTCAACTAATCTGGTAGTTTTGCTTCCCAAATCCCTCTCGAGGAGCTAACACTCATTCATTACATATTTATTAAATGTGAATGTATCTTACATTTCTGAAGATATACAACTTACTAACAGTCAAAATGAAGTACAAATTTATTGTGTAAAAATAGTAAAAGTTACTCTTCTAAACTGCCTACCCAAGAGACCAAGCATTTATTAGACTTCTGTGACAATAGTTCATTATCCCTAAATGTGAGTACTGAAGAGCTACGGTTAAAAAGCCTGCATCGAACCCCAGTACAAAAAAACCAACCAAACAAAAACGCCTGCAGCATGTACATGTAATAGGGGGTTTTGGCATCATGGTGGAGATGTCCTGGGACCAGTACAGGGGAACCGAGCCTCTAACTTGCACATAAGAAGAATAACTTCCTGCAGTAAATGACATCACGGATGCATCGCACAGTATCTGTTCAGTCTCTACTTCATTGGCAACATCACCCTGGAAAGAGACATACATTTAAAGATATTTTATGTTCTTAGAATTGTTTAATGAAAAAAGTCAAGAATACAATGAAATTATTATGCCTATCCTTTACAAGTTTTAAAAGAAGTAAATGTCAGTATTTAATATGCACAATAGAAAAGTAAAACCATTAAAATGGAATAAAGAAAAGCAATTCGCCAGGCATAAGGTTGTACATCCCTATAATCCTAGCATTTGGGAGGCCGAGGCAGGAGGAGTGCCACAGGTAAGAAAGAGGCCAGTCTTGGCTACACAGTGATTTTAAGACCAGCCTGTATTACATAGCAAGGCTCTGTCTCAAATGTAGGGTAAATGTTTTGAATTGATTCAGGAGATCACAGCAGTCACAACAGTGCAACTAAAGATACTAACGAAAGAGCACTTTCATAAGTGTTTCAGAGAGTGGCAAGAATGATGGTATAAGGGTGTTTGAAGTGAGGGGGAGGATTCTGAGAAGAATTAATGGCAATATTTAAGTGTAATAAATTTTTTATTTGAACATTCAAAAACAAAACAAAACTAACAAAAAGCAATTAAATGTAGTAGAGAGTAGACTAGGAAAAACATGAAATTAAATAGCTAATAACAAGTAATAGAGAACGGCTTGACTGGTATAAATGGTAAGGAAGGAGAGAAAAGAAAAAAAGTTACATGAGATTATACAGAGATAAGGAGATGAGAATGATATAAAATTCAATTCTGAAGATCAAAGAGGAAAGAAATGACTTAAAAGTGAGTTTCAGTGCTGGGGATTTAGCTCAGTGGTTCTGGCACCTGCCTCGCAAGAGCAAGGTCCCGAGTTCGATCCCTGGTACCAAAAAAAAAAAAAAGTGAGTTTCAAATAGTACCTGATCAGCAGAAGAGAAAAAGGGGGGAAAGATCTGGAGGTAGCTTAACTTATAAAAGTATATAAGGATATAACACAGAATAATATTACAGGAATTTAATAACATGTTTGAGTATCTTTTGAATAGCCAACAGTAAGTAAGATAGCTGCAGAATTCTGATTTTTCTTAAAGTACCTCTACAACTTTCAGTGGTGATATAATCATAAGTACGATGTTGCTATTTCAAGTCAGGATCAAAACCTAGTGCCCCACTCAACCTGTCTGTTCAATTACACATCTGTTCAAAACTCAAGCAGGTTATAACGGGCAAAAATGGAGCATTTCAAACAGATGATATGGCTGATGGCAGGAAGGGTGGATTTTTGTTGTTTTTCTCCAAGTGTGAAAGCAGAAGAGGTCGGGAGGGAAACATGGAAGAGGGCAAAGGGTTTCCCAGGCCTTGTTCTACTCGGCCTTCTCACCATGAATGAAGTCTCAGAGTTGAGGGCTGCTTGCCACTACTTATTCCTTATGCAAAGATACTTTGCTTTGCTGTTTTCATCTGTACATTAAACACATATTACATTTTTTCGTATCTTTCAAAATGGCTCATCCTTGAAAGCATTAAACATTTCGTAGTTGTATTGCACAATTCTTCCTAAGATAGCTGATCTTCCACAAAATTTTTGTATCAGTCATATTTATCATAAGTTTCACCTACTTTGGAGAATTTCTTGTTTCTTGTGATAACACCCCAGACTAAGAAATTCCACTTTTTAAAATTCTACTTTGCTTTATTTATGTCACAAAAGCTGGTGTAACAGCTTACAATGTCAGCAACCACACTATCATCTTACCTCACAGTTCGCGCCTCTCTTGAGAAAACGAGTTCCAGCAAATTTGCTGGATCTTCTAGCTATTAGAGTGACATACACTGGTCGCCCATAGATCAACAGCTCTTAGAAATTAAGTTAAAGTTGTTTACCATTCATGACTGTCAAACAAAACCAAGAGAATTATTATGCCTTAAGTATGCACTTAAATACATCTTGTCCAGTTCCATAAAGCCACCAAAACCTCTACCTGAGGCTGGAACAGCATGGGGTAAATGGTTCTTCAGTGCAGGTATAATGGGAAAATCAGAGTTGAGGGGTTCTTACAACTTTCAGAGGAAGTGGTAACCAAATGCAGTATTACTAGAATAACTGTCTCCTTGTAGCCAGGTAAAGGATGTAAATGAGTACAATTAATCCTTCCTTAGTCTTCAATCATACCTCTCTGAGAAAGCATGTGTCATTTAGTGAGATGTTTAAATCATGAAGCAATATATAATACTGAGTGAGTAAATATAATACTCTAAAAGCAGCCACAACCAGAGCACAGAATGAACTACTGTGAACTGCTTACCCAGCACACAATTTATTAGTTATATCATCTTATTTAACTTTCTGAGCCAATCTTACTGTAAAAAATGAAGTAATTAAAACGTAGCTATAGGTTCAACAACCCCAATCCAAAAATCTAAAATTCAAAACACTTCAAAATCTGAAAAAATCTGAGCACTAACATAAGCCACAAGTGGAAAATTCCACACCTAACCTCACGTGATAGGTGACGTCAGAATCCAGGTGTAGTAAAAATACTGTATAAAATTACCTTTGGGCCAAGTGTTTAAGGCATATATGAATATAAGTGACATGTACCGACTCATCATGTACTGCAAACACATACTAATAAAAAATAAATACTGAAAAAAACCCCATAAATGAATTTCATGTTTGCACTTGGGTCCCATGTCCAAGATATTTCACTGTTCATGCAAATATTCCAAATTCCAAACAATTCCAAAATCTGAAACACTTCTTAAGTACTGTGGACAAAGGATATGCAACCTGTACTTTTGCCAGGTGGCTGGAAAATAAAATGTGGTAACATATGGAAAACTCTTACGTGTGAACTCTGGTAAATATTTAATACACAGCAATTACTTTTATCATCTCTAGTCCCTAGAATTCATGAAATGCTTGGTAATCAAGAGACTAGACTCATCACATAAACTGATAAAATGATAATCTGTGATGCTGTCTGCTACTTTAAAAAATAAACATGTTTAATACATGCCAGGCCCCAAGCTAAGTCTCAGAAATATAAAACAGTTTAGAACTATATTTTAGAAATGGCTTTTAGAAACCATTGCACATACTCTTTGGTATCTTTGGTGGTGAAAAACTTGAATTCTTCCCAGGCAGATTTCATTTTTGGAAACAGACAAAAGTAATAAATCTCATGACACTGTGACTTATTGAGCAGAGACTACTACTCACTGTTGAAAATGCTCATAGAGTAATAAGCCTGATTTTCAAGTATAACACATCCATCTCACTCATATCCATTTCAAAATCCCCATGTCTGCATCTAGCCTCTCCTCTCCCTCACTTGCCACAAAGAGGCAGCAACATCTCTGGCTGCACACCTTGGCTCTGCACCTCCCAAATATGCTCCAGCAAAAGAAGGCACATTGGGCCAGGGATTTAGCTCAGTGGTTCCACTGCCTGCCTCGCAAGCGCAAGGACCCAAGTTCGACCCCGGGTACACACAAACACACACACACAAAAAGGCACATCATAGCCACATTCACCCACGTTGTGGTCTCAAAGCAACTATTCCTTTAAAGCTTTCTTCTAACATCTTACATCTAAGACATATGGAAGAATGTCAAATAAAAAAGACACTGGTGGGTAAGTTCCCTGCATTATCTCAGAAAGTGACAAATGCCTAAACCCAATTTTAGACAGTAAACACTGCTCTCCTAAACTTTATTGTCATTCTTTCTTTTTTTTTTGGTACTGGGAATTAAACTCAGGTCCTTGCGCTTGTGAGGCAGGTGGCGGAACCACTGAGCTAAATCCCTGGCCCTCTCCTAAACTTTATAGTATTGGACCTTCTTGAAAGGATTCAACAGTAGCTGGAAAGTAGATGAAAGATAAAAACTACAGAAGAAAAAAGTTTTCATGAAATTGGACCCTAAGTTCAACCTACTTCTAATCTGTTATGCCTATGTTATGATTTATATCTAGATGCTCCCCCAAAGTCTCATGCACTCAAAGGTGGGGCTGTTGGAAGGTGATTGGATTATGGTATATTAGAACTGACCTGCTGTGTCACTGTGGGTGTGATGTGACCCAGAAGGTTGTATCGCTCTTCTTGGCTTGTCCTCTGCTCAGCTCTCTGCTTCCTGGCTACCATGACATGAGCATCTTTTCCTCTATCATATTCCTCTGCCATGCTGCCCTGCCTTGGAGCCAGTGGACTATGGACTGAAACCTCTACAAACTGAACCAAAGTAAATCTCTCCTCCTTTAAGTTGCAGTTATCAGGTATTGTGTCTTGGTGAAAAGGAAAGTGACTAAGACAGCCCCCTTCCGATCCAGGCTTCACTGTATTATGCCTGAACTGGCTTTTTCTAACTCATTATCTCTTGTTCTAGTCTCATTTTCACTTAATCTTGAAAATGGCTGTAGACTGAAGCCTTCTAAATACTTCATCATCATGAACAAAAACTTACAAAAGTTCCAGCACAAAACCCAAAGTCCTTAGCCTGACTACCAAGGTACACTGGTGACTGGCAATTGGACTCCCACCTTCCTACAATACCTACCTTCCTGGAGTTTTATACATGAGTCATGAAGTTTTCCACTTCTACTTTCATGGTGCTTCCCCAACCACAATTTCTCTTTCTCTCTCTTGCCACTCCAATCTCACTCTCACTGGTAAGGCCTGACTTCTGTTTAGGTCTTAGGTTAAGTTCTGTTTCCATGGGCCTGTCTCATCCTCTCCACCCATCAAGGACTCTGCTCCTGCTCCGAGGTAGTCATGGTCCTTATTATCTATAACACTTACTATGCACATAGCATTTTCTTCCTTTTTATTAATTTTTCTGTATGCATATAAGCTCTGTTCAG
Organism: Heterocephalus glaber; assembly: GCF_000247695.1. Next base: position 87,197 of record NW_004624850.1, on the reverse strand, counting down.
TCTGATTTCTTCTTTGTATTTCTACTACACAGCATCATGGGTAACTTTTCCTGTTGGGGTGTGCAGAGTGATAATTATAAACTTATAATTTGTATGCATTTTTCTACAAATTGGTACAGCAATAAGTATCTTAAGCTTTTACAAAAAGGATACTCGACTGTCCACAGAACCCATGAATAATATATAACAACCAGTCACGATGCACACTATTTTTAATTATATCCAGAAGTTGGCCGTTCCACACATACTTCATGTAAGGTTCACTACAGATCCCAAACACACCTGAAAAATAAGTCAGTATGAGAAAGATAAGAAAACTGATAGACATTAAACTCATTTTTAAGTTCTTCCATTTCTGTTTTTAACTGTAAAATAAGATGCCTGATTAACAGTATTGCCATTTTCAGTGGATAGTGGATATCACTCATTTCTGTATTCAGAGCACTGTTCCACACAAAGTCACAGAGAAAGGCATTTTCTGATTTGTGACTTTTTACTTAAAAGAAAATGAGAGGGAAATTAAGGAGACATATACGAATACATGAATGAAGCCAAGAGAGGGCAGACAGTAGCAGCTGAGCACCTGGGGTGGAGTCCGAGCATCCTGGCTGGCTATGCCTCTCTTTGACAGTATGACCAGCTTGATAAAGAGTTTTACTTTCTTGGAGCTTCCATTTTCTCCTCTGTCCCTGCATTGTGTGCTTGTTGTAAGGATGAAATAAGTTAGTAATGCACACCACCTGCTTAGTTCAAACCTGGTGCATTACTCACACTTCCCTAAGTAGTACTTCTTACTATGTCAGGCCTTTTCCATATGAACAAGTTAATTTCACCAAACATGGTTTCAGCATACCCAAATATCTTTATTAAACAGCAATGAGTTTCACAAAGCTTAAAAATAGCATATATATGAGCTTAAAAGATTATAAGAGGTCTGGGCAGCAGTCAATCAATATAATTTTTTCTCTCAAAACTTGATCTATTAAGAGTATTTATACATTATGATAAATACCCTGTGTTTTGATTTATGAAAACCAAACTTTCTCTGCCTTTTCAATGTACCACACAAGAACATGAATAATACAGATACTGGCTGGCTCTGTCACCTTAGGCATGTTACTTAATATCTCCATTTTCTAAACTATAAAATGATGATACTGTTATTCACTCTAAGATGTTTAAATTAAGTTTATACAAAGTCCCTAATATACTGTCTGATACACAACAGATATATATATATTTTTTAAAATACATAGTATTTTCCTTTGTTTTTACCTACACCCCCACTTTCTACTCTCATTCTTTATTTCCTATTGTTTTCCCCCTGTATGGTAGGAGAATGATCCCTAACCACAGCAAAGATGTCAGGAACCTAACCACCTAACTCTAACCCTATGAGTATGTAATATTACATGGCAAAAGAAATAAAAATATACATAGATTAAAGCTGCTAATCAGATGAGCTTGAGCCATAGTGATTATTCTGGATTATTCACATGGCCCTATACATCATAGGATGTTTATAAGTGAAACAAGAAAACAAAAGTTTGAATGTTAGAGTGATGTAATGTGGAAAAGCAACTCAGCTGGAGCCTGCTGGCTGTGAAGCTGGACTGGAGGGAGTCAAAGGCCAGGGATGAGGGCATTGCCTAGAAAACAGAAAGGGCAAGAAAAGGGGTTCTCCAGAGCCTCTGGAGAAGAATGCAGTCTGCTGACACCTAGCAGTTAGCTCACTGTGACTCACTTTGGAGTTCTGCCTTTCGTATGATAATAAATGTTGTTTTAACATGTTCCTGCCAGCTTGAACAACCCGTGGCACATGCATGACTATCCCATGCTGCTGATGGGACAGTCATACATGTACCATTGGTGGTTCAAAGCTGCCTGGTAGCAAGGCATATGAATACAATACTATATAATTGAAAGTGTCATTCAGCAAATCATCAGACACACTAGATGTCTTGCCCTCTATCTATCTATCTCTAGTGGTTTCATTTATAATGCGGGAAAGCCAGGGATTTAGCTCAGTGGTTTCGCCGCCTGCTGCGTTTATAATGTAGGTGTCTGAGCCAAGGCAAATCCATGTGATCTAGATGATCTGAGGGTGTGAGGGTGTCCTGAACTTGATCTTTGCTCAGGTGATAATCAGTAAACTAAGCAGAGTTGAGGGCAATGGCAGGATAATGTTCATTTCAGTAACTGCCTATGAGTAGACAGAACCTTTGGGAAAGCACTAGTAGATCACAGCTTCTTCTTGAGTGTCTTACAAAGAAAAGCCTTCTAGGTCCATTCTAGGTTGGATTCAGCCTCTACAGCCAGATCTTTATCACTATCATTTAAGTTGCATGGCAAGGGGTGCAAACACACTGTTGACTTAGTGTGCTCCCACAGTTGGGTCTAATTCACCTAAGTATCTTACGTTTGAAATTATTCCTTCACAACATTTGCATTAGCAATGCCTCCAGCTTTAGAGTTCCAGAAAAACCCAAGAAGCTTGCAATAAAGGGACTGATTAAGAGGGATAAAGGTACTATGTCTGGTTTAGTGCAGGATCTCCAGAGGCACCTAGACCAGCCACGCAGTGGTCCTACAGGATCTGACAGTGGTCCTGAAAAGAAGCAGATATAATGAGGGACTAATGGGTTCAACTGGGAACAATTAAAGTAATCACAGCCTCTGCCCTCCTTTATTGACTTTTCTGAATATTGGCTATATAATCTTTATCTCTGGGGCTCACTTTCTTACTTAGTATTTATTTCTATAAAACTGGCATTAACTTACTGAGCAGTTTTTAGGAGGCTTAGAGATACTACATGTGATAACAGGCAACCCCTGATGACTTTTCCCCAAAACTCAGTCCATGTCAGACTGATATCTAGGAAGGAAAATAAGATAGTGTGTAGTGTATCCTCCAATATTAAAAAAGTTCTGCATTTAAACTTCAACAAAAGTCTAAAACTGAATATATCCATAAAAAGTGCATGATTAATAGCTAAAAAATGCCAGCAGAGCCAGGGGTGGTGGCACAGGCCTGTAAACCCAGCACTCAGGAGACTGAGGCAGAAGGTTTGCTGTGAGTCTGTGGCCAGCCCGGGCTACACTGTGAGGCTTTGAATCAAAAAGCCAAAAAAAAAAGTAATTTTCTGATTGGTGTACAAATGAAACCACATGGTGATTAATGATCTCTATGAAAATGAATTGGTTAAGTTCATGTATCCAAAACAGGCCCCTGTAAGGATAAACAGCACTGAGGGAAGGAGAAATGCAAGTGAATTTAATGAGATGACATCTCACGATGCTGCACTACACATTAAATCTGCTGAAACCACCTACCGCTTCCACCCTGTGTAATTAATCCTTCATCTTCAAAGATGTCAAAACTCTCCTGGCGAGTCTGGGTTGTTTCTGATTTTAACATCTCCAGGGGCATTCGCAAAACAGTAAGATTATATTGAAGTGAGTGGGACAAATCATAACTGTAACTGAGAAGAGAATTGATACTTAAGAATTACAAAGGCAAAGCATATTTTATGGTCTTAGTTCCCATCTGGAAATAAAATCTGCAAGCTAAATTAATCAGTACCTGTAATTTCACTTGGAAACAATGCTGTTCAAAATAGTATTCTAAAACACGGCAAAATATGAACATGATTGGAAATAAAAACTAACTGCATGAATTAGGAATCTGTATGACAAATATACGAGTACTATATATTCACTGATTTGTACAACATGCATTTTTTGCTTCACACTGAAATCAATCAAAATTCATGGTCTTGTTCAAAGGAGTCAAACATACAAGGTTCTACAGATACAATATCCACTGTAAGAGTACATGGTTCTGCATCCTGATTTATACACAAAGAATATTTGATTAAATATTAATGGTGATATCATAACTGACTTCATAATAAAAAATAAGCAAAAAACTTAAACAGCAAAACATGTTTTAGGAGAATAAAAGCCATATAAAAATTATCAGTTTCTGTTAATTATCATTATAAAATTATCAGTTTTCTAAATAAAATTTAACCTTTAGGCCAAAAGAAACTTGTTACAATTTTTATTTCACATAATTAATAATTTTTATATTTATCACTAGCTATATATTTTTAGACTTTCAGAAGGTATCTTGGATATTTATATAGGTTTATATAGATTTATATAAGTTTGCTTTTAAAGTATTTTAGTAAAATCTTAAGATGGTTACATTTCTATTTGGAGAGTCACACATACTAACATTTCTTTAATTTATTTATATAATTTGATTCAAACTGATTTTAGTTTCATCTGTGAAATTCAATTTTACCACATTTATTTGATAGGTTCATTCATTTTAGCAGTATAGGTAAAAGCTGTATTAAGAAGTTGGTTTCTGACTTCTAACAATCAATTTTTCCTATTTAAAACAACTGCTTTATTCTAGCTGAGCCTTAAGAGGGAAATTCTTGTATTTTTTTTTTTTTTTTTTTTTTGGTTCCAGAGATTGAACTCAGGACCTTGCACTTGCAAGGCAGGCGGTGGAACCACTGAGCTAAACCCCTGGCCCGCTGTATTTTTTAAAAAATAGAATTATTTCTATTAAAATACAAGTAGCACTGCTATGTGCTCTCCTTGTGTTTTTAGCCCCTGGAAAATAATAAAGAACTTTAAGTGACCGATTGGAACAAAACAACTCAAACTTACCTAAAGTAAAAATTGCTAGAGAGGTCGACATTTTGAAAGATTCGCAGATATCTTGAAAAAAAAAAAATCAAAGCACATTTCATTCATATACAATAATATTGGTTTTCACAGCTTAAATATACACACACACACACACACATATAAGTACATGCAAATATATTCATTAAATTGAGACATTCAAGCCAGCTCTAGAATAGTTGATCTAATGCAGATCTCAGTCTGTTGAAAATCCCTCAGAGACCCTTAACTTCATAGTTTGACTGTTCCTTATCACTGAATATGGCAGACAGAGGCAAAGTAACAGAGCACGTAGATGAGGGCAAGACAGAACTAAACACTGTTTTCACTTTTACAATGTGCTTTGAAAATACTTTGAGGATGGAGAGAGAGTAGTAACAAAAACAAAATGTTGGATGGTCACCATAATTTTAAATTGGAAAATTTAACTGAAAAAAGGTATAGAATAAAATAGCCATATATAGAGAGATTCAACATGCCTGAATAGAGGAGTCACTTTGGATCTACTCAGAGAAAAATCAACTGAAAACCCAAGTAGCTGGCAGAAAAAAAGGAACATACATCCTGATGCCAAAATCAATCTGAAATAAGGACTAGTAGATCAAATAAAACATAGGCACAGGAATTCATTAAACAGCACATTAGCCCACAAGGCTATCAGCAGTGTGGGCAGTGCCAAGCAAGAATCGCCATACTGGGAAGTCTCCAAGAAACTGATGGACTGAAAAAAGTGCAGCTAACTCAAGCCACACAGGATAGATTTGGGGGAAAAAAGGCCTCTTGTCGCTTTTGCCTTTCTCCACACAAAGGATGCTGCAGCCCGGCAGCAAATTTTGCTGGCATACAGAGGCAAGTGACCAGAAATCTGCTCCCTCCCTGAGGGATTGGCCCCTAGCCTTTCCCCACCCCTTGTGTGTCCTAGCAGCTAACTGGAAAACCTAGAGACTGCAAAGTTAGAGACTGCAGCACAATGAAGGTGAGGAAAGAAGTGAGTGGTGATGAGTAGCTTGAGAAAAAGATGCAGATGTGCATGCCGGAATTAGCCTCGGGTTGGCACTTAACCCACTGGAGAGGAGACTGAAGTGGAACTGAGCAGCCTTGGGCGGCATGCACAGCTGTGACAGCACCCCCATACTCCCAAGTGGCAGGACAGGATAGAGAAGTGCCAGCGGGGGTGAAACAGAGGGGGCTATGAAAAGACGGTATAAAGCCAACTGTACATGGAACTGGGAGCAGCCTCCGGCTCCCTGGCTGAGGGCCACAGCAACCCACTGTAAGTTGGCTTGGGTGGGAAGGAGAGAAACATCCAAAAAAGCTGCTAGCTAATGACTGGCCCCAGCTCCCACAAGATCAATCCTGTACCCAGTACTAATCCTACTGCAGACTTGGTGAGTGTACACAGTACAGTTTTGGGATAATACCTGCTTTGGACACTACCACAGAATTGTGGACGCCAGAAGAATTTTATTTTATTTTTGTATTCTTTGTTGGTTTTGTTTCCTTTTTCTGTTTAGTTGGTTCTTTTTCTTTGTTGTTTAGGTTTTTCCCTTTATTTTTATCTTGTTCTACTCATCTCCTTTCTCTCTTTCCCCAACTATCTCTCTTGAATTTATGATATTTTCATGTGAGTGAAAATTGTGTTTTCTCTTTCTGGTTCTCTTTGATATTCTTTTGCTTTACCCTTCATGCTTTCTCTCCTGCCCTCTTCTCTAGGTTCCCAAAGTTTGGGTGATCATCTGTTGTCCTCCAGCCTTGCCTCTACTACATTTCCTTCATTTATCTCTGTTTTGCCCCTTATCCCTCTTAAATTTCCTCCCAGAGGGTAAAATCACTCCACTAAGCAGAAACTCACTGCATACAAGTTCCTGGTTTATGTTAGATTATGTTATATAACTGTAGGTCTTGCTCCCTGTGGTTATAGGTACCAAATTAATAGTTACCACAGTGTGTCAGTTTCTAGGCTATGCTTGATGTTAATGATATTGTTAATTGTACTACTTTAGCCAAGATGTCATACCTGTTATAATCAGTTGCTCTCCCTTGTAGGACAACACTGTGAATGTCTGGGGCCATAACCATCACTATACTCCAGTACCAAACAACTGGGTGCTGAATCAAATAAATAGCAACTTCTTATCCTTAATAAATTGGGAAGGTAGGATCTCGGGACAGGGCTGGGGATTTAGCCCAGTGGTTCCGTCGCCTGCCTCGCAAGCACAAGGACCCAAGTTCAATCCCCGTTACCAAAAAAAAAAAAGGATCTTGGGACAGGCACAAAGACCAAAAGCCACATATAGGGAAGCTTCGATACTAGTAATAAAGTTATCTGCCATAAGAAATTTACAAGCATCAATACCAAAAACAAAACACCCCCCCCCAAAAATAGAAAATGACAAGATACAGAAGCAAAATGCAATCCCAGACCTCCAGCCCACGTAGGACAAGACCAGGGGACAAAGAGATAGAGGAAATTGGAAGTCACCCACCTGAATTTTCTGAAATGATTGCAGCAGAAGTATAAAACAGATGTATGAGGTTATAGAGAAAATAATCTCTCAGGTAAAAAGAGAAATGATGATCAAAATGAAGGACATGCTCAATGAATCTAGAGTAGATACAGATAAAAATAAATGGAGGAGCTTAGGAAAATGATGGAAACCATGTGGTCCAACACAGGAAAGAAATGGAATCCACAAAACAGATTCAAACAGACATTCAGGAGATTAAAAATTCCACTGAAAGTATATGTAATAGACTAAATGAAGACAAGGACAGAATTCCTGATCTAGAAGACAGGATTGCAGTTAAAAACCATAAAAAGAAAGATATCTTAAAAATGGCAAGAGACCATGAAAAATCAATCCAACAGCTGCAAGATGATGCAAAGAAAAACAGTGTAAGATTGATTGGAGTCAATGAGAAAGCTGGAGCTAGCAAAAATGCCATAAAAAGCCTGTTCAAAGAAGTAAGGGCAGAAAACTTCCCAAACATGAAAAAAGAATTTGACATACAAATAAGTAAGGCATATAGAACTGCAATTAGCTATGACCCAAATAAATCTACACCAAGGGATATAATTATTAAGATCGCAGAAATTCAGCACAAGAACAGAATATTAAAAGCTATTAGAGAAAAGAAACAAATCACTTACAAAGGAAAGTCCATCAGAATCATAGCAGACCTCTCAATGCAAACCCTTAAGTCAAGGAGAGCTTGGAGTGAAGTATTTCAGGTTCTAAAAGAAAACAATCTCCAACCCAGATTGATACACCCTGCAAAACTATCTTTCAAATTCAATGGAGAAATAAGATACTTCCATGACAAAGAACAACTGAAGAAACTCATGAGAACCAAACCAGCTCTACAAGATGCACTGAAGGATATTTTAGAAAGAGATAATGAAGATCAAAATTCGAAGAACACCAATAGAAAGCAGCCAACAGAGAAGCCAAATAATTTAAACAGAGGAGAGAAGGAATCAACTGCAGGAAAATAATATGACAAGGATAAGCCAATACATGTCAGTTATAACCATCAATGTAAATGGTCTCAATTCACCAATCAAAAGAAACAGACTGGCAGAATGGATCAAGAAGAAAAGATCCCTTGGAAACAGCCCATTGCCCATCAACTGGAGACTAGATAAAGAAGATGTGCTTTTTTTTTTTTTATAAAATGGAGTACTACTCAGCCATAAAGAGAAACTAGAGACATCTATAGCTAAATGGATGCACACTGAGGTGATACTCTTAAGTGAAATAAATAGGACACGTGTAAATACTAAATAGTTTCTCTGGTGTGAAAAACTAAAAGTGTAAATAAGGATCAAAATATATAATTGATAATGTGAAATAGGAAGAAAAGGTCTAAAGGAGTAGGAGAAGTGGAAGGGGTAGGGGAAAGAAGGGAAAAGAAAAAAATATGAGAAAAGGAAAAAATGGAAACAAAGTTTTTGTAAATAGGGAAGGGTGGAGGGGGTAAAGGGAGAGCAGGGGGATGGGGAAAAAATAAGAACTAAGATACATCACATAAAGGTACAAGATCCTAATGATGAATGTAACTGTATTGTATACCTAAAATGTACCAATAAACCTAATGGAGGGGGGAGAAAAAAAGATCCAACAATATGCTGCATATAAGAAATACATTTAACCCAAAAAGAAATTCACAGACTAAAGGTCAAATGATGGAAAACAATACTACATGGGATAGGACCTGGAAAAAAGCAGGGGTAGCTATTCTATTTGCAGACAAAGTGGAGTTTAAGACAAAGCTGACTAAAAGAGACAAAGGTCACTACATCCTTGTAGACAGTACAATCCAAGAGGAAGAGATGATAATCATAAATCTATATGCACCAAAATACCAGTGCATCCAACTATGTAAAACAAATATTAACAGGCATGAAAAAAATCAAATAAACACTAATACAATTTTAATGGAGGACCTCAATAAACCACTGTCACAAATAGATAGATCAACTAAATAAAAAAATCAACAAATAAATATCAAAACTGAACCAAACCTGTGACCAAAGGGACTTAGTGGATATCTACTGAGTGTTCCACCCCACAACATAAGAATAAACATTCTTCTCAGCTGCACATGGGACACTCTCCAAAACAGACCACATACTAGCCCTTAGAATATGTTTAAGTAAATACAAAGGAATTGAAATTATCCCATGCATATTATCTGCCGTAGTGCAATGAAATTGGAAATCAATGGCAAAAGGAACCACAATAACTCCATAAACACATGGAAATTAAATAACACCCTCCTGAACAACCAAGGCATCAGAGATGAAATTAAAGAGGAACTTAAACAATATATACAATTAAATTATAACATCAATATAACCTACTGGAATTTATGGGATACAATGAAAGCAATCTTAAGAGGGAAATTTACAGTGGGAAATTCTCACATCAGGAAAACAGAACAAGCTCAAATCAGTAACTTAATACTGAACTTCAAATGTCTAGAAAAAGAAGTCAAGCCCAAAGCTTGGATGAGGGAGGAAATTATAAAGATTAGAGCAGAAATTAATGCAATTGAGACTAAGAAAACAATATAAAGAATCATAAACAATATAAATATATTTGAACAATATAAACGAATTGAAAAGTTGGTTCTTTGAAAGATTAAATAAAATTAATAAAACCTTAGCCAACTTTATGAAAAAAGGTAAGAAAAGACCCAAACCCATGCAATTAGGAATGAAAAGGGTGAAATCACAATGGATCCTGCAGAAATCTAGAAGTTCCTCAATACCTACTTCGAGAACCTGTACTCTAATAAGATAGAAAACACAGAAGAAGTGGACACATTCCTAGATATATATATATGTTACGAAAGCTGAATCAAGGAGACATGAAAATTCTAACCAACAAAATATCAAGAAATGAAATTAAAGATATAATTAAAAACCTATCTCAAAGAAAAGAGATAGGGGTCCTGATCAATTCACTGCTGAATTCTACAAGAACTCTAGAGAAGATCTAACGCCACTACTCTTCAAACTCTTTAATGAAATTTAAAAGGAAGCAATACTCCAAAAGTCATTCCAGGAAGCAAGCTTTACTCTGATACCAAAAAAAAACCCAACCAAAAAAAAGAACTATAAGTAAATCTCCCTAATAGATGCAAAATTTCTCAGTAAGATACTGGCAAACAGAATGCAACAAATCATCCAGAAGATTATATACCATGACCATGCAGGATTCATCCCAGGGATGCAGGGATAGTTCAACATATCCAAATAAATACATACAAACATACATACATACATACATACATACATACCACATTATGAGAAACAAGGACAAAAACCACACAATCATCTTAATAGACACAGAAAAAGCATTTGACAAAGTCTAACACTCATTCATCATAAAAACCCTACAGGAAATCGGAATCAATGGTAATTATATCACTATATATGGTCAATATATCAAAAATCATCTAATGACAAACATACAGCCAACATAATACTAAATGGTCAAAACCTGAAAGCTTTCACTCTAAAATCATGAACAAGACAACAATGTCTACTATCACAACTCTTATTCAATAGTTCTTGAAACATAAGTGAGAGAAACTAGAGAAAGAAATAAAAGAAATATAGATAGGAAAGGAAGAAATTAAATTATCATTTGCAGATGACAAGATACTCTACATAGAAGACCACAAAAAGACTTCTAGATTTAATAACCAAATTCAGTAAAGTAGCTGGATACAAAGTGAACACTCAAAAATCAATAGGATTCCTGTATGCAAATAACAAACTCACCGAGAAAAAGAAATTAGGGAAATACCTTTCACAATAGCATTGAAAAAAATGAATTACTTAGGAATCAATCTCACAAAGGAAGCAGAAGATCTTTACACTGAAAACGACAGTACTCTGAAAAAGTGTGTGTGTGTGTGTATGCGTGCGCGTGTGCTGTGCTCAGGATTGAACAAGGGTCTCTACACTGAGCTGCACGCTCAGCCCTTTCTAAATTTGTTACTGTAAGACAGGTTTTAGCCAAGTCTCTAGGCTGGGATCAAACTTTTTTTTTTGGTACTGGAGATCAAACTTGGGACCTTGTGCCTACGAGGCAGGTGCCAAAACCACTGAGCTAAATCCCTGGCCCTGGGCTCAAACTTTTGATCTTCCTGTCTCAGCTTCCCAGAATGCAGAGATTATAGGTATGCATCACCACACCTGTTTTATAACTTTAAATCTGTCAATTTTTTAAAAAAATTCTTTTATTGGTACATTTTAGGTATACATTTACATTTATCATGGGTGCTTGTACCTGTGGATGATGTACCTTAGTTCTTATTTTTTTCCCCCATTACCTGTGCGCCCTTCACCCCTTCCACCCTTCCCTATTTACATAGATTTCGTTTCCATTTTTTTTTCTTTTCTCATAATTTTTCCTTTCCCTTCTTTCCTTTCCCCTTCCCCTCCCACCACCCCTACACCTTTGGACCTTTTGCTATTTCAAATTATCAATTATTCGCTTTAATCATTTTAATTCTTATTTACACGTTCAGTTTCTCACACTAGAGAAACTATGCGGTATTTACACATGTGTGTCTTATTTATTTCACTTAAGAGTATGGCCTCAACATGCATCCATTTAGCTATAAATGTCTCTAGTTTCTCATTCTTTATGGCTGAGTAGTACTCCATTTTATTAAAAAAACACATCTTCTTTATCCAGTTTCCAGTTGGACACCCAGGCTGTTTCCAAGCTTTAGCTATTACAAACTGTGCCACTATAAACATGGGTACACATATATCACTGTGGTATGATTCTTTTAATTCTTTGGGGAAGATACCCAGCAGGGGAATAGCTGGGTCAAATGGGACCTCTGGCCCTAGTTCTTTGAGGTATCTCCATACTGATTTCCACAGTGGTTGCACCAGTCTGCACTCCCTCCAACAATGGAGAAGGCTTCCTTTGTCCCCACACACCCACCAGCACTTGTTATTGGTTGATTTCATGATAGCAGCCATTCTTTCTGGGGTGAGGTGGAATCTCAGTGTTGTTTTCATCTGCATCTCTCGAATGACCAGTGATATTGAACATTTTTTCATATATTTATTTGCTGCTTTTACTTCTTTGTCTGAGAATGTCTGTTCATTTCAGATGCCCATTTTTGAATTGGGTCTTTGAATTTGGGGGATCTGTAAATCTGTCAATTTGTTAATAGCTTTTCCCAACAGTACCAAGAATCCAATAGTCCCCCAAAAAGCTTTTGAAAGATTTCAAATCTAAAGAAAGATTGAGGGATCCAGGGACAGAGAACACAACAAATACCAGCGTTTCCTCTTCTGAATTCACTATTAGAGCCCTCTCTTTAAACAAAAACATTCTTTCTCTCTTTTTGTTTTTCTTTGAGACAGGGTCTCGTTATGTAGTTTAGGCTGGCCTTGAACTCACTATATTGCCCAGGATGGCCTCAAACTCATGGTGATCCTGCTGCCTCAGCCTCCTGAGTGCTGGGATTACAGGGGTGCTCCACCACATCCAGCTCTTTCTTGAAATATACAAGTACATTTTATTTTTCTAATCATTTGATTGAGCATCCCTAACATGAAACCTAAAATCTGAAATGTTCCAAAATCTGAAAATTTTTGAGCTCTAATATGAACCACAAGTGGAAAAGCCCACACCTGACACCATTTTATGTCAGTCAAAATACAGATGCACTAAAGATATTTTTAAAAATTACCATCTGCTTATGAATATAGGGTATATAGGAAATAAAAATTAATTTTGAGTTTAGACGTGGGTTTCATCTTCAAGATGTCTCATTATGATTATGCAAATATTCCAAAATCAAAAAAAAGTAAAAAATTTGAAACACTTCTGGTCCCAATCATTTCAGATAAGGGATGCTCAACCTGTACACTACTATACCCAAGATTTAAAACTGATCCTATCACTAGCAGAGAGTACATATACAAATTGACCCTAATAAAAGCTATTTAAGCTCTTTGTAGATGTGTGCATGCACACTCACATTTTAAACAGGTCTAACTGAAATTCATGTGTTGCATCTGTCATGTCTGTTCTAAAATCTAGAATAGTTTTTTTTCCCCTGACTTTCGTAATTTGGACATTTTTAAAAGAGTCCAGGTCAGTTGCCTTGCAAATGATTTAAGGTATTTTTTTGTATTACATATAATTTCAACTTTTTTTTTTCTTAGAACATGTTTGTAATACATGATGCTTATACTCTGTGTGTGGAGTTGGTGCATGTACATAACACATCTTACTTTCTTTATTCATCCCCTTTCTCTCCCCTTCTCCATTTCTTGATCCCCTTTCTATTTAAGAAACATCTCCTTACTTCCTATTATCTACCTTTTATTTTGCTCTTTACTTACATTTTGGGCTACACATACATGAGAAACCATGCCATATGTAAGCTTTTGAGTCTGATTTATTTCACTTAACATTGTAGTCACAAGATGCATCCAATTTTCTATAAATGACTCAAGTTTATCCTTCTTCATGGTGCAGTAGTGCTCTATTGTGTATAAATACTACATTCTTTACCTATTCATCTGTTGACAGACATATAGACTGCTTCCAAGAGTTAGCTATTATGAACTGTGCTGCTATAAACATGGATATGCATGTAACACTGTTAATATGATGTCTTTAACTCTTTTGGGAAAATTCTTGAAGGGAAATACGTGGGTCAAATGGAATTTCTAGGTTTAAATTTTTGAGAAATCTCCATACTGATTATATATA
>NW_004624850.1:62349-73133 GCF_000247695.1 Heterocephalus glaber | reverse complement strand
GGTCCTGGCAAAGGGCAGGCATATAGATCAACTGAACAAAATGAGAATCCAGTAGTTGAGCATAGTATATGGTCAACTGATTTTTAACAAAGCTGATTAGGCAAATCAACAGCGTCAGGATAGCTTTTTCAACATATGGTACTTAAACAAAAAGAACTTTTATATAGTTTTTTTTCTTTGCTTTTTTTGTACTGGGGATCAAACTCAGGAGCTTACACTTGCGAGGCAGGTGGCAGCACCACTGAGCTAAATCCCCGGGCCCATACTCTATTTTTAACAAAAAAAAATACTAAGCATTATCTGTGTCTTTCTCATTGCTTCACATTAAGAGGCAAATAATGTTAAATTTTTTTGGGGGGGGGGGCAGGGTTCCCAGGACAGAACTTGGGACCTTGGGTTTGAGAGCCAGGCGACAGAATCACTGAGATAAATCCCCAAATAATGTTAATTTTATCTTATTATTGGTGATGATAAGTTTGATCAGTTGGTTAAGTATGTCTGCCACATTTTTAATTATAAAAATTCTTTCTTCTCTTTCTAAATAACAAAGAGACCCACAGAATTTAATGTTTACAGTGTGAATATTCTGTTCTTCACACTTAATGGCTTTAATAGCCACTGTTAATTCTTGCCAGAATCAACTGTTACAATAAAGTTTTAATAGCCCTGAACAAAAGTTGTACAATTCTGAGTCAACATTTGGCCATTTTATATAACATTTATAATCCTTCAATTCTACTCTTTTCCTCATTACCACATTCAAAAAATAAGTAGTTGGCACTGGTACATACCTAGCTTCATCAGGATGAGTAATCCTTACAGAATCATTGGGTATATAGATCATATTTGTATCTTCTATTTTGTATATTGCATGGCCTCCAATATCTGCCATCTTCCTCCTTTTAGTTATTAGCACAATATAATAGCCTTCTAAAAACCTGACAAAACCTGTGCAATAAAAAAGAAAAATAAATATAATGTTTTGTAAACTTAGTGATGTTTTTAGATACTTATTTAAACAGCTAAATACTTTTTTATTCATTAAATTTATTGGTACATTTTAGGTATACATTATAATCAAATTCACCACTGGGAATTTGTACCTATACATGGTATATCTTGATTCTTTATTCCCTTATCCCCTTCTCTCCCTTTCACCCCTCCACCCCTCCCTAATTACAAAAAAACTTTGTTTCTGTTTTTTCTTTCTTTTCTCATATTTTTCCCCTTTGTTCTTTTCCCTTAGCTCCCGCACTTCCCCTTCCCCTTTGAATCTTTTCTATTTCACATTATCTTTTGTACACTTTGGTACTCATTTACACTTTCAGTTTCTCACACCAGAGAAACTACTTGGTTATTTACACATGTGTGTCCTATTTATTTAACTTAAGAGTACTGCCTCAATGTGCATCCATTTAGCTATAAATGTCTCTAGTTTATCATTCTTTATGGCTGAGTAGTACTCCATTTTATTAAAAAGAACAACCACATCTTCTTTATCCAGTCAACAGTTGATGGGCATTTGGGCTGGTAAACAGTCAAATACTTCAGATACATTTCCTACTTTATTATTTCTATGATTTCTATGATTTCGACTCATACAGATTTTGAGTTGTCTTAGAATTGTTAGTTACTGTCATTTAAAAATATTACTCTAAAATTTTATGTACTTCATTAATTCCTCTAATTTCATTACACATAGGACTGAGGTCCCTTAAATAAAAACATATACAAGATTAAGGGAATTGTTCAATTTATATACACTTTTAATTCTGCATAGATGAAAAGTTCTAGAACTCTGTCACACACACGGTAGAGTTGCCACTGATGAATTGTACATTGAAAATTATTATGATGATACATTTTATATTTCTGCTGCAATTTTATTTACACAGGATTGATAAAAATGAAAGAGAAGATTACAGTAAAGGAAAACAATCTTACAAAGTATAACATGAATCCAAGAATAAAAGTAATACATAATGATATATAGCTTAAAGTCCTACTTACTATTTGCATTTGCTATACACACTGAATTACACACACATAGTGGCTATAAGATAAATACCAAACCAGTTACTTTCAGAAGCTGTCCTAGTTCTGAGAACTAGGAGAAACTCTGAGCCTTCGTAAAAAGGCATATAATAAAGGACACTGGAGGATGCATTAGGGCTATTTCCCATGACAAAGCACAATTCAATAAATGGCATTCTTTATGAACTAAAAGAATGCAGACAAAGCACACAGTTGAATGGTGGTCTGGTTTCACTTGAAGATAAGATTTAAATATCTAGGGAGACATTTCCTCTAATGTGTTTTCCATAAAATACAACTGAACAGATTCCACTGGAGAGAAGGGTGGCTGTGAGCAAATAAATTAAAGAAATACTGGGCTGAAGAAACTTAAAACAATCCACATAAACTGTCAGAGCCTTCCAGTGCTGTGCTAGCATGCACTGTGAATCTTGATGAGTAGCCCTCTGGAGTCCTTTGATCATGGATCCTTCCTCCTCCTTCCTTTAAAAAAAATTTATCAATTAATAAATGTTTGAGGAAAATATTTCATATTTTTGGAAAAACAAACTTCACAGAATCTTGGTAAATAATGTCAAAGCTGAACATAAACCAGCTTAAACTAAGAAGAGAAATTTATACTGAGGATACTGAAGTGATTCATGACACTCATGGGCAAATATGTGACTACGCATCAAAACACACCTAGTCATGCAGCGTCTTTGAACATCTACTCCACTCCTCTCTCTCCATAGAACAGATCCCTCTACTTCTCTCACGTGGCAGGAAACACAGCTGCTGAGAGCTCTAACCGTCCAACCAAAAGGTCCACCAGGAAGAAACTGACTTCTATAAAAGTCAAGTTCAATCCCAGAATTCACTTGGATTGATCCAACTTCAGTTGAATGCTCAGTCTTGGACCCATCAGCTATGGCCAAGGAATAGGGTCACAGTGCATTGGAAGACATTTTATAAATAACTAGGTAACTTAGATGGGGCAGGAGGGAGGTGGTGCTGATTCCCAGAAAAGAGAAGGAGTTGGGAAAAAAAGATATGTGCAAATATCTTCTCATAGTTAAGCTTATGAAAATACGGTTATGTATCTCTTATCCAAGATAATTGGGAAAATATTCCAGATTATGGATTTTTCAAAAAAGCTTTTAAATATTTGCATATACCTAATGAGATATCTGGGGATGAGATATAATTTAAACATGAAATTCATTTATGATTCATATATATCTTACATACATAGCCTGAAAGTAATTTTGTGTAGTATTTTTAATAAACTTGTACACAGTTTTATAGTGTAAAATCTTCCACTGGTGTGACTAGTCCACAAAAAATTTCAGATTTTGAAGTATTCTGAGTGTTTGGATTAAGGGTGCTCAACCTGCCTTAGAGAGTCACAAAATAAAGTTATATGTTACATTAAGTCATTACAGTGTGTATGTTCTGTACTGGTGATTAAAGAAAGATCCATATACACTCATGTTTAGTAGGATTAAGTAGGAACACAGTAGTTACCACAGTATTAAAAAAACCCAAACAACCAAAACCTTTTTGGCTTCCAGAACTTTTGCTTTAAGAGTTAAAACTAACTTTCTTGGTAGAAGGAAGGGGATGCTTTTGAAATGGCAATTCAAGGAGGTGGACAGACCCATTTCCTAAGGAAATTATCACAATTGGTGAAAACTGTAAAAATAACAAAACACTGAAAGTTTCTGGAAACTTGTCTTAAGGGGATACAGCAAATGGAGAAATATTTATTTATGAAAATCTACTAAATCTTGCTAAGAGCAGCAAGTCTGTGGCATTTAAATCATGGTCTACTCACGCATATCCCTCCTAGTTCAGCATGCCAGGCGACTTACACCAGGCAGGTACAGCCAGGTAAAGAGACTGAAGACAAGCAAACAAATTGAGAATAAGGATTTAGAAACTCTGGAGCAATTTGAGATTATCATAACATCTGTGTGCATGATTACTGTCTTCAAACAGGACATACACTGGTTTGGGTAACACTGAATATTTATTTGAGTTATACTTGGTATAATCTGCATACAAGTTATGCACCATGCATTAGTCTTCAACATATAGTAGGAAGGATTGGTCCTTTACTACAAAGAATTGAGAAACAGGGCTCTACATTCTGTCTGTGTGTGTGTATGTATGCATGCACATGTGGTACTGGGGATTTACCCAGGGGTTTTACACTAAGCTACATCACCAGCCCTTTTCACTTATTTTTTCATTGTTTTTAGTTTGAGATAGGGTTTCTCTAACTCACTAAGTTGCCCAGACTGAGCTTGAACTTGTGATCGTCCTGCTTCAGCCACCCAGATTACTGGGTTTAGATTCTTACAGAATATATAATAAATTAACAAGTTAATAGTTCAAAACATTCCAACAAAAATATACACAAATTGAGCATGCTAAAAGTTAGCAGAAAAAGTAGATTGTAGTCATTTCACATATGTATCATTTTGACAACTACTCAAGGATAAGTATTTTGTATTCTATAATTTTAGAATCCCTCATTGCAAGTGTATTTTAAGACAATACTAGAAAAATCACAGAGTTTTCATTAGCTCTATTCACTCTTCACTGACCTCAAACTTCATTTACATGGTTAAACTGGGCCATATAAAAAGCCTAAAAATAATAATTGTGTTTAATACATTATTTTATTGCTTCACTTGCAGTTAGGTCTTTCTATGATTTCACCATCCAAGAACAATTTTAAACCAAAGAGGCCTCAAACTACAAAAGAAATAGCTACGAATGTTGTCTTTAAGAAAAACACAGAGACACCTTAAGTCTTCACCTAGAGTTTATTAATAATTGTGTGCAAATATCTGGTTATAAACTTTATTATCAATATATTCAAATAAGGCTTATAGCTTGTAAGCTTAGTTACAACAGATTAAATATTAGGCAAAGAATATTGCTAAAAGCAAAAAATATTGTTAAAAGCAAATATGTCAAGAACAATGAAAAATGATCAACCTATCTTAAAAACAAATACTAGGAAACGTATGGGCCATTTAACGTAAAGGCAAACAGCCTAACAACAGCTGGAGAACACACAAGGATAACTAATTTTACACAGTTCAAAAACTGATCTTCAAGTCTTACATTTAATCACCAAGGAACCCTCCCCTCCCCTCCCCTCCCCTCTCCCCTTTCTTTCCTTCTCAGTAGTGGGAATGAATGTTAAGCCCATTTCACTGAGCTACATTCCCTGTTGCCATCCCACACCTTTTTGGAGACAGGACCTTGCTAAGTCACTAAATTGCCCCGCCTGGGATGGAACTTGGGCTCTTTCTGCCCCTGTCTCCCAGAGTGCTGAAATTATATGCATCTGCCACTACAACCAGCTGAAATTTTAATTCTAATAATAAAATCTGGCAAATAATGCATTCAATATTACATATACCTTAGGACTTTTCCATCAAAAAGTTGTATTAAAATATCAGCATTTTAGGGCCAGGGATTTAGCTCAGTAGTACTGTGCCTGCCTTGTAAGTCAAGGTCCTGAGTTCGACGTACCAAAAAAAAAAAAAAATCAGCATTTAAAATTATAAACTATTAGCTATTATTTCAATTAAAACCTACTGTATTTAGGACATAATTTTTCTTAAATTTAGTCTTATCTAATTTAAAATATAAGCAAGACTTAAGAGTATAATTTGACACATAGGGAATTTACAGAATTTAAACACATAAATTCACTTGACAGAAATAGACATACCCAACCCACAAACACTGATGCAATCAACATGTAACCTCCATGGACTTGGCAAGACTGAGCAGAAGGCCTGCCACAGGGCCAGCATATGGAAGGGGAAGCCAATCATGCCCTCCCATTTTACCTTCCCTGACATCATCCTAAGACCCAAAAAGGACCTAGGAGAGTTACACAGAAGTTACAAGAGCACAGTGGAAAAAATAAAAACCTTCAAATATGGCAGAATATAATCAGTTTCAGTAAATACTGTCAAAATAAAAGTGCTATTCGAAAATGTAACATAAGTCCATGTCAAATGTTAATATGCAGAAACTATTTAGTCAATATTGTATACAGCCTAGAGGGTTTAAGAAACAGAGATAATTTTATAAGTTTAAAAAGAAAACATTCAAAAAGGTTCTGGCAGCTGAGATGCTGAGATGTAACACCCTCTGCCATCTTCATGTCTCCTCTGCTCTCACTCCTACCAGAGCCCACTTGTTCCCCTCCCCCTCAGGGTCTAGCTTGAGTCTCCAGTACTCCAGGAAACATTTCCTGGCTATTCCAGGTCCAAGTAGCCCACCTCTTATGTAATCTCTAACCCAATTTAACTAAGATAACTTGGCTTTTAATTATAATCTTGGAATTGTTTCATGTGTGTTAATTTTTGTCCTCTGTCCTAGGCCGATCAGGCACAAGCATACACTATAGTGAAGACAGGGTTATTGCCCCACTACAATAAGGGAGCTCAGGAGCACACCACCAAGGGAAAGGAAAGTAGGGCTTAGGTAAAATTTAAATGAAGAGGTGTAAACTAAAGCAGACTGTATTTAAAGAGATCAATAACAATTCCATACCAGGAAGTAGATCTAGGGTCCTGTTTCCTTAAAAACAACAAAGTTAGCATAGCTATGGAGTGTACTGTCCAGAAGCCCTTAACTAAAGTTCTTCATCTGAGTTGTAAATCAAAGCCACTTCTCTCTGTCAAGTGACTTAGATCCTGTTTTGTTTTATTTTGGTACCAAGGATCGATACCAAAGTTTTTGGATACCGAGTTTTTGGAACTCGGGACCTTGCACTTGCAAGGCAGGTGTCAGAACCACTGAGCTAAATCCCCAGCCTGAGTGACTTAGACCATCCAGGTATGGGTGGGAAGTTTTATCTTCCTGAGACAATTTCAGATAGCAATTTCTGGTGGTTTGTGATTTCAAAGAAAAGTTTCTCAGTGAATAAGAAAGTAGTCATCCTACAAAGAAGGGGGTTATGACATTGTATGGCTACAGCCTGTCTTTAGAAGAAACTCCTATTAAATTTAAAGCTAGTTTTACCATATCTGTTATTCCAGCTGATGAATGGCAGGGCAGATGTTTACAGTCCAAGCTAAAGTTTACTTTTTCATTCCACAGATTTCTCAAAAGGCCAAAAACATTTTTTTATTTGTTCATATCCTATATAAAACCAAGCAGTGCTGAGCATAATGCTTTATAAATGCTGTTTGATGACAGACTCATGGATAATGAAATTTTAAACAATATAAGACAGAGACGATAAGTTATAACTATAAAGCTATATAACCTTATAAATCCTCTTTAAATACTCTAGGAAGAGGGGTAAAAAGGTAGCCGACCAGAGCTACATTTCTTACCTACGACACCAAATGCTGAGACAGCTTGAAATAACCCAGAGGACCCTTTCTGTCCCATCTTTGTTCTATTTCCAAGATCCAGGCGGCCAAGAAGTTCTCGTACTTCTTGTTGAGTATATACATGCTAAAAATAAGCATATGAAATCTGTAAGATATTTACGTTTGAAAATTAAGTTGTTTATAAGAATCATCCACTATTTCATAAACAAATAAATAATTATATGTAAGTAAGCTATAATTTCAAAAGGTCAACAAATTTTTTAACATTAGCAATTAAGGCTGGTTACTGGATCATGTTACTATACTAAAAAATTTTGTCAAACCTTTCTGTGAAATTCAGAAATTTAAGAGTTCCAGACATATTTCAGTAAGTCTATGGATCCTTTAAAACTATACACAGAATTTTGGATCTAATGTTTGTGCTTTTGCATTGAAGACCTTTAGCTGTTATGAGCAATCACTTCCCATCCCCAAAATAAAGCCAAGAACCATTGCAGGCAGGCATACAGATAGGGAAATGGATTTCCAGGAGTAATGCAGAAAATCATAAAAATTTATCCAAAATTATTACAACACAGAAAATAGTTTTGCAAAGAGATTAATAAAAACGAGTTCCAAACTGAAGTTACTAATATACATGAAAAACAAATCCACATGGATGCAGAAGTATTCATAGATAGGAACTTCAATCCAAAGGGTAAATTCTTTCATTTGTAGAAGCTAAAATTAACCTTTTAACACCACTATGTTGTATTTCACTTTCGACTAACAGTTTCATGTTTTTGTGCTACCCGAATGAAGCCTCTGTATTCCTGACTCTGGATAACATAGTAACTGGATAAGAATAGCTTAACATTTCAGAAGAGGTGATTTTTAGCAGTGTAATAAAAAGTCTATAGCGTACAATTCTTCCCTAACTTCAGGTAACTTCATATTAAAGCACAGTAATAAATAATCTCTTTGGTAGATGAAGTATTAAGCCATGCTTAATATACGATGCTTAAAATGTCAATTCTAAGAAAATATATGCATTATCTTATCTAAAGACTATACTTTCAAAAATAAATCAAATTGAGAAAAAGTATAATTCTGGCATACTTCTCAAAATCAGTAATCTCCAGATGCCAGATTAGAGATTAAAATTCTAGCCAATGAATTATATTGTAATACAAGCATAATAAAAATTAATATGTCACTAAAAGCTGTAAGACTATTTCATACCCTTTAAACAACACATATAAAAGTTTGTTTGTAGTCAGGTTTGGAAGAGACTTACCCGATCATCAATTATGACCAAATCTTTTGGTTCTGTTCTATCAATTTTTAAGACGCGATACTTCGTTTCTGCATGATTGCTCCCAACTAGAAAGTATCTCTATAATAAAAGATGTCATTAGTTTTTAATGACATTTTGCCATACACACATTTTATAACCACTGCAGTTCTTGAAAAAACATTAATGAAGTCAAGTTCCTTTTTAAAGAATATTTCTGCTAAGCAAAGATGGCAGATGAAAGAAATACTGATTCCAAAAGGTCAATTTTAAAATTCAAACATTCTTAGTAGCTTCAAGATAAGTATCAGTCTGATGCCCGAAACGTGTCGAGCAACCAGATCAGATTTAATGTAATTCTATTATAAAATTAGAGGTTAACCTAATTGGAGACTAATGTTCAAACTTTGCTAGGAAAAAACTACTCTAGTAAGAGAAAGCTCAATGCACAATTAAGAAGCATGCACAATTAGTAAGCTTAGACAATTATAGCTATTAAAATATTGACAGCTTTTCAAATAAATCTTCAAACATTTTCTATAGAAGTATGAAAACAACTTTAATATAAGTATTAAAAAATATATTAAAATCATTGTACTTTCTTAAATGGCCTTTTATAGATAAGCTACAGGAAGTTAACATCTTTCCATTTCAAAAACACTACCTTGGAGCATTATAGCTGAACACAATAACATCAGTCTTCTTAAATGAATACTGAGAAAGAAAGAAATAATTAAAATGGGGGAAAATAATAATCACATATTTCATTGAAACTACTTTTTTTTTTTTTGGCACCAGGGATCGAACTTGAGTCAAGAATGGGAAAGATTTTAATATTTTGCTACATATCAGAATATGAACACATTGTTTTACTCTTGTAGCTCTAAATCTGTAGAAATAGTTGGGATTTTATTAAGTATGCAGGCATATGCCACATAATAACATTTAGTCACGGGTGGACCTCATATATGATGGTGGTCCCATAAGATGATATCACTTGCCATCACTCCCAGGGCAGAGGAGGTGAGCCAATCCCAGGGCCCAAGAGGAGGATCCCGGGCTGCCATTCCACTGCTCCCAGGGCAGAGATGAGCTAATCCCAGTGCTTAGGAGGAGGCCCTTGGGCCGCCATTCCACCACTCCCAGGGCAGAGGAAATGAGCCGATACCAGCACCCAGGAGGAGGCTCCCGGGTCACATTCCACCAGTCCCAAGGCAGAGGAGGTGAGCCAATCCCAGCACCCAGGAGGAGGTTCCCGGGCTGCCAATCCACCACTCTCAGGGCAGTGGAGGTGTGCCAATCCCAGCACCCAGGAGGAGTTTCCCAGACCACCATTCCTCCAGTCCCAGGGCAGAGAAGGTGAGCCAATCCCAGCGCCCAGGAGGAGGTTCCCAGGCCGCCATTCCATCAGTCCCAGGGTAGCAGAGGTGAACCAATCCCAGTGCCCAGGAGAAGGTTCCCAGGCCGCCATTCCACTACACTCAGGGCAGTGGAGGTGAGCCAATCCCAGCACCCAGGAGGAAGTTCCCGGGCCACCATTCCACCAGTCCCAGGGCAGAGGAGGTGAGCCAATCCCACAGCCCAGGAGGAGGTTCCTGGGCCACCATTCCATCAGTCCCAGGGTAGAGGAGGTGAGCCAATACCAGTGCCCAGGAGGAGGTTCCCAGGCCACCATTCCACCAGTTCCAGCGTAGAGGAGGTGAGCCAATCCCAGCGCCCAGGAGGAGGTTCCTGTTCTGCCATTCCACCACTCTCAAGGCAGTGGAGGTGAGCCAATTCCAGCACCCAGGAGGAGGTTCCTGGGCCGCCATTCCACCAGTCCCAGGGCAGAGGAGGTGAGTCGTACGGGCGCCAGCAGCATATACACCCCCCACCCCGGGAAAGGAGAAGACACGTAAACAAGCCTCAAAAACAGACTTCCAGACCACCTACAGCAACCCAAACAGGAAAGGAGATGGAGCAATCTGATACTCAACCACCTGCACTCCCTAAACTGACAACAAAAGAAGATTGGCAAAAAATGAAATCAGAAATAATTTCTCAGTAAAAGGAATAAAGATAGGAAATGAAGAAGTCAAATTGTCATTATTTGCAGATGACATGATACTCTATATAGAAGACCC
>NW_004624850.1:17956-34585 GCF_000247695.1 Heterocephalus glaber | reverse complement strand
GTAAAGAATGAGAAACTAGAGTCATTTATAGCTAAATGGATGCATATTGAGGCCATACTCTTAAGTGAAATAAATAGGACACACATGTATAAATACTGAATAGTTTCTCTGGTGTGAGAAACTGAAAGTATAAATAAGAATCAAAATGTATAATAGATAATTTGAAACAGGAAGAAAAGGTCTAATGGGGAGGAGGAAGTGGGAGGAGTAGGGGAAAGGTACGAAGGGAAAAAATATAAGAAAAGGGAAAAATGGAAACAAAGTCTTTGAGGAGTGGAAGGGTTGAAGAGAGGACAGGGGAATGGGGACAAAATAAGAACCAAGATATATCACGTAAAGGTAGACATTCCCAGTGATGAATGTCATCATATTGTATACCTAAAATGTATCAATAAACTTAATTAAAAAATTAAATTCATCAATCAAATCCTGAAGGTAGCATAAGGACAATTTTAAACATGAACAGACTGAAAAAAACATTACCTTAAACGAATCCTTTTTCATGAAGCAACTGAAGGAGTTGCTCCATCAAAATGAGGGTAGAAATTAAAAAACAGGAAATTACAGAGAAACAGGAAGGTTGTTATCAAGAAGAAATATGAGAGGAAGAGAAATTCCAGGATGGCAGCTGCAGTGAAAGCCTTGGGAGCAGCCAGGTCACATTCGAGCCATTGTTTCAAGACGATGAAACCTATAAGATACCTAAAATGTGTGAATATGCTAAGGGGAGATTTACATATTTGGTGGAAAGTTGGGGTTAAAATTATAAACTCACAGTAGCAACTAGATTATAGGAAGAAGGAAAGGTCACTCATGTATTAGCAAAGTCTGAAGCAGCAAATGGACCATAATTCACGTGGAAAAGGTAAAAAAGATAATTATTCAAGAGCAACAGGGAAGGAAATAGCAGTAAGTGAAAAACACAAGATTTTTGTATATCAGGCATGGATCAGCCTGAGTATATATATCATGCAAACAGATGTATATGAAATCAACACTGCTGGGGAAAATGTTTGTGCTTTTGTAGATATACTGGGGATAGAATTTTGGCAGGAGGTTGGATGGACAATTAGGATATTAAAAATAGCTACACCACATGGCAGTGGAGACTTGTATTAAAATACACATTAAGGTAGAAATTGATCTGAGCTGGCTCTCTTCTAAAAGTTAATTGTCATTGTTCAAGAAAGGCTTAAAATTTTAGTATGCAACTAACAGTGGGGACTTGGTACAAAGATGAATGTGCTTCTAAAATACATAGATGAAATCCACACGGAATACAACAGACAATCTATTTAACCAGAAATTTAGTATCTACGGACATTATTACCTGCTTTTATCAAGACAGGCTAATTAATCATTCACTTTTCATCTGAGAGAGGAAAAGCAGCCTTATTCAAAGGGGAGAAATTTTACATCACTTGAAATTTCAGATTGTGTTTTTAAATAGAATATCTTTAAGTTAGCTCTCACAGTCTAACAGTATGCAGGCCTGCTATTTCCCCTAGCCTAGTAATCCCAAAAATCGGTTACTTAACCCAGAAGAATCAAGTGCATAGTCTAAAGGGATGTCCAAGCCTATCTGTTAGACCTTCAGGACTTTAGTGATAGGGAAGTTTTAAATACCCTGTAGAAACAAATGTGAGACTTTATCATTTCCAACTCCACCTTCTAAGCCACTTTTATCACTATGCTCCTCTCAGTTCACATACTGTTTTTTGATCCCCTGCTTCAACCCCTCAGCCAACTATCCTTGTACTGTTCACTTTTGTTCTCTAATTACACAAGTCAAGACTAATTAAGTAATATGCATTCCTCATGATGAGAGTTATTTTTTTCTGAGTGGTGGTGGCAGGGAAGCATCCTTAGACCCTTTCAGAACAAGGAAGAAATAAATATAAATAGTTACATATATAAAAACTTAACAATTTTGAGCTACAAGACTAAGATTATCTTAACAACTTTCATCCCTACAAAACAATACATACAGATATACATACAACCCCAGTTCTGTTCAGCTATCAATTTTAAAATCCACCTCTGTACTTCATTCTTTGTTATAAAAGGATCATTTTTTGTGATGCTAGGACCCCTAGGGCATCACTTATTAAGCAAGGTCTCTTGTAAATTGGAAACCACCTCAGGTAAATGTCAATTTCACCCAAGATAACTTTAGGTTGCTAAATTTCCTGTGGAAAACTCCTCATTGCATTGAACTGTATGACTGCTGGGCTGGATTAAGCCTGGGCCACAGGGCAGACAAGACCAGAGCAAGGTTTCAGGAACCAAACAGCAGAATAATAAAACAAAAAGCAAAGACATTCAAACCCAAGCCTGATTTTCTAAATAATCTGATTCATGAGAAATAAAAACTGTGTCAAATTAATATTAAAAGTCCTAATTATTTCATCTCAATATCTACATGTAATTTGCCTCAATCTAGTTGCAAAAAGCTATTCCTGGGCCAGGGATTTAGTTCAGTGGTTCCACCACCTGCCTTGCAAGTGCAAGGTCCCCAGTTCAACCCCTGGTACCAAAAAAAAACAAAAAAAAACTATTCCTGGCATCAGGTCCCAGACCACACTTTAAGTGGTAATATCCTAAACTCTCCTCACCTAATTTTTTTCTTCACTAAATAGTAATAGTAGCAGTGGTAGTAGTAATAGCAATAATATTATTGATCTTTTAGGGGTTTTATGAAGTTAAATAATAAGAAACATATAGAGAAAACTTTGCACAATGCCCGCCATAGAAGTATTCTGCAAGTACTATTATTATTATAAACTACTACAGATCATTTTTTAGATTCTTAATTTTTTTTCATTGCCAGTAATTTTATACTTTTTCTGAGTCATGTTTTAGACTTTGAGACTATAACTCAAATATTTCTGCTTATGTCTTTTTAAGTAAAAATTATAAAAAAGAAATATCTACCTAACTAACAAGGAAACAGTTTCGAGGATTCAGTGCACCAGATGTTTCTAGGGAGGCTGACAGGCCCAGCCTTCCCTGTAAGGAAGGGATCCTAACTGAATCATCTTCCCAGATCCTCCCCAGCAATACTGATTGTCCACCAGAGGCAGAGATCCAATCCTAGCTGAGTCTGTTGGACTCTCTCCCAGGACCTATGCTATGTTTGTGGCAGCACTGTGAGAAGGATTTCAAACCTGTGGTCTTGTTCCTGCTTTCCCAGAGGCTAGGGAGTTGGGATCCTCCCGTGATTCCCCCAATGGCTCCCCAGCATTCTTCCAATGTAGTTAATCTTTTATATTGAAGTTGGCCAGAATTAATTTCCAATACTCAGGGGGCTGAAAGAATAGCTGAGTTCTAGAACACATATCTTTTTGTGTTAGCCTTCCTTTATTAGCATTGATTAACAGCCTACTATTAGTGAGGCATGTACCATATCTTTACTGTGAGGATCAGCAAGATTCTGACAGGAAAAGAAGGGGTGAGACTTTACAAGAAGAGAGAATAGCAGAAAAACACAGTAGATAAAAGAACTGGAAGGTAATATAATTTTACTGTAGAAAAAGGTACATAGCTGATCCTCAATAAATATTGTCTGAATTGATATTAAATTAGATATTAGACTAGGCAGACAAGTTGAAGACAAATCATATATGGCTTTGAATGCCAAACTAAGAGATTGAGGGTTCACTCTCCTCAGAATAAGGGCCACTGAGCCTGAGCAGAAAAGCTCTATACTGTTCAGTTGTGCTTTAGAAAGAACACTTAACATCTCAGTCAGTCCTAAGGAATGCTCAGCTTTTTAGTGAGCTGAAATTTCTGTGCTTTAAGTTGTTTGTGTTCCTAACTAGGGATATTTATTAGCACATTTTACAAAAAGGATAGTTTTGCTACAATACTTGTAAATACAAGATGATTAGGGCCCAGGATTTAGCTAAGTGGTTCTGCTGCCTGCCTTGCAAGCGCAAGGTCCAGAGTTTAATCCCCAGTACCAAAAAAAAAAAAAAAGATGATTATACAGGATGATTTCACTTTCTGGTCTAGATCTAATCAAATGAAGCTGTCAGCAAAATTAATTTAGAATCAAGGATTCTACTACACTCATGACCTGAAGCAGACATACTATTAGCTGTGTGTTATAGCTGAGAAAATGTCAGGATAAGTTCCTTCTTATTTGCCTTTAATGGAGATGATCCATATCTCTCTAGAGGTGCCTTATTAGACACACAGCATAGCATAGCAGATTGTTGCATACATACTCAGTATATGTAGTATTATAAGTATCAACTGGGTAATCTTACACACAGACCCTAATATCACTGTGCTACCCCAATTTAGAAAAGTTATGCTGATTTGACCCTGCTTTCCAACGACAAAAATGACAAAGGATGAAGTTCTATAAACACTAGCCCCTAAACTAGGAACCTAGTAACCTAATCATAATCACCGATCTGTTTACTCTCTATAGTCATTTGAAGCAATAAATTTAAAAATTTAATTCAATGTTGTGTTGGAAAACTCAAGTGAATAAAAAAGATGTTATCTAAACTAACCAGCAAATTAAATGTTTTTCTTTAAAAAAAGAAAACTAAAAAATTTCAGCAATAAAAGCTCACGTAATCAACGCCAATCACAACGATGGTATACCATGGAATAGGAAAACAGAAAAGATACCAGTCATAGGTCAAGTTTCTCCATACCCCTCTTGGAAGCAATGAATCCCAGAACGTTAACAGACTTTCTGAAAGCTGAAAGGAATCCAGGAACCCATACAGGCCTCGTGAGCAGTTTCTGAGGCATCACAGGCACCTAACTGCATGTTCTGGCCAAAGACATGGGAGTGGAAGTATCCACACGCAATCCCAGCAGTGCAGACAGGCATTACCAGGAGGGCTAGCCTCCTCCACGGCTGTGCCTGAGCAGGTCAGGCAGCTGTGGGTAGAAGAAGGAGAGGAAGCTGAGCCCACCCGCGTTCACCCCGTCCGCTGCTCCCCTCCCGTCCGAGCGGGTACTCACGGCTCTGGTCTCGTACAAAACCAGCTTCTGGACCGAGCTGATGATGGGGGCTGCGGCCGTGGGCATAGCTGGGGGCAAACGCGGGTCCCACAACAGTGCACCGGGCCGCGGCCCAGGTTGTGGCAGCCGCCGGACCGCCCCGGGAGACCCGGCTAGAGGACACCCCAGTCCCTGGTCACGAGGTCCCGCCGAGAAAAACACTGCGCGACAACACAGGTGTTTCCGGATCCCAGGGCCCGCCTCCAGCCAGGCCCCGCCCCGGGCGGGGCGGGGGAGGATGTACCGTAGAGCAGACGTGCAGAAGGTCCCGGGACCTGCGTGCCGCCGAAGAGGAAGTCAAGGGCGCCATCTTTGATGAAGGCTGGAGAAAAAAGCTGAGAAAAAGTTGTCTAAATTGTCAAGTCTGTCATTCATTCCTTCCCTCTGCAAAGGGAGAAGATTTGGGATTGAGTTGCTTCTTTTGAAACGGACTCTTCAATTTGCAGGATAGATCCATTCCCAAAGTGGCATATTTTCCCCCTCCTCCTCCTTCCCTATTTCCTGAAAACCTGCTGCCTGGAGGTCCTTCGCTGAATAGCGGTGGTTTTTTCCTCGCTCCTTTTGTTCCCTATTTTATCGTTATGAGAGTCAGTAAAATCCATGTGCACAGTGGCTGTATGGTCCACGAGTAAAGAACTTTTAAAATTACATAATGATGGAAGTCTTGGAGTTAGCTGCCTGATGCTAATCATTTATGAGTTCTAAAATGAGACTGTCCTGTGATGAAGGAGTAGTGGCTTTGGAGTCCTGGATTAGAAGTTTCTTCCA
Source organism: Heterocephalus glaber (assembly GCF_000247695.1). Next base: position 28,792 of record NW_004624850.1, on the reverse strand, counting down.
TTCAGTGTGTGTGAATATAATTGGACAGTGTATATAGCCTCTCTCGTCATCACTTTCGACATTTGTGAAAAGAAATGTATTATAATTATGAATACAAATTAAATACAAAAGCAAATATTTAATAAATCAGAGACCAGCACCACCTCCCATGGCCCCGCCCTCTGCAGCCACTGGTTTCCCTGGCAACCGCTGAAACTATCTAGGGAGCCTCTGGAGGCAGCCGCCAGCGAGACTGTGTGGTCCGCTAACACCAAGACTGTAACTTTTTCCGCAGTCCCAGAGGGTTCGTTGTCCACTCCCCGGATGCATTTCCCTGTGGTTTGCATGGAACCCTACTTCCTTGTGGCGACCCAGACTGGTTTCTTTTCTTACAAAACCAAACTTCAAGAACTCACCGTAAATCCACTTTTTTTTTTTTTTGAGGAATATGATGAAGAAATTTTTATTCTTTTACCAGTCTTTGTTACAACGGGAATGTACTTGAAGTACTGCTTATAAAATTAGGAATAAAAATGAAAAAAGAAAAATACATATTTAAAGATTAAGAAATTAAGTCTTCCTCCATTCCTTTTGTTAATGTTTATTACTTAATCTTTTCTGGAAACCTTTATTACACACTTTTAGCAACAATTGCAAGTACACTGAAAACAAATTGAGAGACTTTTACTCCAACAGGAAAGAGTGGAGAGGTCTAGTTGGATGTACAGAGTAGACTTCCGTGCTCCACAATTCTGGTTCGTAGGGAGTGTCCATGTAAACTGAAGGTTTTCTAGTTTTATCTACGGTGGATTCGCTGAGTCGCAGGGGACAATTTAAAACATTAGTGAAAGGGGTTATGTTTAGGCAAGGCAACGCGAAAGTGTTCTCTTACACTAGGGTCTAGTGAATTTCTGTCTCTTGGGGACAAAGTGAACTAAGGCATATGGCTGCAGAAGATGCCCTGTGTCAGGACGAAAGGAAGCTTCCATCCGAGTCACACCAAGGCACACCAGGGCCTTCCCTCAGCACTCCCGACGGCTCTGCTACAGGATCTCCAAAAGCTATTCATCTCCTCCGGGTCCCAGGGAGCCAACAATGCTGCCCTGCTTCCTCTTCCATCTAGCCAAAGGCTCGAGCTGTGGATGGACGCAGAGGGCGGGAAGTGCAGCTGCTTTCAGGGACTATCACACTCTAGAGGACACCAGGACCAAAATGTGCCGCACTAGGGGAAACCAGGCTTCCCTACTTGATGTTCATGTCATCACAAGTTCCACTGTATCCCAGGGCTATGTTTTCCTTTTCTTCCTCTGCAGGTCACCTCTGAAGCGCCGCTCGCATTCCTTCTTTGTGTGCCTCGCAGGGGAGTTCAGCACTGCAGCGTCGGGTGCTGCAGTTTCTGGGTATTTCTCCTGCTAACCAGTTAGTTCTCTCTCTGCTCTACTGCCCCGTACGGGGGAGCAGCTGCCCTCCTGCCCTGGACTGTCAGGGTCGTGGGTGTCGTGGGGATGGTGACTTCCTGTGGGGCCAGCATCTTCTACCTGGGGATGCCCAGCCTGCCCGCGGCACCCTGGCTTTTCCTCAGCAGCAGATGTGTCCTCCGCAGCCAGGCACGCAGAGCTCTGGAGGCTGGAGGTAATTTTTGCTGTTAAATTGGTGATGCTAGCCGATCTGGGGTTTTCCCCAATGCAGAAGAGGTCAGACATTTCTAGGATGTTTGCTCTTTTCCTGTTGGAAAGACTTCTGCAGCTGAAGTGAGCAGGGCCTGGCGACTGCCAAGACTCAGGAGGATGGTTCGCGGAGGTCCTCTCTTGGAGGTTCTCGGGGAAGAAGTAATTCTCATAAGAGGACGCCCCACAGACAGGAGTCCCCATGGCGGCTGAGGACTGAACTGCAGGCTTCTGCCGGATCTAAGCAGCTGCTCCCAAGACACCAAGGGCCTCCGGCCGCTCCTCGTCCTCTTCAGTGTTGACCTTGGAGGTGAACACAGGTCCACTGACGTCCTTTTTCTTTTCTTTTTTTTTTTTATCGTAATTCAGACTTTATTGCTTATTAGTTATGCCATTCCACACAATTTTAGGTAAAGAGATTTTGAAAAAATATACTGGGAGTGTTGAACAGATGATGGTGATACTGTGAAAGTGTTCAAGTATTTTACACAAGGTAAAAAGATGCACCATGGCCACCATCACCCCCAGAAATTTGTACATTTCATGTAAAAATAGTTCACTGGAATTCAATTAGCATTATTCTTTGTAATCTAGCAACCATGGTAAGCCTGAATAATTTCGTAATCTTAAGAGCAAAACAACAAAAAAATTTTTCCTCAAAAAGGAACGAACAAATCAACATAACAAAAATCACACATATACAACCCTGAAAACAAGTTGGCATATTCTAGTTGGCATATTAATACTAATTCAAGAAATAAAATATGATTCAGCTTTTAAAAGAGATTAAACTTCTTCATTGTAATTATACTTACAATTTCAAACAATTTAACTGAAGCCAAACTTTACTTTGTAAAAACCATGGATACATTTCAAATTACTCTTATGCTAAGGTAACTTATTTAAAATTTAATTATTCTTTAAAACCTCAGGCACAAACTGCACAGGTATGACATATTAACAATCCACCTTTCCAGATATACAGCAGAAGTTCTAAGTGTTCTTAAAATGGAGGGGCTACACAAAGTCACTAAATCACACATAAACATTGATAACCCTTCCTAGTAAAACTATACCAATAGTTTTCTTTATTAATGACTTTAAAAAGCGTGTATAACAGTTCAGCATTTGAAAGACTTACATGTGTATTAAAAAGATGCAGAGATTGATAAGTACATTGGACTTGAAAAGACACTACAAAAACAATATTTGAAATGTAGTTTTATGTTGAACCCATTTAAAGACCTCTGTTATCCAACAATTAAAAACACAACAGCAGATAAATAAAAATGTATTAAAATCATTGCCTCCAACAATACAAAAATTATTAAGGCATCATTTATTCCCATACTGGTATATGCAGCAAAGAGAAATGTTTTAAATAGTACTTATATGATTTTTTTTCTTGCTCTTTTTTTTAGACAGGTTCTCTCTAGGTAGCCCAGGCTGGACTCAAACTTATGATTCTCCTGGCTCAGTTTCCAGGGTGCTGGGATTACAGGCTTGGACCACCATAGCTTGCTTTATGCAAATGCTTTCTAATTGGCAGATTGGTTTTCATACTCTCCTATTATATATATTATTGAAAGCTCTTATGATCAAATGTCTTGACCCAAATCAAGAGGAGTTCACTGTTGAAAAATAAAAAGTAACTACAAAGAGTGTGATATAAAGTTCAAATACTGGTGTTTAAATTTCTTTGAAGTAAATTCTGCATCAGTAATTAAGCAAAAGAAGATATGAAGACTTTATTTTGGATAAGAAGCCTATTAATATAAATCATGCTATAAAATAATTACACACTCAATATTCTGCTTTGACAGTTTGAAGAGGGTTTCATACTCCTTTAAAAATTATCACATCCACTAGAATAAGTTCATATAAATTAACTGGTTGTCCCCCATATTTGTTCATTTGTCGTCCTTTTTCTCTTTGCTGAGGAGCTCCCAGGCACTGAATGCAGCCAGAGATGCCCTCTGGCTGCAGATGTTGCTTTTCTCTTCACACGTGTCAGATACCCCTCAGGCCTGTGTTCTGTCTGGCGTGACAGTTTCACCTCCTGGGTCTCTCAGCTGACTGACTTCTGCCTTTGGAAGATCACTCGTGCATTTCTGGGGACTTAACTCACTGAGGCAGCTGGAGGATGCCAGGAATGAATATTACTTATTTTCAGTACAGGTGAGGAGCTGCACGTGTCACTTTTAATTTCCTTAACAGATTCTCCCAATTTCCCTTCCTGATTTCCACATGCTGATTTTTCACAGAGATCACCCCAAAATGAGTACAAACCTCCAGCAAAGGATTCACAAAGACGCTTCACACAGAGAGTCCTTGGAATTTTCGTGAGCCTGCTCAGTCCCCTGGGAAGAGGTAGGGGAAAGCTGTTCCCTTTTCTCCTTCATCTCCTGTAACCTCTGCTTCATTGCATGGTGGTGATTACTAATTTTAACTGAGGAACTAGACGTCAATGAGCCATGAGATTCAAATAAGAAAATAGGCACGTTGTCATCTGGGGTTGTCTTTTGTCTCTGTAGCTCTTCAGTCATTTTCTCAAATTTCCTTTGAAGTCTTTTATCATTTACTGGTGTTTTAGGAATAAAATCTTTGGGTTGCATGCACTTATGCCTTTTCCTCATCAGGCTCAGTGTGTGTTCACTGGGGTTAGTTGCCGGGAATAAGGACTCATCAGTATGCACTCCAGCTGTCCTGCACTTTCCAACCCAGAGCACTGAAACAAGCTTTGTCCCCCTCTTCTGGGCCTTGTCCCAAGTGCTTTGGTATTCATCTTTGAAGACAACGTGAGTGACATGTTTGTTAAAAGTTTTTGAAACCTGTACTCCTCCTGGAAAAACTCGAAGTGGAATGAAAAGAACAGAATCACAGTCCCACCAGGAAAAAGAGAATAGAAGAAAAGTGCACAAGAGGAACCACATGTTAGCAGCTTTGCCCCCATATCCACAAGTTGGTTTGTAAATGTCTTTGAATAATTTCCTGACCCACTGAAAGACCATACTTCAACATAGGCCACTACATCTTTCAGCATGGTGGGCCCGAGGGCCGGCATGGTGCACGCAGACCCGGGCGCTACGGAGCAGGTGAGCGGCCAACAGGCAGCACTCTGTAAATCCACTTTTTAAAACAAGTTCTTTCAATGACCAATGTATTTATTTCAGAAATACTGAACACTTGCTACAAAAGGAAGAAGTCCTGGCTAAGAGGAAGTGCTGGGTCTCCTAGATGTAACCTCTCTAAGCCTCAGAATCCACCACTAGAGGGTTTCTGGCCTGCTGAATGTGTAACAAAGCTTTTTAACAAATTATAGCATACGCACATAGCATAATGTGATACTAGAGGTTATGTTCAAATTCAAAACTGATAACTTACCTAATTTTCTAAAGGAAATATGTGACTGTATATTATTAATTTTCTTTCATAGTTTGGTACTTTTATTAAGAACTAAAAAGATGACCATGCCAGTTCTGGCATTTACTTTAACATTTTTCTTTTAACTGTTTCATTTCATAATGGAAACCAAATCTTCTGAATGTGAGTTAAATATCTGCACAATGATTTTGTTAAGGGCAACAACTCAAAATATCTGTAGAATTCTGGTTTTCAAATACTTAGTTTTCAACTATTACCTTAGTTCATTTCACCTAGAATCAAGTCTGAGACAAAAAATTAAGGCAGGTAGTATATATGGGAAATAATCCTAGTAAACAGCAGCAGGGAAGGGATGGAACTTCATAAAGGGATTGTCAAGCAAATTTCTCTGTGGCTGAATTCATTAGATAACACTAGGGCTCATTTCTCCAAGCTAGGCCCCCTTAAGGAACAAAGGAGCTCAAATATTTATTCACCAACTTTCATCATTTTGTTTGAAGCCTGCTGTGGCAGAGTATTGGTTCTTTGAACTTTCAGTTTGCCCTATGCTCAGAAAGGGAATGGCAGCTGAAGAAAACCAATAGACAGAGTCATGCAAAGAGCAGACTCGAGAGACAGGCATGCAAGTCTGGCTTTATATACACACCTTAAGTGCATATGGGCTGAGCACTAGTAGCATCTGCTACATTCCACCCTCTGAACCACTCATATCCACTTTCCCCCCACCTTCAGTTAAAACCATTCTATTGCTGAGCCTTTAAGGTAGTGACTAGTCCCAATTTCTAAAAGTAAAGGACTTACAGAAAGTAGACTAATAGAAAAAAACTACAGAATCTACTACTGCAACTAAACCTACATCTATAACTGGTCATTTGTCATCTTCCTTCTCTACTAGCTAGCTTAGATTTTCCTTACCCTAGGACAGCACTTCTGCCGGTCTAAGTTGTTTGCTCAGTAGAATAACCAGTTTTCATCTCTGAGGTGTATAAGCTCCTAGTTACTGTGTTTTTAACAGGTTGTGTTTGTTGCAGTTACCATTTACTGGATATGAATGCTTAAGATGGATCTCAGGGAATCTCCTGAGTTCCAGACATACATCTCCAATCCCAATGATGTAACAGCAAAGCTATCTTCACCTGACAGTAAAGTAACTCCTTATAAGCTTGTGGAGCCAAAAATGATAAATTAGCACAGATTTTAGGGTTAGTGAAACCTTTACTGAGTTCTCTGATAGAACCATCTGTCCTATCAACCAATTCCCATCCAGCAGAGCCTAAAGTTGTGAGAAAAAACAAACAAATTGCTCATGTCAATTCCAGTGTGATGGTAAAAGGGACACTCCTATTTTTAACACTTGGCTCAAAGTATATTCTTCATTTTGAAATACAATGTCTCAGTCCCTACCAAAACAGTGCCCTCACTGTTCTTTGAAAAATCTGTCTGACACTCTGGCAGATCAACAGCTTTTAGGTTAGGTGGAATATGGTAGGACCAGTGGATCCCATGTTGAATGCCTCTTATGTCTACCGTGGAGTTTCTTGTAACACCCAATGTCTGCTCAGGTTGACTAGGGAGGAAGAGGACTGCTAACTCCAAGGAGCTTAAACATCTTAATGATGGAATGTTTTGCCAACTCACAAAACATGGGGCTTACAGGGAAAATAAGGAAGCTTCCTAGGGGACAATCAGATAAAAGTTACTTATTCAGGCAAACTGTCACTGTGCCTTGCTTGCCTGCCTTGCTACCCCAAACAAACATCTGTGCTCAGCAGAGCTCTATGCCTTTGGTGTTCCTCGGTAAATCTGAGGGTTTGAGTCAGTTTGGAGGTTCACTCCATTCTGGTGAAGTTCTTTGGCTCCCTTACAAAGATATTCTCTGTCTCTCATATCTTCACTTGTCTCTCTCTATCAGGGTTCGCTGGCAATCTACTTTATTGTAAAGAGGATAAAAAGGCAATATTGTGTGAGATTCCATAACGATAAATGGGACATACAAACTACTCTAAAACATTTAGATAGTTGTGCTGGTCAAGGAACTGTGGATCAAGAAGGCAAATTCACCCTAGAAGCACAAGTCACTTGCCTCTTACAAGGTGAAGGGTCCTATGCAATCAGATTTCAGTGACTGGTTGTTCTTTCCCCTCAAGGTATTGCCACACATTGAGGGCTTCAACAGGTGAGTGGTTATGCAAATTGGGGTACATCCAATTCCAAGGAGTATGACAGTAATACAAAGAAATAAACTAGAACACAGAACAATCTGGATTAATCTCCAGAGAACTATGCAGAATAAACAAATAAATCACTTTCAAAGGTTTCATATTGTCTGACATTATGTAAGATTCTTGAAATGACAAAAATATAGAAATGGAGAATTCCATATGAATGCCCAATTATCCTAAGCAATTTATCCTTTATCCACCAAACTTAAATTTCTCCTTTATCATATTCTCGGTGTGTGTATATTTGGTAGGTCTGGGACATCTTCAAGGATAGCCCTTTGTGCATGTGCGCACACATACGCACACATTCAGAGCACAATAATAGTTTGATTTTATGTATTAATTTGGAAATGGCTGATAACACTTGTAAAGTTAAATCTTCCAATCCAGACATATATCATGGTTCTTCATTTCTTTGGGTCTTCAGCAAAATTTTATAGTTAGTACATATTTCTTAGTAAATTTACTCATGCTAATGTTGTGCAATTGTGATACTTTTTGGTATTGCTATTCTAAAAAATTACTAGATTTAAAAAAATTTTCACTATATAATTTTAATTAAGTGCAGTATTTAGTAGTCCTAATACATAACATCACTTTGTTAATATTTTATAATTTCCATCTTAAAGTTTTCTTTGATGCAGTAATACATAGAAACATACTGTTCTCTTTTTATCTTTTTAATTTTCAAAAATTAGGGAAGGCTGGGTGTGGTAGCATGTGCCTGAAATTCCAAGCACTTAGGAGGCTGAGGCAGGAAGGTCAATGCTAGTTCAAGGCCAGCCTAGACTGCATAGTGAGTTCAAGGCCAGTTTAAACTACATAGTGAGACCCTGTCTCAAACAACAACAACAACAACAACAAACCCCAAAAAGAATTAGGGGCTTTTAAAATGGTTTTTATCATTATTTCATTGTGATCAAGAAGATGTACCGTTATTTTACTATTTATATGATATGAAAATGTATGAATATATTAAGCATTTTGTGAATATAAATATGTAGTCTACAAGCACCTGAAAACAAGACACGATCTATGTGCAAAAACAAACATCAAAAAGTTGATCTAATTTGTTTCTAATTTGTTTCTGATTCACTCCAACAAAACCAGTGTAAGTTAAAAACCTAGTTCTTGTAATATTGAAACTAGGGCTTCTGGGTGTAGAAATCCACTTAATAGCTCAAAAAAGTAAAAGAATTTCAAAAGTAATTTTAAAATAAAATGTGTAATAGACACTTTAAGTATTACAAAGTGAAAAAGTACAAAAATACATTACTTTTAGAAAAATTTTCTGCATGAAATCAATGAAGGTTTCCTAAAATTTGAAAATATTAATCTACTACAGGGATAATGAACCTCTTAGAGATGGAATACCAAACTACAACAGAAAACCCACTTACTTATCACAAAGTGCCAACACTAAAATTAAGCCTGCATACTGAGAATTTAGTTTAGAAAAAACAATTCTACAATAACATCTTTTGTCTTTAAAGAAAAACAATAGCATGTGTGCCACCACTGATCTGCTAAATTTAGCCAGTATTACTTTTTTTGGTTCCTGGTAAAAATACATGTATGTATCTAACATATTTAAGTTTATTTTGACCTTTAACATAATACATACATCATGACATATGTATGTGTATTTCTACATATGTATGTATATTTTTTTCCTTAATTTAGTCTTTTGGAAACATTTTGTTTCAGCTTAGTATTATGCAGCTGGTAGTTAATTTTGTTTTGCTCTTGAAGTGAGGCTATTAAGTTTTTTCTTCTTATTGAGTTTATTGGTAGTAGGTATACATTATGATCACTTTTATCATTGGGAATTTGTACCTGTACGTGATATATCTTGGTTCTTATTTTTTTCCCATTCCCCTGACCTCCCTTCCACCCCTCCACCTCTCCCTATTTACAAAACTTTGTTTCCATTTTTTCTTTCTTTTTTCATTTTTTTCTTTCTCTTCTTTCCTTTCTCCCGGCCCCCCTTCCTAGCTCCCCTTCCCTTTTGAACATTTTCTTCATATTTCACAATATTTATTGTGCATTTTTGTTCTCATTTACACTTTTAGTTTCTCACACCAGAGAAACAATTTGGTATTGAGATACATGTGTCCTATTTATTTCATTTATGAGTATGGCCTCAATGTGCATTCATTTAGCTATAAATGTCTCTAGTTTCTCATTCTTTATGGCTGAGTAGTACTCCATTTTATATAAAAGAAACACACATATTCTTTATCCAATCACCAGCTGATGGGCATTGGGCTGTTTCCAAGATTTAACTATTACAAACTGTGCCGCTATAAACGTGGGTGTGCATGTGTTGCTGTGGTATAATGCTTTTAATTCTTTTGGGAAGATACCCAGTAGGGGAATAGCTGGGTCAAATGCAACTTCCAATCATAGTTTTTCGAGGAATCTCCATATTTATTTCCACAGTGGTCAGACCAGTCTGCACTCCACCAACAATGGAGAAGTGTTCTTTTTTCCCACAGTCCCACAAGCACTTGATGTTGGTTGATTTCTTCATAGCACCCATTCTTTCTGGAGTGAGATGGAATCTCAACGTTGTTTTCATTTGCATCTCTGCAGTGATGTTGAACATTTTTTTCATATGTTTATTTGCTTCTTCTTCATCAGAGAAATGGCTATTCATGTCAGATGCCCATTTTTGAATTGGGTCTATAAATTTGGGGGATCTGATCTTTTAAGTACTTTATATATTCTAGATTTTAGTCCTTTGTCTGAGGAACAGCTGGTAAATATTTTTTCCCACATTGTATGTTGTCTCTTCATTCTGTTGGTGTTTTCTCTTGCTGTGCAGAAGCTTTTTGATAAGATGAGATCCCAGTTGTTCATTCTTTGTTTGCGTTGCTAGTTTCCATATGACTGAAGTTTTGTTCATAAAGTCTTTTCCTATGGCAACGTCTTCCAGAGTTCTACCTAACCTATTTTCCAGCAGGTTTAGTGTTTTTGTTTTAATATTTAAATTTTTGATCCATTTTGATTTTAGTTTAGTACATGGTGAAAGACATGGGTCTAGTTGTAATCTTTGGAAAGTTGAAATCCAGTTTTTCCAGCACTATTTATTAAAGAAGTTATCTTTTCTTCAGTGAGGGTCTTGGCTCCTTTGTCAAATATGAGATGGCTGAGTATGTCTGGAGCTGTTTCTGCATCTTCTAATCTGTCCCATTGATCCTTGTGTCTGTTTCTTTGCCAGTACCATGCTGTTGTTATAACACCAGGTTTATAGTATAGTTTCAGGTTGGGGGTTGTAATACCCCTGCCATGTCTCTGTTGCCTAGAATTGCTTTTGCTATTCTATGTCTCTTCTGGATTTAAATGAATTTTTGGATTGCTTTCTTTCTTCCCCCCCGCCCCATTACCTTTATTGGTACATTTTAGGTATACAATACAGTTACATTCATCATTGGGATCTTGTACCATTACATGAGTATCTTGGTTCTTATATTATTTCCCTTTCCCTTGCCCACCCTTCCCTATTTGCAAAGACCTTGTTTCCATTTTTTTCCTCTTCTCATATTTTTTCCTTTCACTTTTTTCCCTTCCCCTACCCCTCT